>LPNX010388691.1:223550-387372 GCA_001517045.1 Pseudotsuga menziesii
TTAGAATCCCAGTTAAAGCATTATCGAAGAGAGAATGAGGAATTACGAGACACAAATACGAAATCGGAAAAGTTGATTAAGTTACATCATATGCAAAAAGTCTGCAAGGAACAAATAATTTCCGACCAGAAAAATCATATAGAAAAATTGTATGCCCAAATTAAGAAATTAAAAGACGAAAAATGATTTCAATAAGAGACGAACAAATCAAGATATAAAGAAAGAAATAAGTAATTGCGAAGTAGAAATAATCCGCTTGAACAAAATCATTAACAACAAGGATGAAGAACTGACGCACATATGACAGAAATTAACAGATCAAGAATCAGTGGTCGACCAGTATCAACAACAGATAAAAGTTCTTCAACAACAAAATAGCGATTCTAAAAAAGAACACAAGCTGGAGATCGCAAGGAGTAATAAAATAATATCCAACAATTCTGAAGAAATTTTCAGATTAAGAAATCACAACAAAACCCTGATTACAAAAATCAAAAAATTGAAAAACAACAGCAAGAGGGGACAATCCGGTGAAGACCTAGAAGGGAAATTACTAGAAAAGCAAGAAGAAAACCAGTGTTTAAATAATAGTAATTAGGAACTACATAACCAAATCAAGGAGCTAGAAATTGAAAAAAAATCGCAAGAGGAAAGAATCGAAAGAATTCCAATTCATGAACAATCTACTAGAGAACCGAGAAGCACAATCCAGGAAAATACATCCAAAAATCAAATCGAAGAAGTGAAGAAAGTTCTTGTCGCAATCCAAAAGAAAGAAGAACAAACAACACCTACACCTTACAGACATCCTAATTACAATCATCATTTTGACCAACGACAAGGTCAAAATGAATATTCACAAAAGGCTTATGTGGACATGCGAAACTATCGACATACCAAGCAACAATTGAGACAAATTGTCCCACAAAAATATCTCAGAGCTCCGATAAAAATAGATCTAGGATGGATCACAGCAGATACAATGCGACAATTCTCCTGGGGAATCCGTAATTCGTATCGGCTCATATCCTCAAAGGTCGCAAATACAAACTGGAAAGAATTCCTAGATGACAAGATAAATCAGACATAAATGTCAAATACATCTTTGAGGACAAAGATTCCCTTAAGGGGAAGGCAATGTAACGAACATAAAATATATAAATATTAAAAATAATATTATTAGATAATTATTAATTATTAATTATCAAAGAGTCATGACCGTAGGTTGAAAAGTCACGAATGGACATATATAAGTCTGACCATTGTAATTCAATCATATCAATTCATATCATCAATTTAATATATTATTATGGCTTATCTCATTTACCAAGTTTTCTGGTAATATTATTTCTACAAGCGAATAAATATTCGCTTCAACTTACTTGCTCTGAAACCCCCGATCTTGTTTGTTGAACCACAAGGAAAAATTTCGACCAATTTGCAATCTCTTTGCATCAATAGATCATTTCCCCTCCATCGTGAGACTCCTACTTATTCAATGGACATAATACTTTATAGTATTTTTCCTAGGACTTGGTCATTTATGAACCACCTGCTCTTTAATGCTCCACAAGGAGTCTCAACCTTGTTTTTGGGAAGAATCCTCCTGCATCACTTGAGTTTTTACTCTACATCTTTTTCCATTTGTCATTTCTCCTTGTGGGTCAGCAAACACTCTTTTTACGACTACTTCAGTTTCGATTTCTCTCAGTTCTTTAATCAATAAATAATAATAATTCCATTACATTTATTTTGACTTTATTTATTAAAATATATAAAAATAAATATTCAAAGTTTCTTTTAACAAATTAATAATTGTTTGGTGTATTACATACACCTCCCCTTAAATATAACACCTTCCTTGGTGTTATTATTTCTTCATCATTTTATTCTTCCATTATTTCATTCTGAAATAGAACTGGATGTGATTCTCGCATATTAATTTCCAATTCCCAAGTGGAATCCTATGGACTAAGGTGCTTCCATTGCACCTTGACTTGTCTGATGGTATGGTTTCGAAGTAAAAGTTCTTCCTTGTCAAGAATACATTCCGGTTCCACTTGAAATTCTCCTTCAGCTTCCACCTGTATAACATTCCAGTCAATCACATGAGTGTCATCATGAACGTATTTCTTTAAAATTGAAACATGAAAAACATTATGTACTTTTATTGTAGGTGGTAATGCTAATTGATATGCCACATGTCCAACTTTTGCTAAAATTCCAAATGGTCCACAATACATTGGCACCAATTTTGTGTATTTTCCCAACCTTAAAGAACTATTTTTGGGTTTTTACCTTTACATAAACATGATCTCCTACCTAGAACTCTTGTGGAGTTCTTTTTAAGTCAGCATAACTTTTTTTCCTATCTTGGGCAACCTTCAAATTATGTTGTACCTATTTCACTGTTAGTTCCATATCTTTCAATATTTTAGGTCCTAACATTAGTTTTTCGCCGAGGCTTCTCTGAGAAATTGGAGTATTACTCTTTCGTCGAGGCAATATCTCAAATGGACTTAATCCATCTAAAGCTTGAAAATGATTATTATATGCAAACTCTACAAGATGCAAATAATCTTCCCACTTACCTGGCTTATCCATTACGTACATTCTAAGCATGTCTTCCAAAACCTGGATTACCTTTTTTGTTTGTCCATCATTTTGAGGATGATATGTGGTGCTAAAATTTAATTGCGTTCCTAAACCTTTAAATAAATCATTCCAAAAATTTCCCATAAATTTTGCATCTCTGTCTGAAAATACTATTTTAGGTACACCATGCAAATCTGAAAATTTACTTCATAAAAATATCGGCAATATTAATAGCCTTATTTCTAGATTTTACTGGAATAAAGTGGGTTGTCTTCCTAAGTTTATCTACCATAACCATGATTGAGTTGTTTTGCTTAACATTTTTAGGTAACCCCATTATGAAATCCATACTGATAATTCTCCATTTCCATTCTGGAATAGGTAATGGTTGTAACAATCCGGCTAGATGTTGATGTTAATATTTTACCTGTTGACATTCAATACATCGTGCTAAATATTCAGCTACTTCATTTTTCATGTTTGGTTAGAAGAAATCATTCCTTGTCATGGTAAACATTTTCTGATATGCAATATGTCCTAAATAAGGTCTTTAATGTAATTCATCCATAATATTTAATTTAATTTCTTCCGAATTAGGTATGTATATTCTTATTTTGTGTAATAATAATCCCTTTTTATTCAAACTAAAATCTTCTTTGACTCAATTTACTTCATTTTTTGTTGTATTTTCTTTTAATTTCTAGTAATCTTTAGCAATTTTTTCTGCACTTGTAATCTTATCCTCTAAATTTGTTTCATATATGTTGCTTGCAGTTTCATCTAGCAGATTTGCATGACGACTTAGGGTATCTGCTACCTTATTCTCTTTTCATTTTATATGTTTTATTCAAAACCATATTCTCTTATAAATGATAACCACCTAGCTTGTCTAGCATTAATATTTTGTTGATCGAATAAGTATTTTAAACTGATATTATTAGACATTAATAAAATAATCCTTCCTATGAGATAGTGTTGCCACATTTTAAGTGCATGAATGATAACAACTAACTCTAGATCATGAGTAGCATAATTATTTTCATGTTCCTTTAGCTTCCTAAACTCATAGTCTATAATATAATTTTCCTTAATTAGTACTCCACCTAGACCTTCTTTGTATGTGTACGTACATACAACAAAATCTTTAAATAGATCGACAATTTTTAGAATAGGACTTGTTGTTAATAAGTGTTTTAATTTATTAAAACTTTCTTCACATTTTTTCATTCCAATCAAATTTCTTCCATTTCTTTTGTAATGATGTTATAGGATATGCTATATTAGAAAATCCCTCAATGAATTTTCGATAATAGATAGTAATCCCCATAAATGATCTTATATCAGTTACATTTTTGTGAACAAGCCATTATGTAATAGCTTTAATTTTATTGGGATCTACTGATATTCCATCCTTAAACACCACATGTCCTAGATATTGAATTTTGTCTTTGAAAAAGTCACACTTACTAAACTTGGAAAATAATTGTTGTTCCCTTAACACTTGTAGGATTATTTTTAAGTGTTCTTCATGTTCTTATATATTTTTAGAATAGATTAATATATCGTTGATAAATACGACTACAAATTTATCTAAGTATTTACTTAATACATTGTTCATTAAACACATAAAGGCTTTTGGGGCATTTGTTTACCCAAAGGGAATTACAACAAACTCGTAATGACTATATCTAGTTCTAAAAGCAGTCTTAAAGATATCCTCGTCCTTAATCCATACTTGATGGTATCCGAATCTCAAGTTTATTTTTGAAAATATCGTTTCCCCTCCAAACTAATCAAAATAGATCGTCAATATGAGGCAGGGGATATTGATTTTTAATTGTCATTTTATTTAGTTGTCTATAATCTATACATAGCAGTAAAGTTCCATCCTTTTTCTTTACAAACAAAACCAGTTCTCCCCAAGGGGAAACACTAGGTTGAATGCATTTTTTATCAATTATTTATTGTATTTGTTATTTTAATTCAATAAGTTCTATTATACTCATACGATATGGATCCTTTGATACTCGTACGACCCCTGGTACCAAATCAGTGTTAAAATCTATATCTCTTTTTGAAAGTAGTCTGGGAATCTCTTCTAAAAATATATCTTTAAAGTATTTTAAAATTGGTATGTCTTCTACATTAAGTTTATCATGTTTCTCTTTATCGTCCATTATGTAAACTGCAAAAACTTTGCAACCTTTATGAACATACCTCTTCATTTGTAAGGCTGAAATTTCTCTTGTGGAACCACTTTCCTTAGAATCTCTTTTACAACAATAGTATTACCTTTATCATCCAAACATGAGAATGATTTATCCTAATAGTTTAAAATAACTCTATTTTTCTCTAACGAATCCATTCCTATCACTAAGTCATAAGATCCTAGAGGTAGAATATTTAAATCAGCATGTGTTTTAAAACCATTCATAATAAAATCACACTTTTTCACAAAGCTAGTTACTTTTCACTTTGTGCCTGTAACAAGTTGAACCAACCAATACTTTTCAAAGGTATCTTGTTGTAACATGTATAGCTCTACAATTATTGGCAATATGTAACTTAAACTTGCACCTGGATCAATCAATATAGAAATTGGTTTATCTTTTAACATACATCTGATTTCGACCATAGATCTTTGATGATCTATTTGTTTGTTCTCCAATGTTGTGTAATGTCCCTTTTTGTAGATTTGGAGAAAAATATAAATTGGGAAAAATTCGAGCTTAACTAGTCATGACTCTAGAGGGTTCCAACTTTCACCAAATGGTCCTGAATTTGAAAGGATATGGTATGGTGAGTATTAAAATATACCAATTTGGTTTATGGATACTTTGGATTAGACTTTATATCTCTGAAACCTTGTTTGGGGCTAATGACAAAAAGGCCAAAATTACTAGGAAATTGTGATGAAATCCACCTTAGCGTGTAGGTCAACTGGGATTCTTCCCAAATCATGTACAAACCTCCCAAATTTGTAAGAGTATGGGGACTAATATAAGAACTCATGGAATGTCATTACACATGGTTATTAGTTTTGAAAACTGGTTATAGAGTTCCACTTTTGTTTGATAACTTTCAGGGAAATTGCATAACTAGCTCAATTTTGACATATGAAAGGTAGATTTAAAAGTTCATATCAGGATGTGACATATTTGGACCATATAATGAATACAAATTGATTCCCAAACAGTATTAAACACCATATAAATCACTTCATACAAGACTGGTATACATCTAATTTAGTATGGGAGTCAAATACATGAAAACTAGTGAATTAGTAGCATGGAATTGCAAGAGTTCACATATGGATTTCTTGGATTTCGACCCACGGATCATAGAGACATGAAATTACAGAGTAACACATCATATATGGCTGTCACGAAATCATAAGACTTAGATAACATCCCTCATACAAATATGATACAATACCCCTTCAAGATTGAAGCCAAATTCATGGAAACTAGTGACCCAATGGTAGGGGAATGCAAGCTTTTCACACATAAGTTTCTTGGATTTTGACCCACAGAGGATATGAACATTAAATTAAATAGTAATATATATATATATATATATATATATATATATATATTTCACAACATCCTCAAACTCATATAANCAAATACGGTATAAAACTACTTCAACATTGAAGCCAAAATCCATGAAGACTAGTGATACAAGGAAATGAGTATGCAAGCTTTTCATACATGTATTTCCGATATTTCAACTTACATAGAATGTGTAAATAATATTACAGATCCATACATCATATATTTCTTCCCCGTCATTATAAAATGCATATAAATGTCCTCAAACAAATATGATATAAAGCTACTTCGATATTGAAGCCAAATCCATGAAAACTAGTTATTCAAGAGCATGGGGAATGTGAGCCTTTCATACATGTATTTTTAATATTTCAACTTAAAGAGAATATGGAGATGATATTACATATCCATACATAATAATTCAAATCTTGGGAATCAACCATCCTCATCAACGCACAAGAATCACTCCAACAAGTGTGCCATCAAATGAGAGTGTAGGGGATTGGAGAAGAAGGAATGAGAGAATGGGGAGATAGATGGGAATTTGAATGTATGGACCTTAAACCTACAAATAAAAGTCATTCATTAAGCTCCAATGAGAGGTCTGAATGTCCTCTCTATCAACCAACTTGGAAAGGAATCCAACTCCCTCGAAATTGATTCACAAGCAGGGAGAGTGAACACTCACCATGCAATGGATAAGAAAACGCTCTCCAAAAGGCCAAATTCCAATTAAAAAATGATAAAAATCCATTCTCCTTCCTCATGAAATCATTTATTAACTTCATGAGGCCTCCTCAGGTCAAATTTCCCTCCATGGGCTTCCTCCAACTCATCTTAGTGGTTTAGTAACTCTCATGACACGTGTCTTCCTCTGCATGCTCCAATTCTTTCCCCAATTCGAATGGTTGCCTCTAATTCCAAAATTTGACCTCTTGGTGGCTATTTTTATCCATGTCATATTTGTCATATGTCAGCAATCAGGTCTGAATTTGTCATACTTGTCATAGAATATTCCATCATTTGTTGTCATAGTGCATAGAATCTCCTTCTAAGTGGAACACCTTATCTTCTAGTCTCCTCCTCTTCCATGGGAGTTGTTAGCACTGTTTCTCATTCCACATAAGATGATGAAAATGTAATACAAAGCAATCACAGCCTAAAAATGCAAGAAAAATTCTAGTCATAGGGTGGCAGAAAATTGTGCTAGATTGACGGACGGAATGATTTTCATGAATACCACAGGCACGATCCAAGTCACCTTTGCATTTTCATGGAATGATGCTAAAGTGACCGCAGGTTTTGAAGGCCAGGATCGATAGAGGATAGATCAACAGGCGAGATTAATTTTTCCAAATCAAAGCGCTCGCAAAAATCTTGGTCCCCAGATCCGCGAAATGGTTTGAAGAGAGGTAACATTCAACGGTGCATATCTTGTCAAAGAAAGATCTACGGTGGACGATTTATCTGCTAATGGGCCATGCATGGGACTATCTATCTCAAGGATTTGAGAAAAGTATCCCTCCTTTACATGTAGACGGTAAAGATCGAAGGCATTCTGATCGAAAGGTTGAAATTGTTTATGCCTGGTAAAAGTTGTAGGAAGGTCCATCTATGATGGAAAAGGTGGTCTCACGTACGATCTAATCAGTTCAGAGGTATCCTATTGACAAGATATTCTTTAGAGAGCGTGCGAGAGGCCGAAGTGACAAATAATCAAGCACCCCAATGCCATTTGAAACATGTCTGTAGGAAAGAGATTGGCTCCACAGAAAAAAAATCACCCTCCTGGACCCAAAATTTTGCCTTATTGAACATGTGAAGATCGGGAAAGAATCCTGATAATCGAAACATAAAGACCGATATGGTTTCCACACTGAGCAGGGGGGCACAGCAAATGAGGAATATTCTTACGTTGTTTTAAAGAAAGGAAAAGGGTAAAGAATGTCAATTCCATGTGCCATGAGCCTAATGGGCGATAATGTGAGTTAACGTCAAAGGTCTCTTTCGCAGCCAACAATGTGGCATTGCGGCAGAAAGGATGGCATGACTAGATATTTAGTTGGAAGAAGGGATCCTTAACCCACGTTCTCGCTCATGCTGTCATCATGATAATCGAAGGTGAAGTGTGTGGGAGTGTTGATGGGGCCATCACCATGTCAATTTTTCCAACTCTATATAAACGTCATACTTCAAAGCCATCGAGAGACAAAGACTGAGTGAATGTGGAAGAGAAGCTAAAGTGGTGGGATGTAGTCTGCTGAGAATTCTTGGAAGTTTAGAGAGGGTCTGTGATGGTCGTCTAGTCCGAAATGCTCATCTGTCAGGGATTGTTATTGGTGGGCGAACATAGATCCATGCATTTCCCTATTTTTTGTATCAAAAAGGCTCCATCCATCGGGGTAGGGACATTCATTGTATTATAGAATCCTTCTAGCACCAACAAGGTCATGGAAAGGGAATTCATTGCATTAAATGGACCTCCTAAGGCTGGTGAGGGCATTACTGCTTAATAGAATACCACACCCCCGCAGGCGTTGTGCCTGGAATTTCCTGTCCAATGAGAATCCCTCCAAAACCTCCAAACAGGGTCGTGATCTCCATAATCTCAGCACGTGGTGACCATTGCTAGCATCCACCCTTTGGAGCGGAT
This sequence comes from Pseudotsuga menziesii, assembly GCA_001517045.1. Taxonomy (NCBI): domain Eukaryota; kingdom Viridiplantae; phylum Streptophyta; class Pinopsida; order Pinales; family Pinaceae; genus Pseudotsuga; species Pseudotsuga menziesii. The sequence continues at coordinate 232,350 of LPNX010388691.1, forward strand.
TCTCATACTGGAAGAGAAGGGGTCCAAATTCTTCATTGGCGCCTTTGTGAATTCCACATGACAACTATATTTGAGGCGGTGATGAAGTTGGGAATGAGTCATGCTGTGCGACCTATAGAAGGATCATCATCCTAGGAGGAAAGAAACACAAGAATGGAAAACCTCATTAAGGACCTGTCACTGCCAGAAGCAGTGTATCCCTTCTTCAAATCCCCTCGAATAATAGTGTTACCAAGAGAAATGAGGGTGAGGGCAAAGTCTGAGCATAGAATGAACACAAACCTTCTTGCCAGTAATAAGCCCATGCAGAAAGGTTCCTTTGAGCACAGAATAAACACAAATGTTCCCGACAATAAAGATGCATGTCGTAGACCCAACAGGAATGCAAATGGTCCGAGCCAAGTCCATGACACGCTACCAAGGGATGTCCAGATCCATCTTTTATGAGACAAACGAACCTGAGGCCAGAGACATTGCGCCACCAATAAGACCAGCATGTGTATTTTCTCCCTAATGTTTTGTTTAATATATTTAAATCGTAGCAGAGATTCCATGTTCTAGTTTGTTATAGTTTTGATCATGATTGTAACTAGCTTCTCACCCTATTTCTAGGTTAATCTTTGGGGACTGAAACACTATAAAAAGACTCCCCACTGAGGGAGAAAGGGTTGTTGGTTTTGGTTGGAAACTAAGAGATTTTTGGTTCTTATGTAATTTGACCCACCTTCAATACAAGAAACAGAGCTAGATGTAAGAAGTCATGTGTATTTCCTAGTTGTAGTATGTGATTTTCCTTTCTTACATGAATGTACTTCATGTTTCCTCCCTGCATTATGTTTTCTTCTCATCCTTGACATAGTGTATAACGGTTTAGAATTTATGTCCCCATGATCTGGTCATTGTTTTGGATGCCTACCAGATGTTTCTTCCAAATTCAACATGGAATTCATCCTCATGATGCTCCATGTCGATGGGTTGTCATCGTTCCTTATTTATCACCGGACTCTAACATATTTACTATGATCGAAGTGCTATCTTTCTCTTGCAGACATTATCTACGCAGACTGCTCTACGTTTCTTGGTATTTTGTGACTCCATTGCCCAATATATCATACCTTGTTTCCACCACCAACCTCTGAAAACTTACTCTGTGACAATATAATCTGGCCTTGCTATGTATTTTTGAGAGATCCCTCTCTAGAAATGGGAAAGCCAACTCCCTTTCCTAAAGCGGTTCTACTGTTACCTCGAGGTCCTCCCTCCTGCAGCCTTGGGCGCGATTCTAGGTGCTAACATGAGTTACCCTCATTTACCAACTCGAATTATTTGTCTCATTATATGATATTTGACACCATGTAACCATCCAATAATTTTACATCACCCATGTGTTTGAATTTGGATGAATATCATGCTAAGTGTGTGGGGAATCTAGTCACCCAAAGGCTCCACAAGCTTCCAAGTGTCTTCATGAATCCATGCCACCTTATTTTCTTAGCATTTATCATTTATGTGACTCATTTTAATGTGAATATGGTAAAATAAAGTCCTTTTTGGTCCCATAGACCCTTATTACAAAAATATTTGTCTCCATCTCAACCTAGGGAACTAGTAGGTTGGTGAAACATTATTTGCAAATAGTCTTATTTGGAAATTATTTAATTGGGGACATGGAAATCCTCCCCACTTAAGATTGATTTTCCTCAAGCAATGCCAAGTTTGTATGCTGAATTTTTTTTAATATTCCCAATTGGAATCTTCATTTGGTACTCCTTTCCTTGCACCAAGTGCTCTCTTATGGTCCTTCTCATTAATTTTCTTTTGTTGCAATTTGAGTAGTGGCACTTATGTACTGCAATTTTGAGTTTCCAAAAGAAAAGAGATGTGGATTGTTCATATTGATATATCCTGTAACATCACCACTAACACCAAAATGATTAATCAAATCCAATCTAAATTTACAAAAATAATCTTTAACCCCATATTTTGGAAACCTTTTCTGATCTTTCACCCCTTTTTGCTTTTGTATAATTATTTGAAATTGGTACTGAGTTACCGTACTTTGAGTTTCTTAAGATTCCAAGAAAAATTTAAAGAGGAACCACCATGCTTTATTCTTCACTACTCTAATTACAATCATCTTCTCAAGTGGTTACTAAATCTCTAATGTTGTTTGTTGCCCCCAAAATTGAAACCAATGAGACCAAAAATGATCTGAGGATCCCATATGATCCTGATACATGCATGGTGGGAAATGTCTATGATGAAATTCCATGAACCCCAAGCATGTGAAAATTGAATCCATCTCTCAAAAGGTATCCCAAATAGGAAACCGGAACACTTCTCTACAAAGATGAACTCAAACATTTGAAGGTTGGTTTGCTTTCTCAAACCAACAGTCAAACTTCTACTCCAAGTGAGATGAAAGCAAGCAATTCTAGGATCCCATTTCTTGTATTGCACCCTTCCAAACATTATGAGTACAAAATATAGATCATGAAAGTACATAACAACATCATACAAATGTACATCAAGAAGGTACCTCATCAAAGAATCATGAAAGTGCTTGTACATCCAAGTAAGTAGATCATCATGTTGCCCATACACACAAGCATCAAGTATTATATCATATCTACTCCAATGAAATAGGTGAGGATCCCATGTCCTATAATTCTGCTCCAAAAGAATGTAAGATGAATCAAAATAATAATCAGCTATGTGTTCTTTCATCCAAGAAGCGAATGAAGAACCTCCACCAAAATATGAACCAAATAAGGAGCAAAGAAAACATGAAGACCTCACTTGGCTCAAAGAAGTCTCATCAATACACCCATGAATATGTATATCATCATGAAATAATAGAGGATGTTTCTACCAATAATAATTTTCTTTAGTCATATATCTCTTCACCCAAGTGTGGGATAAAGTTCCTCCAACATCATATGGACTAGGCAAGGGGCAAGGAAAATCATGAGTCTCCAAGTGACTTAAGTGAACATCATAGGTGCACCCATGTAGATGTGTATCATCGTAATGTAACAAAGGATGCTGCTGAAAATGTAAATAATATGGTTTTCTAATAATTTCATCATCAAAAGTAGAGATATAAGTCTCATATTCCTCATGTGGCACCATTAAAAAGAAACCTTTCACCCATACTTCATTAGGATGAATGTTGCAAAATATGGAAGTGTAGGATGTAGGAGAAAGAACCAACTCACCCAAATGATCAGAAAGTGAAAACATTTCATCATGTGAAGGATCCATAGGGGTAGGATTATGCACCTCCCTTAAAAATGCAAAACTTCCCTCATGGGTTGGTTCCAAGGTGGTGGAATCGTGCACTTCTTCAAAAAGTGTGTAACCATTTTCAAGAGGAAACTCAAGTTCCTATTCCACCATAGCAAGTGATTGGATATCATCAAGATAACCTTCAAACACATCAATAACCTGCAATTTTTCATGTTTCTCATGATCCCTCATGTCATGATAATCCTCCAAGCAATATACCATATGACAATATGAAACATAGGAGGAAGAACACGTATCTTGCAACCTCTCAAGAAGTTGCTCATTTTGAATTTTGAGCTTATGAATATCCTCATTATTATTCAAGTATGCCTCATGTAACCATTCATTAATCTCAACCAAATTGTTTCTATCAAAAATCAAAGACATGAAATTACCTTTGATATTGCACATTGCTCTTTAAATATTCTCCATGCCTTCAAGAAAGGATGGCTCCTCAAATGAAGATATTTTCCAACAAGAATTTGAAACCAACGCTTTAGTGTCATGGAGTATGCTAAGGGCCTCATGGATATCCATTTCACTCATCTTCAAATACCCTTCAATGAAGGATGGTTCATGGAAGTGAACCTCTTCTTCTTTCTTCTTCATTTGATCAACTTCTTGAAGCTCAAGTGTTGATGGGGAAGTTGATCTTGGTTCTTCATTATCTGCCACAAGGTCTTCGTCTTCATGCTTATGAGAAATTTGGTTTGCAGAAACATTTTCAAATCTGATCTCTATTTCACCAACATAGAGTTGTGAGCACCCATCAGTAGGTACTCTTTCATAGTTCAATGATCCATCAATAGATTCTCTTTGATTTGCACAACCCCCATCAGTAAGGATTGTGTGCTTTTATTCACTTTTCTCTTTATGTTATTCTCTACAATCACCTTGAGGTAATTGATGCTCCACTTTAGTATTCTCTATTTCTTCCTTTAATGATGTATCTAGGCTCTTTTCACAAGTAGGATGATTTTTTCTCATTTCATGCTCCTCCAAACTTATGGTTGTTGATTGTCCCTTAATGAGTTCACATTTGAATTACTATGCATATATACACTCAACCAATCATAAAATTATTCAAAAGGAATGGTATTATTTGTCTCTCCATGATGGAAGCTTCTACTACCCCATGCTGCCAATGTACCCCTAAGTTGGCTAGCCATCAATTCAAACCCTTGCATAAGTTGCTTGGTCGTATCATCAAAATATGACTTCAGGAATTTTTTGAATTCATATCTATAACACATAACTTCATTAGGTCCCAATACGATGCTCTGATACCACTATAATGTCCCTTTTTGGATATTTGGAGAAAATTACAAATTGGGGAAAATTCAAGTTTAACTAATCATGAATCTAGAGGGTTCCATTTTCACCAAATGGTCCCGAATTTGAAGATGGCATGGAGAGTATTAAAACATATCAAGTTGGTTTATTTATAATCTGTATCATACTTTATACCTCTGCAACCTTGTTTGGGGATGATGACAAAAGGGCCAAAATTACTAGGAAATTGTGATCAAATCCCCCCTAGGGTGTAGGCCGACTAGGCTTCCCAAATCATGTACGAACCTCCCAAATTTGTAAATAGTTTATGGGGACATATAAGAACTCATGTACTATAATTACACATGGTTATTAGTTCTGAAAACTGGTTATAGATTTCCACTTTCGTTTGATAACTTTCAATGAAATTGCTTATGGAGAAATTCCATAACTAGCTCGATTTTGACATATGAAAGGTAGAGTTAAAGGTTCAGATCATGATGTGAAATATAGGGAACATATACATAATACAAATTAGTTCCCAAATATTATTAAACACCATATAAATCCCTTCATGCAAGTATGGTATACATCTAATTTAGTATGGGAGTCAAATACATGAAAACTAGTGAATTAGTAGCATGGAATTGCAAGAGTTTCACATGTGGATTTCTTGGATTTCGACTCATAGAGAATAGGAACATCAATTAAATATTAATTTGATCATATATTTCTGTCAAAAAATTATCAAACTCAGATAATATCCCTCATACAAATATGATACAAGTGTCCTTTAAGATTGAAGCCAAAGTCATGGAAACTAGTGACCCAATGGCAGAAGAATGCAAGCTTTTCACACATGAGTTTCTTGGATTTAGACACACAGAGGATATGGACATGAAATTAAAGAGTAATAAATCATATATTTATTTTACACCATCCTCAAACTCATATAATATCTCTCATACAAATCTGGTATAAAACTACTTCAAGATTGAAGCCAAAATCCATGAAGACTAGTGATACAAGGGCATGAGTATGCAAGATTTTCATACATGTATTTATGATATTTATAATTACATAGCATGTGTAAATAATATCATAGATCCATACATCATATATTCCTTCCCCATCATCATAAAACTCATATAAATGTCCTCAAACAAATCTGATATAAAGCTACTTCAATATTGAAGCCAAATCCATGAAAACTAGTTATTCAAGAGCATGGGGAATGCGAGCCTTTCATACATGTATTTCTGATATTTATAATTACAGAGAATATGTAGATGATATTACATATCCATACATAATAATTTAAATCTTTGGCATTAACTATCATCAGCAAGGGACAAGAATCACTCCAACAAGTGCGCCATCAAATGAGAGTGTGGGGGGATGGAGAAGAAGGAATGAAAGAATGGAGAGATATATGATAATTATATTGTATGGAAATTAAAACTAAAAACAAAATTTCTTCATTAATATCCAATAAGAGGTATTAATGTCCTCTCCATCAACCAACTTGGAAAGGAATCCAACTCCCTTGAAATTGGTTCACAAGTAGGGAGAGTGAACACTCAATGTGCAATGGACAAGCAAAAGCTCTTCAAAATGCCAAAGGATAATTAAAAAATGATAAAAATACATTCTCCTTCCTCATGGAATCCTTTTATTAACTTCATGAGGCCTCCTAAGGTCGAATCTCCCTCCATGGGCTTCCTCCAACTCATCTTAGTGGTTTAGTAACTCTCATGACACGTATCTTCCTCTTCATGCTCCAATTCTTTCCCCAAATCGAATGGTTGCCTATAACTCCAAAATTTGACATATTGGTGGCTATTTTTATCCCTGTCATGTCATTTTTGTCATATGTCATAAATCAGGTCTGAATTTATCATACTTGTCATATAATCTTCCATCATTTGTTGTCATAGAGTGCATAGAATCTCCTTCCAAGTGGCACACCTTGTCTTCTAGTCTCTTCCTCTTCCATGGGAGTTACCCTCATTTACTGATTCAAATTCCTTGGCTCGTTATATGATATTTGGCATGAAATAACCATCCAATAATGTTACATTACCCATGTTTTTGAATTTGGATGAATATCATGCTAAGTGTGTGGAGAATCTTGTCACCCAAAGGCTCCACAAGCTTCCAACTGTCTTCATGAATCCATTCCACCTTATTTTATTAGAATTTATCATTTATGTGACCCATTTAAATGTGAATATGGTAAACTAAAGTCCTTTTGCGTCTCATATCCCCTTATTACAAAATTTATGTCTCGATCTCAACCTAGGGAACTAGTAGGTTGGTGAAACATTATTTGCAAGTAGTCTTATTTGGAAATTATTTAATTGGGGACATGACATGTTGCACTAATTTCATACATGCTCCTTGCTATATCTTCTGCTATAGTATATTCTTGAATTAAATGCACGTTATTAAAACATTTCCTTCTTACAGGACAATCTTTAAAGTAATGTGGTTCAACGCATTCCCAACATTTTAATGGTTCCCTTTGTGTAGTATTTTTATTAAAAGCAGTGGGTATTTTCCTTTCTTTTATTGTTGTAGGATTCAGTGCTTTCTAAATTTTAAGATTATTCCCTTGGTATCCCCGATAGTTATTTCTAGAATTCTTATAAAACTTATTACCTTTCTTTTTTTTCAAAATTTTCACGTCTTTTATTTTTCCAATTAGGTATGTTCTTTTGTTTGTTTTTATTTTGGTCATAGCAGAAGTTCGCTTTTCTCATGGCCTCTTCCAGATTTTTTGGATTATCATATTTGATTCTCTCTTTAAACATAAGAGGTAAACAGATAAGGAAACATTGATTTTTGTTTTTATCACCAATAATGTAAGGTACATAACGCAATAAACTTCAAAATTTGCTGCAAATTTCCTTCATTATCATTGCACCTAATCGTAATTCACAAAATTCTTTAGCTTTTTCCTCGTAATATTATTCCGATAAATATTTTCTTCTTAAATATTTCTTAAAAAATTTCCAAGTTACATAAACTTATTTAATACTTTTCACTTTTTTTATATCTTTCCACTAGACATCAGTCTTTCCTGCCAAATTATAAATTGTCATTTTTGCTTTTAGTTCATCCAAATAATTATAGATCTGGAATTACTTTTTTGTCCTAGATAGCCATGCATCTGCTTCTTCTCCTTTTTTCAATTTTCCATTGAACATGGGAGGTTCGATCTTTTTAAACTCACTATTAATATCTCCATAGGGTTTATATTTATTGTTATATTGATTACTATCTCTACTTTCGATGGAATCTTTATATTTTTCCCTACTATGTTTACTTGATTCTTCACTTGACGATTCAGTCTCGTGATTAGAAAATTATGATTTTCTCACCTTTCGTTTATAACGTGTAGTTCTTTCCATATTTAGTTCGGGTCCTTTATTCTTGTCTTCTTCATTATTATGTAGTTTAGTTAGAAAAACATTATTTAGTCATTCCTGTGCTTTTAAAATGCATTCATTATCTTCCCTAAATTGTTTCAATTTTTCCTTTAAATCTTTTACTGTTTCTAGGAGTTTAGATGGGTTTTCATTCCTACTTTCATTCAGATTGACCCACATTTCACCATATCTAATATTACCCTCTTCTATGTTTTCTTGTTCTTTAGGATGTGATTCTCCTTCAACAGACATTTCCACATCCAGCATGATTCTTGCAAAATCAAGGTTATTCTTCACTTCCTGTTTGCAAAGAAAATCAAACCATAACAATAAAATTAGTTTTCTTGCTTATATCAATTCGAGTGTTGGGATTTTCAGGCCAAGTGTTGTAAACGTTCCCTGATACCATTCTGTCACGAACCCAAAAATTACACCATAATATATATATATATATATATATATATATATATGTATGTATGTATGTATGTATGTATGTATGTATGTATGTATGTATGTATGTATGTATGTATGTATGTATGTATGTATGTATGTATGTATGTATGTATGTATGTATGTATGTATGTATGTATGTATGTATGTATGTATGTATATGTATATATATAAACAATTTATATACTTAAATGTCGTAAACTGTTTTCTTAGCCGTAAGATCGGTTTTACCTTTCTGTATGAATATTTTTTAAATGATCTTGTCCATATGAAGACAAGGCTTGTCATTCGTTTGGAATTGAATCCGACTATGACAAAAACTGGAATCACAGCTCTTGACAAGGTAATGTGTTATTGTTAAGGAAAATAAATATTATGTTTTATTTAACTAGGATTAAATACTAAGATTAAATGTACATCGCCTCACGAATGACTCACTGGTTTCCTTAAGGAAATTTGTGAATTTTGATAATATGTGGGTTGCACATGGTAGACCCGCAACCTTGGATCATACTTTATACCTCTGAAACCTTGTTTGGGAATGATGACAAAAGGGCCAAAAATACTAGGAAATTGTGATCAAATCCCCCCTAGGGTGTAGGCCAATTGGGCTTCCCCACTCATGTACGAACCTCCCAAATTTGTAAACATATTATGGGGACAAATATAAGAACTCATGTATTGTCATTACACATGGTTATTAGTTCTAAAAACTAGTTATATATTTCCACTTTCGTTTGATAACTTTTAGTGAAATTGCTTATGGAGAAATTCCATAACTAGCTCGATTTTGACATTTGAAAGGTAGAGTTAAAGGTTCAGATCAGGATGTGACATATAGGGAACATATACATAATACAAATTAATTCCCAAATATTATTAAACACCATATAAATCCCTTCATGAAAGTCTGGTATACATCTAATTTAGTATGGGAGTCAAATACATGAAAACTAGTGAATTAGTAGCATGGAATTGCAAGAGTTTCACATGTGGATTTCTTGGATTTCAACTCATAGAGAATAGGAACATCAAATTAAAGATTAAAATATCATATATGTCTGTGAAAAAATTATCAAACTCAAATAATATCCCTCATACAAATATGATACAAGTCTCCTTCAAGATTGAAGCCAAAGTCATGGAAAACTAGTGACCCAATGGCAGGAGAATGCAAGCTTTTCACACATGAGTTTCTTGGATTTAGATGCACAGAGGATATGGACATGAAATTAAAGAGTAATAAATCATATATTTCTTTTACAAAATCCTCAAACTCATATAATATCCCTCATACAAATCTGGTATAAAACTACTTCAAGATTGAAGCCAAAATCCATGAAGACTAGTGATACAAGGGCATGAGTATGCAAGATTTTCATAGATGTATTTATGATATTTATAATTACATAGCATGTGGAAATAATATAACAGATCCATACATCATACATTTCTTCCCCATCATCATAAAACTCATATAAATGTCGTCAAAGAAATCTGATATAAAGCTACTTCAATATTGAAGCCAAATCCATGAAAACTAGTTATTCAAGAGCATGGGGAATGCGAGCCTTTCATACATGTATTTATGATATTTATAATTACAGAGAATATGGAGATGATATTACAAATCCATACATAATAATTCAAATCTTTGGCATCAACCATCATCAGCAAGGCGCAAGAATCACTCCAACAAGTGCGCCATCAAATGAGAGTGTGGGGGGATGGAGAAGAAGGAATGAAAGAATGGAGAGATATATGATAATTAGATAGTATGGAAATTCAAACTAAAAATAAAAATTTTTAATTAATCTCCAATAAGAGGTCTTAATTTCCTCTCCATCAACCAACTTGGAAAGGAATCCAACTCCCTCGAAATTGGTTCACAAGCAGGGAGAGTGAACACTCAATGTGCAATGGACAAGAAAAATCTCTTCAAAATGAAAAAGGCTAATTAAAAAATGATAAAAATCCATTCTCCTTCCTCATGGAATCCTTTTATTAACTTCATGAGGCCTCCTAATATCGAATATCCCTCCATGGGCTTCCTCCAACTCATCTTAGTGGTTTAGTAACTCTCATGACACTTATCTTCCTCTTCATGCTCCAATTCTTTCCCCAAATCGAATGGTTGCCTCTAAATCCAAAATTCGACCTCTTGGTGGCTATTTTTAGCCCTTTCATGTCATTTTTTTCATATGTCAGCAATCAGGTCTGAATTTATCATACTTTTCATATAATCTTCCATCATTTGTTGTCATAGAGTGCATAGAATCTCCTTCCAAATGGCACACCTTGTCTTCTAGTCTCTTCCTCTTCCATGGGAGTTACCCTCATTTATCTATTCGAATTCCTTGGCTCATTATATGATATTTTACACGACATAACCATCCAATAATGTTACATTACCCATGTGTTTTAATTTGGATGAATATCATGCTAAGTGTGTGGGGAATCTTGTCACCCAAAGGCTCCACAAGATTTCAAGTGTCTTCATGAATCCATCATCACCTTATTTTCTTAGAATTTATCATTTATGTGACCCATTTAAATGTGAATATGGTAAACTAAAGTTCTTTTGGGTCCCATAGCCCCTTATTACAAAATTTATGTCTCCATCTCAACCTAGGGAACTAGTAGGTTGGTGAAACATTATTTGCAAGTAGTCTTATTTGGAAATTATTTAATTTGGGACATGACATGTTGCACTAATTTCAGGCATGCTCCTTGATATATCTTCTGCTATAGTATATTCTTGAATTATATGCACGTTATTAAAACATTTCCTTCTTACAGGACAATCTTTAAAGTAATGTGGTTCAACGCATTCCCAACATTTTAATGGTTCCCTTTCTGTAGTATTTTTATTAAAAGCAGTGGGATTTCCCTTTATTTTATTGTTGTAGGATTCTGTTTTTTCTAACTTTTAATATTATTCCCTTGGTATCCCCTATAGTTATTTCCATAATTCTTATAAAACTTATTACCTTTCTTTTTTTTCAAAATTTTCACGTCTTTTATTTTACCAATTAGGTATGTTCTTTTGTTTGTTTTTATTTTGGTCATAGCAGAAGTTCACTTTTCTCATGGCCTCTTCTAGATTTTTTGGATTATCATATTTGATTCTCTCTTTAAACATAAGAGGTAAACAACTAAAGAAACATTGATTTTTGTTTTTATCATCAATAATGTAAGTACATAACACAATAAACTTCAAAATTTGCGGCAAATTTCCTTCATTATCATTGCACCTAATTGTAATTCACAAAATTCTTTAGCTTTTTCCTCGTAATATTGTTCCGATAAATATTTTCTTCTTAAATATTTCTTAAAAAGTTTCCAAGTTACATAACCTTCTTTAATAATTTTCAGTTTTTTTATATCTTCCCACTAGACATTAGTCTTTCCTCTCAAATTATAAATTGTCATTTTTGCTTTTAGTTCATCAAATAATTATAGATCTAGAAGTACTTTTTCATCCTAGATATCCATGCATCTACTTCTTCTCCTTTTTTCAATTTTTCCATTGAACATGGGAGGTTCGATCTTTTTAAACTCACCAGTAATCTCTTCATATGGTTTATATTTATTGTTATGTTTATTACTATCGCTACTTTCACTAGAATCTTTATATTTTTCCCTGCTATGTTTAGTTGATTCTTCACTTGAAGATTCAGTCTCGTGATTAGAAAATTATGATTTTCTTACCTTTCGTTTATAAGGTGTAGTTCTTTCCATATTTAGTTCGGGTCCTTTATTCTTTTCTTCTTCATTATTATGTAGTTTAGTTGTAATGTCCCGGTTTTGACCCCGCTTGCATAATGTATATATTGTAATTAATCGTGGCGAGGAGCTAAAGGCAAAGGCCCCACCATTGATTTGGTTGTGTATGTTTCGGCAATGGGGATAGTTGTCGATGGTATATCGTGCTATCCGGCACATTATAATGTGGCATCATGTAAACACACACATCAAATTAAAATAAACCACAACCAGCTAAGGCAGTGCAACGTTGAATGAAAAGGGCATGATTCCAAAGGATAAGGGGTGAGGGATGCCAAACCTTGGTTTATGGGGAAAACCCCATGTGTTGCCACCTTGTTTGTTTTGCCACCTTTCTTGTTTCACCAACCTCTTCAATGTTTCATCTGGTGGTTGAGGAGTTATGGCTACTGGTGGTTGAGGTAGTTATGGTTTTGGGAGTGAGGTGACAGGACTGTCAGTCCCTTGCCCACATGCCACTCCACCCACGACTGCATTCACTCCCCACTCTTCCATGACTCTTCTCTCCCACGTTTTCCAACCTTCACGATGGTGATCTGTTCGTCCTCAGAAATTGCCTATTAATCCTCACACAGAGGGACCGTGTCTTCTATTCACCTTCACGCAAGAGGGGATTTCTTGCTCATTCTCGTGCCCAAGAATTTCCTGGTTTTACCCACGTGGTTTTCCTCCGCGGATTTGCGGATGGTGTGGTTGTATCTTTTCTCACGGGTTGATTGGTGGGTTCTGCATTGTTGTTGCTCACGAACAGATTGGGACACTGTAACTTCTTCCCAGCGCGGTCTGTGTAAGTCTTTCTCCAGCGACTTCGACTGTGTAAATCGGGGCTGTTGTTTTCCCCACGTTGGTGGTAATGTACATTGATACGTTTTTGGGATTGTTGTTTTCCCATGCCGTGAGTGGTATTTGCTGTTATACTTTGGGACTGGTCTACTATGGTCTACGTTGAGTTTTCCATGCCTATGTTGGGAGTTCTGTTTTCTTATCCATTGTGGACTGGGTGAGGTTGCCACCATTTTATTGTGAAGTTGGGTTGCTGCTGAGTTGTTTTGGCCACGTTAGGGCCAAGAACAACTCTGTGTTGTTTGGTGGACTTGAGTTGTGCTCATCTTTCGTTTGGGATTATCCCTGGTTGTATTTTCCTTCTTCACAGGGCTGTGAAGGGATTGTTTTGTTGCGTGTAAACAGTGGTTGGTCTTCGTACTGTGCTGGCTTGGCCGGTTGTTGATGGCATGATAAACCCAGCAGTGTTGGTTTGGCTGAATATGTCCCTCGGCTATGTGTAAGCCTGCAATGACCCTTATCCTGGAAGAATCATGCCTAGCTTGGGGGTGGTAGCATTGCTGAGAGATTAATGAGCACGTTGGCCTATGGTTGGGTAGAATGTTGCAGCGACGTAGCTGGTTGCAGGCGAGTTCTTCATTGAAAGATAAGTGCTGCTGGTTACTCCATCTCTGCAATTTGTATACTGTTTTGTGAGAAATGATGAACATGATTAATGCTGGAATGTATGTTTGCTTCCGCTGTATGATTAAAGAATTATGCATTGAGTAATTGTGCATGTAAAATTATGGATTGTGCATCCTTTTATGCATCATGTTAAGCTTTTAATTTCAGCATTGATCTCTTTTGTTTATGTTCATGGGGTTATTTGCCCATATGCTTGGTGTTGGTCGCGTCCTCTTCGTCGTTCAAAGGGATGGGGACGTGACAGAGTGGTATCAAAGCCCAAGGTTGCAACAATGGACCTCTATGGGCCATGAAGGATGCAGTGACAGAAGGTAGAATTACCTTCTATGTTCAGCAGAACAACAGCGATTAGGAAATTTGATGACAGTGGATGAATGGAAAAATTCAAAAAAAAAATTCTAAGTATTTGAACAGTGGTTCATCGGAGCACTAAGCGGAATTGAATTCCGGTATGGCGGAAGGATTTGGCGTTTGAAATTCCGTCATTGTGGTTGTCGAAAGGACTAAACCGCCGATGCAACAGTGGATCTGATTGCCGACGGAGGGAAATTTTGAAAAATTTGGTCTAAGTGTTGAACAGTCGGGCCACTAGCGGGAAGACTTCCGGCGTTGTGCAAGAGCTAAGTGGAAGGACTTCTGCCGTTGCGGAAGATTTTGTGAAGTGGACTTCCGTCGTTGCGGAAGATTTCATGAAGAGGACTTCTACCGTTGCGGAAGAATTAGGGAAGCGGTCTTCTGCCGTTGCGGAAGAGTTGGAGGGAAGCCTGCCCGACGGAGAGCCGTTGGAAAGAAAATCATGGGAATTCTCTAAGTGATTTGACGTCGATTGGCAGAAAAAGTGATTGAGTGTCCGCCATTGCGGAAGCCAAAGGCGCTAGCCAACCGATGAGAAAGACCGCCAATGCCGAAAGTTTAAAATTTCTCTAAGTTAAGAGCGGCCGTCGAAAGAGAAAGTGATTCGTGTGCCGCCGTTGCGAAAGAGAAAGCATTAAGTCTTTCGATGAGAAAGACTCTCGATACTGATCACGTTATGACTTAGCAGATTGGGCCGCCAATCGAAAGAGAAAGTGGTTCGTGTGCTGCCGTTGCGGAAGCGAAAGCATTAATTCTTCTGATGAGAAAGACTGTCGACGCCGATCAGGTTGTGCCACCGATGATCGGAAGGAGAAAGAAGGTCATGTCCCATCGTTGCGGAAGAAACAATGGTTTCGAGAGCCGCCGTTGCAGAAGAAACAATGGTTCCGAGAGCCGCCATTGCGGAAGAAACAATGGTTCCGAGAGCCGCCATTGCGGAAGAAACAACGGTTCTGAGAGCCGCCGTTGCGAAAGAAACAATGGTTCCAAGAGCTGCCATTGCGGAAGAAATACTGGTTCCAAGAGCCGATTCTGCACAGGGAAAATTTGAGTTTTCTGTGGGATTTTTCCAGCAGATTTTGACTGCTTTACAGTGGGATTTGCAGCTGTTTTTAGTGAATTTTTAGGACTGAAAAGGGAGAAAGTGGCAGCGATTTTATGCACCAGATTGCGCGAAAACCAATGATTTACAACAAAAAAAAACGAGGGTGCTGCCCTCGACCCGCCCTACAATGGAAGCCATAAGGGGGCAAGCCCCCTTGACCCCCGTCGTCCCTTGAGACAGTCGTTCTTTTAAAAAGAGAATCCTATGTTTTGGGAAAATTAGTAAGACCCAAAATTCATAAAAGATGAATGGTGCAACGGAAGTGAAGTGGCTGAAGTTGGCAACCAAAATGCAGCTATGTGTAAAATGCAAAGATTTGGTGAAAAGTCTTCATTTTAGAAGTGGTGTGGTTTTCACACCCGAGGTCGGAATGGAGCATGTGGATAAGCGTTGGAAAGATTATCCAGTAGGGAACAAGGGTAAGTCACCAGAATCTAAGCATGGAGTAGAAAAGTGCTAATGATGGCCACTGCTATCAAATGGACAAATCTGGACAATTGCATGCCCAGAAGTGGCAAGGACTATGAAGTCAACCAGCTACTGTGTGGAAAAGGAGTTCCGTGCCAGGATGAAAGACTTGAAAGGGGAAGTTTTCCTTAAAAACCCTGTCTTGCTAACTATGTTGCATTTCCTAAGTTTTAGGCATGAAATGCATGAGGATATGTATTGCAAGCATAGGATATTGCATATTGGTAAGAATATTGAGAATTATATATTTTTAATGAACCACTAATGATAATCATTGCTTTGATGTTGGCATTAGTGGAAAAACCAATGACAACATGGACCCAGATGAATATGTTGCTGATGCTGAGGGAATGTGACCAGCAACCCTATGAAGAAGGGGATAAGGCAACAAGTCCATGACAAAAGTTGGTGAGCAAATGCTGCAATCTCCTACAAAGGACCAACCAAAGTGGTCATGTCAAGGGTGTAAGTAGGACCCATGCAGGTAAGAGTTTGATTTTTGACAAATTCCAAGGAGTGGTAAAGGTAAGATACCTCATACCATGTGGATATTGGAATGTAGAAAGATATCATGCCTATATATGTTGATGATATTGATTATAGTAATGCATCCTATACGAAGTAGTCATGGTTAGACCATGCATGGTATGTTAAATGCATAGTACTCCTGAATCAATGCAAGGTAGCAATGAATAGATATGCATTAAGAAGATTTTATGAATCTTGTAGTCATGCATTGAATTGATGCATATGAAGGGTGTGAGTGACCGATTGCATAAGTAAAGGAGCAAATGTTGTAAGTATGCATACATCAGCATGGGTGCAAATGTTGTGATGCATTGCATGAATACATTGAGATAGGGCATGTGTTATTGTGACTAAACAATGACTGAAATGACGAATTGATGACAATTCAGAAACCATTTCAGAGGTTGCTATGAATGCAAGATAGTCATGATCAATTGGCTTCCAAAAATGCTCTATGGAAGAGCAAGGTGGTATGAATGATACGCTTGTGAAGTAAGGGTATATAAGCATTTCATTTAATTGCATGAATGCTATGACTATACCTTGCAATGTTAGTATGATAATGATTGCATGAAGTAAATGAGTTTTGATAATACTGATGTGACTAACAGTTGGAAGTATTTGAATTTCATAAATTCTGAAAGTGCTTCAGTGATGGTTGTAGCAATGAAAAGTTATATGCATCCAGACTTACCAAGTGTTTGGTTGATTGAAACTCATGTTTCAGGTAGATTATTTCGAGCATGGAAGTGGGAGGTAAGACCCTGACCAATGCTAGAATCTACCATGTATGAGAAGAATCTCATGGTTGTAAAAATAGTTGGTATGCATAGTAGGTTGTTAAAATTCGAATTGTGAATTTCGGATTTAAGAAATTGCTGACAACTACTGGTCACTATTGGCTTGCATAAGCTTGTGTTTGGATGATTAAAGCTCAGGTTTCAAGTAGATTATTTCGAGCATGGCAGTGAGAGGTAAGACCCTGACCAATGCCAGAATCTACCTTGTGAAAGAACCCAACCTTATGAGAATAATCTCATGGTTGTAAAAGTAGTTGGTATGGGTTGTTAAATTTGAATTGTGGATTTCGGATTTAAGAAAGTGCTAACGACTACTAATCATTGTTGGATTGTATAAGATTATGTCAGGAGGGACGCATGGTAAGTGGGTAATCATGTTATGATAGTAAGCATGAAATTATAATGGGCATAGTAGTGTTGCTTACAAGAAACCCACAATTGAGCAAGTCAATTTCTGTAATAGATAGAATTGCAAATTCCTATTGAATTTGATTACCAATGTCATTGCTTGGTTATGGAACGATCAATTTGGATTGTAGTATCAGGTAATGATTGACTATTTGGCTATTTGATGAATGTGCCAGGGGTATACACTGCAGGAATACCATGTGTGATGGCCTGCAGAAGCCAAACTTCATGGGAAGGTTTTCCCTTATCTTGGAAATGGGTTTTGGGTGAAACTCCATTGGACATTTTGGAAATGTCTCATCTACACTGCATGTTTGGTAGTAACATGAGTGAGATGGTATGGATTATGTCGGTAAGACATGTGTGGATACGGACTGTGTCGGGGGCTTGGTTTGCTTATGAAACCTGGTGTGTTTGGAAACCACACAGACAGAGCTAGAGGGATCGCTTTCTTCTCCACAACCCCGGGATAGCACTGGAAGGGAATGCAGGGCCTGAGGGACTGTGTAGCAGAGAAGGGACTGATTCCTTGTGCTGGGTGTGTGTGGGTGTCTTAGAAGTTAGGCTAGTTCTGGTGTAGGTGTTCCTAGCTCGGTGATGAGCTCACCAGCTTAGCATTTAGCCTTTCCCAACTCCTGGACGATCTGATAAATCCAACTAAAGGAATACTACATCGGAAAATGGATAAGTGTTATGTAACCCTTGCTATGAATATGCATGTTTAATTTTTAAATTCCATATGCATAACGTGCTTGATTTTATTTCCATGATGATCGATCGCTTGAGTATGAATAGGGCCTACATGGCACACACCGGAGAAGAGTGCACACTTTTCCGATGTTGAGTCATGAAAGGGTTGTCTATATTGATTACACTCTGGGGAGTGGACGCACTCCTGGTGTCTCAATACTTGATAATGAATGACATGAAATGTGACTACAGTTTTAGAGCAATAACGTTGATGAGTTTGCTTGTATTGCTTGTGTTTCTTGTGTTGACAGGATAAATAGATGCAGATGGGTGTTACACCCTAAAGGTAAAGGTAAAAAGGTAAATGGTTGTTGAGAGGGTTTCCGGAGTAAGGGTTATTGTTGATATAAGTGTGTGCTGGTATAAGTGTATGATGGGATGTGATATGCCTGAGGAGCCATAGTAGATCCTAGACCTGGAAATGGTCACAGTAAAGTTCCAAGCCCAGTTGACATGAGGATGTACTGGCTGGACATTAATTATCTGATGTTGTGGAGCAGCCGGTGTGCTGACCTAACATCTAAGTCCATAGGCGATCCCAAGGCTTGCAAATCAAAGCAGGATCCTGTGGACGAACGAGGAAATGCACGATGCAGATAAGTATTGGATTATTTTGCTTATGAATATACATGTGTATATGATTTGGTTATGATGTTTTAAGCTCTTGTTCTAGAGATAAAACTGATGAGAATAAACTAAACATGTGAATCTATTCAATGTTTGGATATAGGTATCGCTGGGAGCGAGGACTATGAGAGCATCCTAAGGGTGCATGTGGACATGTGACTGTCTTGGAAAGCTCGGAATGAGCGGTAATGAAAAAGGTGCTAGTAAGACGGGGGAGTCCTAGCAATTGAGACAAACCATGTGGAGAGACTCCATGGTTTAGAGGTCCGAAATAAACCAAAGACACTAAGTGTCATGACCAAGAAGGATTGGTCCAGCATTCACGGTAAAGTGAAAGAGGCTGAGAGCATGAAAAGCCACTGCGATGGTGTGGGTTCCAGGATGGAACAAAACAAAGAGGGGAAAAACTCTTACTGCTCTCTCTTGCCTTTTGATTATATGTTTATGCATTGTGAAAACAAAGGATTGTTGAATGCATGTATGATTGAGAATGAAATGTGTGTATTTTCTTGAGTAAATTGTGAATGCTGGAATAGTTAATTCCCTGCCCAGGAATGGACATGATTGAGCTCATGTGCCTGTTGGGAAGGCATGAAAAATATGAAAGTCTCCTTGATAAGGTTTGTACTATCATGCCAAATGGGAAATTAATTGACTGATTTTAATGTCTACATTATGCTTGGTCTGATAGAATTTCAATGGTGCATTTCACAGGTGAGAAAAGTGAAACCAGGTGGTGCACGTTGATTATGGCAGCAGATCAAAAGTTGTTGGACTTAGCTAGAAGTCTCCTTCAAGTGATTGCCAAGACCCAAGAAAATCTTGGGGAGATGCTCAATATACAAAAAAGGCAGAATGAAATTAACCACCATATTTTGCAAGACTCTATTGGTTTGCAAAGGGAGGTCAAAAGCCTTCTGGGAGAAATCGGCAAAGGGAAGGAAGCTGGATCAGCAATGGGACAATCGTCCAAGCGACCCGATAAGAAATGGCCCAGGCATGAAGACTCAAAGGAAATTGAGCAAGTAATGATGAAGCAGCCAGTGAAATGTTGGAGATGCGGAGGACATCATTTACGACGGGACTGCCCTATGAGGGAACATGATGAAGGCAATAGCCACAAAGTTCATAGACTTCAGGATGAGTTGAAAGCTGAGAACCAATAGGAGAAGTCCATGGAAGCCGAGGGGCTTGGTCTTGAACGTTCAAAGTAAATGATTGAACATGGAACGGATCTGCAATTTTGAAATTTTGATGTGCAATAGAATATGTATTGTATATATGTAATGGAACACCGAGGACGGTGTTATTCCAAGGGGGAGGGGAATCTAATGTCCCAGTTTTGACCCCATTTGCATGATGTATATATTGTAATTAATCGTGGTGAGGAGCTAAAGGCAAAGTCCCCACCATTGATTTGGTTGTGTATGTTTCGGCAATGGGGATAGTTGCCGATGGTATATCGTGCTATCCGGCACATTATAATGTGGCATCATGTAAACACGCACATCAAATTAAAATAAACCACAACCAGCTACGGCGGTGCAACATTGAATGAAAAGGGCATGATTCCAAAGGATAAGGGGTGAGGGATGTCAAACCTTGGTTTATGGGGAAAAACCCATGTGTTGCCACCTTGTTTGTTTTGCCACCTTTCTTGTTTCACCAACCTCTTCAATGTTTCATCTGGTGGTTGAGGAGTTATGGCTGCTGGTGGTTGAGGCAGTTATGGTTTTGGGAGTGAGGTGACAGGACTGTCAGTCCCTTTCCCACACGCCACTCCACCCACGACTTCATTCACTCCCCACTCTTCCATGACTCCTCTCTCCCATGTTTTCCAACCTTCACGATGGTGATCTGTTCGTCCTCCAGAATTGCCTGTTAATCCTCACGTAGAGGGACCGTGTCTGTTGTTCACCTTCATGCAGGAGGGGAGTTCTTGCTCATTCTCGTGTGCAAGAATTTCCTAGTTTTACCCACGTGGTTTTCCTCTGCGGATTTGCGGATGGTGTGGCTGTATCTTTTCCTCACGGGCTAATTGGTGGGGTCTGCATTGTTGTTGCTCATGCACAGATCGAGAGACTGTAACTTCTTCCCATCGCGGTCTATGTAAGTCTTTCTCCAATGACTTTGAATGTGTAAACTGGGGTTGTTGTTTTCCCCACGTTGCTGGTAATGTACGTTGATACGTTTTTGGGATTGTTGTTTTCCCATGCCGTGAGTGGTATTTGTTGTTATACTTTGGGACTGGTCTGCTGTGGTCTGCGTTGAGTTTTCCATGCCTATGCTGGGAGTTCTGTTTTCTTATCCATTGTGGACTGGGTGAGGTTGCCACCGTTTTATTGTGAAGTTGGGTTGCTACTGAGTTGTTTTGGCCACGTTAGGGCCAAGAACAACTCTGTGTTTTCTGGTGGACTTGAGCTGTGCTCATCTTTTGTTTGGGATTATCCCTAGTTGTATTTTCCTTCTTTACAGGGCTGTGAAGGGATTGTTTTGCTACGTGTAAGCAGTGTTTGGTCTTCGGACTGTGCTGGCTTGGCCGGTTGTTGATGGCCTGATAAACCCAGCGGTGTTGGTTTGGATGAATGTGTCCCTCGGCTATGTGTAAGCCTGCAATGACCCTTATCCTGGAAGAATCATGCCCAGCTCGGGGGTGGCAGCATTGCTGAGAGATTGATGAGCACGCTGGTGTAGCTGGTTGTGGGCGAGTTCTTCATTGAAAGATAAGTGCTGGTGGTTACTCCATCTTTGCAATTTGTATACTTTTTCGTGAGAAATGATGAACATGATTAATGCTAGAATGTATGTTTACTTCCACTGTATAATTAAAGAATTATGCATTGAGTAACTATGCATGTAAAATGATGGATTGTGCATCATGTTATGCATCATGTTAAGCTTTTAATTTCAGCATTGATCTCTTTTGTTTATGTTCATGGGGCTGTTTGCCCATATGCTTGGTGTTGGTCGCGTCCTCTTCATTGGTCGAAGGGATGGGGACGTGACATTAGTTAGCAGAACATTATTTAGTCATTCCTATGCTTTTAAAATGCATTCATTATCTTCCTTAAATTGTTTCAATTTTGCCTTTAAATCTTTTACTGTTTATAGGATTTCATATGGGTTTTCATTCCTACTTTCATTCATATTGACCCACATTTCACCATCTCTAATATTACCCTCTTCTATGTTTTCTTGTTCTTTAGTATGTGATTCTCCTTCAGCAAACATTTCCACATCCACCATGATTCTTGCAAAATCAAGGTTATTCTTCACTTCCTATTTGCAAAGAAAATCAAACCATAACAATAAAATTAGTTTTCTTGCTTATATCAATTTGAGTGTTGGGATTTTCAAGCCAAGTGTTGTAAATGTTCCCTAATACCATTCTGTCATGAACCCAAAAGTTACACCACAAGATATATATAAACAATTTATATACTTAAATGTCGTAAACTGTTTTCTTAGTCGTAAGATCATTTTTACCTTTCTGTATGAATATTTTTTAAATGATCTTCTTGTCCATATGAAGCCAGGGCTTGTGGTTCGTTTGGAATTGAATCTGACTATGAAAAAAACTGGAATCACGGCTCTTGACAAGGTAATGTGTTATTGTTAAGGAAATAAATATTATGTTTTATTTAACTAGGATTAAATACTAAGATTAAATGTGCAGCGCCTCGCGAATGACTTGTTGGTTTCCTTTAGGAAATTCATGAATTTTGATAATATGTGGGTTGCACATGGCAGACCCGCAAGTGGCACACGACTTGCTCAAAGGAAAGTCACGAATGCATGATGAGTTCAAGAGTAAATATGGTTAATGCTAGCGTGAAAAAGGTGTATTAAGGATCCAAGTCATCTATAGGGTTATGGCTACTTCAATCCCTAATGTTCTTTTGTGTAACGCCATATTTAATGTCATTACTCAAATGGAGAAGTGCCATTTCACAGTATAACAATACCTCATTTAGGTATTGGGGAGCCTTAACCCCAATACAAGGAAAATTATTTTGATCAACCTATTCATCCTATTTTGACCATAGATATTGTCCTAGCACTTAAATCCCCATAGGAGGATACAATTATTTCCAATTTCATCCAGAATATTTATGATAGCTCTATTTATTTTGGAGAACATCACACAATCCAAGACTTGGAAATCATAGAAATGGAGGATCACATATGGAAAAAACTTTGTCTCATGGAAGAAATAGAAACAACCACCAAAACGATATACATTTAACTCTTGATATAAAATTTAAAATCAACAACCATTTGTCACCACCATAAAAATAAAGATTGATTAATCTCCTCACTAAATAACAAGCAGCCTTTGCATGGAATTACCCTGATATGAAAGGAGTCAATCCAACCATTTTCCAATACCACATATACATCAAATACGATGCCACTTCTTTCAAACAACCACAATGAAGACTGAATCCATCCCTATGAGATAATGTCAAAATAGAACTACAAAAACTCCTTCATACAGGATTCATCTACCCTATCTCAGACAGTGAATGGGTATTACCACTAGTGATTGTCCCAAAGAAAAGAGGCAAGTGGAGAGTCTATATAGACTATAGAGAACTGAACATAGCCACAAAAAAGGATCACTTCCCTTTTCCATTCATTGACCAAGTGTTAGATACCCTATCAAGGAAGAAATTATTCTCCTTCTTAAACAGTTTTAATGAATGTAATCATATACAAATCCATCTAGAAGACCAAGAAAAAACCATGTTCACTTGTCCATGGGGGGACCTTTGCCTACAACGTCCTTCCTTTTTTACTTTGCAATTCCCCATATACCTTTCAAAGAGAAGTCTTGAGTAATTTTTTTTACTTTATCCATGACCGTATGGAGATATACATGGATGATTTCACCCCATACAAAGATGAGTTTGAAGAATCTCTCACAAACTTGGAAAATGTTCTAAACATATGCATTCAAATGAACCTTTCCTAAGTAATGAAAAATTCCAATTAATGATCAATGAAGGAGTAGGTTTAGGTCATTATGTATTTCAAGAGGAATTGCACTAGACCCTGCCAAAATTCAAATTACAATCAACCTGCCTTCTCCATAGAAACTAAAAGATGTTATACGAGATTCATACAAAATTATAGTAAAATAGT
Organism: Pseudotsuga menziesii; assembly: GCA_001517045.1. Lineage (NCBI taxonomy): Eukaryota > Viridiplantae > Streptophyta > Pinopsida > Pinales > Pinaceae > Pseudotsuga > Pseudotsuga menziesii. Next base: position 256,232 of record LPNX010388691.1, read on the forward strand.
TTCTCCAATGCTTTTATTAATGACCAAAGATGCAAAATTCTAGTGGAATGATAAATATCAGCAAGAATTTGAACAAAATAAGCAGAAGATCATGGAAGCACCTATCTTATAAGGTCTGAATTGGGAATCCCTTTCCACATGCATTTTGATGCTTTAGACAAAGAAATCAGTGCAGTTCTATTCCAAGAAATGGATAAAGTACCATATGTTATGTATTACATCAGCAAGAACCTTGCAAGATTGGAGCTGAATTACATTGTCGCAGAGAAGGAATTTCTCGATGTTATCTACTCCATAAATAAGTTCAAGCACTACATCCCTAGATCAGTTGTTCATTCATACCGATAACTCAACAATTAAATATTTGATGAATAAGGTAGATGTTAATTACAGAGTAATAAGATGGTTTTTACTATTGCAATAATTTGATATAACTATTGTATATAAACCAAGAAAACATAATGTGGTAGCATATTTCTTGTCCAAACTAACTCATGTTGCATATAAGGAGCTAATAGATTATAAATTCCAAAATAAATGCCTTTTTTTTATCTATGTACACACTCCACGGTTTCTTGACATTGCAAATTACTTGGATACTAGGAATTTCCCTTGGCACTTCACTTACAAAGACAGATGCAACCTAATCAGAAAGAGTGCTCCATTTTCATGGATCCAAGGATATATTTTTAGAAGGGGTGGCAGACCACATATTGAGAATATGCATCTGAGAAGATGAGGTCTGTGATGTTCTTCATGCTTGTCATGATGAACCATGTGGTGGACACTATGCATCCAAAAGAACAACATACAATGTATGACAAATAGGATACTACTAGTCAACTTTACATAGAGATGCAACAAATTATGTATCCAGATCTAATGACTTTCAAAGAATGGGTAAGCCAACTCAAAGATATGAAATGCTTCTCCATGCTAAGATAACAATATAAGATTTTGAGAAATGGGGAATGGAATGCATTAGACCTATATATCCTCCATCTAACATGAAACGTCACATAATAGTATGCATAAACTATCTAAAAAAATGGGTGGAAGTGAAAACATTATGATTGGAAAAATGAAGAATCAGTTGCAAAACTTTGAATAGAAGAAATCTTCACCATATCTAGAGTACCTAGAGAGATAGTTACTGATAGAGGTAAGAAATTCACATCTTGATCTAAGATATCCTCAAAATCAATAATTTCAAGCATATAAAATCAACATCTTATCATCCACAAGCAAATGGACAAGCAGAAGTCACCAATACGGAAATAGAGAAGATTCTAACCAAAACAGTACAAATTCACAGAAGAGATTGGGAAAACATACTTCATGAAGCAGCATGGGAATATAACACCACCTGGAAGACTACGAAAAGGATCAAACCCTATGATCTAGTCTACAAATAGAAATAGTGTCGTCCATTAAATTTGAGCTCAAAACATTAAGGACAGTAATATAATTGAACATGGATCTATCTACAACATAGAATAAAAGACTATTCCAACTCAATTAGTTAGATGAACTCAAACAATAATCCCTACATTACACATAATTGGTCCAGCATTGAAGGAAAGTATGGCATGACAAGTTTATAAAAAACAAAGACTTGAAAGAAGGAGACTATGCCCTCCTCTATGAATCAAGATTTAAATAATTCATAGGAAAGTTTAGAACCAGAGGGTTGGGGCCCTACAAAGTTGACATAATCTATGATAATGGATCTATTAAAATATACAATATAGACAAAGAACAAATACCAATTATAGTCAATGGCCACTCACTAAATTTGTACATGAAAGCTCCTAACAAGGCAGAGTTCATTGAAATACTCAAAACAACAAAACTACAATTAATCTTGGGGCAGCAATGCCCTTGTCCGACCTAATTAGAAATATAGTATATATATAAACAGAAAATTCCTCGATTCCAAGTCTATATATATATAAAAAGAGAAAAAACAATTTTAAAAAACTAACCACAAAGAGAAGAAAAAATAAAAAGAGAACAACACTTCCTACTAATCCCCTACAAGAATGCAGGTCATTGCGTAGAACCACAATTCGTGATAAGTGATAACTAGAAACACAATCTACAATATTTTTACAAAATGTAGAACTTCTACAACATGTCACCATGTAGTGTAGCAACCACCCTCACACAAATTGCAAAAGTAGTAAGTTAGAGAAAAGTAATTCTACTCATCTAAAATCTTAAATTTGAAAACTTATATCTATTAAATAGCTATGGCCCATTGTTCATCATCTTGATGAGGGAATCAAGAAATAAACTTGTGGGAGAGGAAATTTTGGTCGTATAAGGAATATAAGAATTCTCTTTCACACATGCCAAAAGTCAAGATGGAAGTGCCACATAAGGAATGAAATATGAGTGGTTCAGAGAATGAAATCCATATCGCAAGTCATATCTAAAAGGTTTTATATCCCACCACTAAAAATAATAGTTATAAAGGACATATGGGACAAATGGCATGACAAAAGAAGCAAGTGGATAATGATGAGAGGGAAAGGTGGTTGGTAGAATTTTGAAATGGTCAATGAGATATGATGATTGAGGATATGGCATGAAGAACATGTTTAAAACAACTCACTCCTCGCCAAACCAAGCTTGAATCAATCTCAAACTGGAAGGAACTAGGCATCAAATCACAACGCAGGGGGACAACATCAATAGAACTAAACTAAGGGAGGTAATTCATAAAACCTTTTCCTTGTAAATTTGGCTAATATTCTTGGTTTTTTCAAATAAGGAACTACTCTTTCAAGACCTTGTCACTAGAAGTAGAGGAGAAATTATAAGAATGAATAGGGCTTTTTTTTAAATGGATCCAACAAACGATGCCAAATTGTTTAAAAACCCAAAAGTCATGTAGTCTTTCTAGGATGTAGGTTGGGACCAATATTTTCAAAAATTGGATGGGTACCGTGAAGGCTTGACCAAATAATTTGTCAGGAATATGAGGAGGGTAAATTATGATAATTTCATAATATAAGTGAAGGGTGTCTCCATTGAAATCAACGATGAGAAACTTATTAAGGTCATGGGGCTTCCCAAGGGAATTAAGTGGGATAAGGGTGACAAAGAGCTCACCCAAAAAGACAAGAAATGGTTTTTTCAATTCATTGAAAGATATGAAGAAGTTAAAGGGGGTTTTAAGAGAGACTCACTACCTAATCCATGGGGAGAAGTAGCCCTAATTATTATGAATTACAATGTGTGTGATGGATGGAATTCCCTGGTGCATGCCTACCACTTTCACATATTAAACCTGTTGAGAAATATTAGGTGGAAAAGAGAAAGGACGAACATTAGCATACCATGGTTTCTATTCTAAACCCTTTCTTCCATGAGCGTTAAATACCAGTCAGGTAAACCTCATACTTTGTCTCACCATGTACTAGTAAAGTTAATAATATGTGACATATTGGCCAAAGAATGCACCCCCTTGACGTGTGAAACCTGTTTAAATATTAGCAGAGCTAGGATACAGTTTTTCTACATAATAGTGTAGGGACATCTTGAGGACAAGACAACCCCACAAGGGAAAATATTAGAAAAGAAGGAATCACCAGAAGAAAAATTATCTAAGGGAAAGTCTCAATCCAAAGTACAAGATCTAGTCATAAAAGAATAATTGATGAAGATAAGGAAGAAGAAATTGGAGAAGATAGAGGAGAAGAAACAGTCACAGATACTCTCCTCCATTTGGGAGAGCAAGAAAAAAACCATTTCGATAAAATAACCCTGTCACCTAACAAATAGGAGAGTTCAAGGAATAAGATAAAACTAGGAAAGAAAAAAATCGTACAATATTCACTCTCACTTTCGAGCTCTCTTCAATAAAAAAAATAAACTTTAGACGCATACCCCAATTATGAGTAAAATTCTACTAGGGACCAACAAGAAGTAGAGAAAACATCTATAGGAAACCAGGAAAATATAGAGCCCGCATAATTTCAAGAAGATGTGCCTAGTTCATTAGCAATTGACAAAGCATCTAACTTAAAACTCCATGAGGTACTCAATGAGAAAGATGAGTAAATTTTTAGACTATAGAGTAAGCTGAAAGAAATGGAAAAGGAGTTCCTCAAGTGGAAAAATATCACCCATACCGTAAAGGATTTGAAGGAGGCTTCTAGTAACCAAGGTCATCACGAGTATGAAATGCACCCATTATAAGAGAAGCTCAAGGTCATAAAAATGCTATGTTTGGAGGAGAAGAAACAAGTAGTTCAAGAAAAGTTTGTCCTTCAGAGGGATTTACAAAATTTTGAAGTTGATTTGAAGGATGAAGTGGAAGAGTGACTAAAGAAAGGCCTTAAGATCATGAAGGATATCATACACTATAGGCCACCCACAAGGGTCTACTCACTTTTTTTCAAAGAGAGATGGCTTTGGTATCATATTAAAAGGTCACAAACATGACACTCATAGAAGATATATACTCCCATTACTTTCATATAGATCTTCCAAAGAGTTGGGGAGTTGGGAAAAGATCAGCTTTGTGAGTTTTACTTGCATAATTACACCCTGCCTCACCCCTATTGATGGTCACCAAATCCTTATGTGGGGGATGTACAACTACAATCTCGTTGTTTTTGGATTTCTAATGAAGATAGAAGAACCACAGAAACTCTCCATTACCGTGGCATTGAAAAATATGCTTATCTATGGATTTTAGTTGAAGCACCTATTGTGGATATAGTACTCACATCCCATTAGGTGTTGATTAGAGACAATGAAATGGCACTAGTTTTAAAAGAAAAACAAAGATCTACCATAACTTTCTTCAAGAATTTAGTAGCAAAGGAAAATAAGAAGATAATTATACAATTGAATTAAAGAAGATGGAAGGATATCCCTTAGGAACTATAGAATCTTAAAATACATTCACTAATTAATTTATAGAAGGAACTTTTTGATCTTCCTTATATATTTCCACAATGGAAAAAGTAGCATTGTAATGGATTGGTTTAATATTCAGTCCAACAAAACTTTTAACTGGAAGCAATCAGGAATGGAATAAGGAGGAGTAAGCAACAAACTGGGAATAAACAAGGAAATAGAAGATTCTGTCATGAAGGGGTTGTGACTTGTTGTTATGATCATACAATCAAACCAGTAGACAAGCCCGAACCAACAAAGGACCTGAATTAACATATGGTTGCACAAGGATGTGCAACAAGGTCGTCCGAGGGAGATGATGGATTCCAACATAGGTAAGAAAAGGAACCTAATTTCCCTTTTTATTGGTCATTCAAGACCTAAGGAAGAGGCACTATGGCACCAAGTTGATGAGAAATGATACATTCTAGTTATAATCATATAAAGATTTCGATTTATATTTTAGATATTATATTCTTCCTTTTTCCTAACTAAAGTGCATGAATAATACTAATGGGATGAGTTCTAGTAGTACCTTCTTGAAAGGAGTTTGGAACAAATACATTTTTTACACCTAAAAGATAGAAATCTCAAAAGAAATGGGTGATCAAAATAAATTAACTCTCAACAGTTTTTTTCCAAGAATAGAGAGATCCCAGCTATAGCAAGGCACAAGTAACTAATAAATAAAGCACTATCATTTTTTTATCAACATATCCAATTTCAACCATAAGAATATTCAACGTTGCTCCTAGATTTATCAATTGGAGGCCTAATGCCCGAATCTACGGCATACACATGGCAGCCATATAGCACATCCATTCTAGTGATTTATCACTCTTTATTATCTAGAGTGATCCTACCTACCAACTATTTCACATTCAACACAAATGACATGAAGATACTTCAGATGAACTAGATGATTACAAAATTAGAAGGAGATACTTTTTTATATTTAGGTTAGAAAGGAGCAGAAAGAAACACTAGTGCTCAAATGTTATCAGCCTCATTTTTATTATTACAGTTTGAAGAAACTGAGTATTGAATGTTAAATAGATATTTCCAATATTAATGAAGACTACCATTGTTGCATATTATTGAATAATCCTTTCACTCATGTGTCACCGTGGATCAAGGCTTATCCACAAGTGACTACAAGGGCTCGTGTGCTAAAGTAGATTTATTGTTTTGCTTATGTTTTCATAGAATAGATAATGTAGAATTCCTACAAGTTGTAGAAATTTCAGGTATTTCAGTAGGACAGAGTTAATAAGTTATTCTTGTATTTGAAGTTAGCATAAATGTCTTCTTTCTATTTTTGCAATTTGAAGTTGAAATGTTTATTTTATTTCAGATGAGATGTTGTTATGTTGACCAAGTAAAGCATTGAATTCTCCGTGTGTTTTCACCACTCACTTAGAAGTTCATGTCACTAAAAGTATGTCATTGGTATGTTGATGGTAGGGTAAATTAAGGAGTCCTTCAAAAGGTCTATCTAAAGTTATGTGAAAATATTCTTAAAACGTTTCTTTGAGATTGTTGATAAAGGATAAGTGAATGTTACAGCTGATTTTACCACACATGGTTGATCACACATTTATGGCCTTCCATGTCCCTCTGTAGACTCTTTGGACCCCATGGACCAATATTATACTTGGATGTTGCCAAGTTCATCCCTAAAAACACCTGATTATTGTTGTATGCAACTTTTAATCCCATTCTCATGTATATATGTAGATATTGACCTCAAACTCGTGTACATCAGGATGTGTGCATAAGTCCAAATGTTTTTGCAGTTTCCCTTGATGTGTGTCTGAACCACTTGTCTCTTGTCCTTCCATATACCTCGAGATCACTCAGATTTGACTCTCCATTACCCATTTGGAGTGTTATATAAGGAACCCCTTGGATACATTGAAGGGGAGGAATTGAAGAGCAAGAAAACTATAGTCCATTGTTGTCGTAGCTTACTTATACTTGACTATGCATCCCTTTGTCCCTTTGGAGCACTTTGTGTTCTTCCCAAGCTTGACTATGCATCCCTTTGTCCCTTTGGAGCACTTTGTGTTCTTCCCAAGCTTGCCTTTGCTTGTGATATTGCTATCAAGAGATGGAAGATTGAGGTGGTGGAGGCCCAGGTGGAGGACTCAGTTTCTCTGGTTCGTAGACGTGCCGATAGAGGTTGTCACTTGTGTAATATCTGATTTGATTAATAAAAATATATTTTCCTATCCAATAATGTGCATTTAAAGGAATATTGAATCCATGGATGTGTTTAATTGCTTATACATTGTTGATTATATATGCTAGAGTAGATCTAACACCATATTATATATCATGCTTGTCTTGTTTGTTGTTGTTGAGAGCAAATTGCTAATACAAGCGGGATTGGAAAAAGCTCAACAGGGATCTACTTCAACCATCCAGAATAAGGTATGATTCGAGATCATTTAGTGTTAGATGTTTTGTTTCTCTTACATATTGGGAAGGTATTGATTTCTGCGGTTTATCTGTCTATTGTGGTACACCCCAAGCCATAGGAAGTTTCTCTCTATAACAGAATTGGCGACCATATTGGGTAGGTTCCTAGTTTTTTTTTCTTTAGGGGTTTTTGGCATTCAATGTACTTGAATTGCTCTGATTTCTCTGTTTCTGTGTCGGGTTTGGGGGCATGTTTTACCAGTAGAAGTAAAATTTGTCTCAGCCTGTCTGTTTACCTATTTTTCTCTCTTTTTCATCCTGTACGTAGGGTTTTGCTTTCACAGTCACATGTACACGTGGGTTTTCCTTGACTAGTTGTGTATGTACGTAGGTTTACTGAGAATAGTCACATATGCCTTGATTTTTTGCTTTATTGGGAGTATTAAGTGTTTTTGGGTGAGTTTGGATGATTGTTGATCTTCTTGGATGCTTCTAGAGTCTATATACACCCTTGTTTCTGACCAAAGACTTCTTTTAGTTCGATTTTTGAAAATGTTCTTGTCATTCATTTTCTACTATTTTGTTTTGAGATTAGTGAATTAGGTCTCTTTTACCTTGGTGCTTTTCTTGGCTGATGTTTGTGAGTGGTTGCAGAGTCTGGGGGTGGTAGAGTCGTATTTTTGCTTTTATATCCCATTTAATTCAAAATTACAAAAATATTTTGCTTTTTGCATAAGTTATGCATTGCTTGAATTTTGCGTTAGCATGGTACTTGCATTAGGTTTGCTTGGTGAATTATAGTCATATTTTCATATAGGAATGATTGCATATACATTTGAAGGAAAAATTTTACATTTCACATAGTAGCATACCCTGTTTTTCATTCTACATAATGCATTGATTGTAGGTGTGCATTTTACTTCTTGTTGCGTCATAACTTCATTAGTTGCATGTCCATTTACCCTTTGAGTAATACAGCCAATTAAAATCAATGCATAATAAAATGAATTACAGTATTTTCTTTTCTAGGGTGCATCAACAAGATTAGGTTTTAGGGTCTTGGAATAGTTCATTGTAAGTTAATTCTCCAAGACCACTAAACAAATCAATTAGGTGTTTGTCCAGGTGAGAGTGTGAAACCCTTGGTATAATTAGTGTTTCTCAGGACGGTCCTCTTACACGAGAGTTAAGCACGAGGCAGTGCACATGATTGTGACTGGGATGACCCCTATTTACTTTCTATGAGAATCGAAGATATTTCCAGGATTGTATTCGTATCTGGGGACCTTTGAGGTATTGGATGGTGCACCCCTGGGGTACTAGTTGTGCTTTTAGGATTCAGGATTTGCTACCCTGCCCATACAGTCAATCCCTCCTGTGACTGTCTGCCTGAGCATTGGTTATACTGAGGTGACCTTAGTTTCCTTACCTAGGTTATCGAGGGGGTATTTGCAGAGGTTATTCTGCAGGTGTCTTGGCCAGGTAGGGGTCGGACAGCATAGTCGCCATATGCATTGAAGCTAAGGGCCACTATAATTGGTTATGAACCTCCGCTTGTTGTGTATAGGAGTCTCAAGCCTCTCCTAGGTGAGACATACCTGCTTCATTTGGGAGCTCACATATCCTACCCTTGGTTTGCTTGTGATTTGGCTTTACATTTTTTAGATGTATGCTCTGTGCATGCTAGTTTGCCTAGGGTTACATAATTAGATTGAGTCTTTTATTGTTATTGAGTCATTGTGGATTCAGGCACGGCACCTCATCATTCTCATCGTTTAGCAAAACTTTTGCCTTCCATGTATCCTCCTCCTTTGGTAGAGAGAACCAGACAGTCTGGGCGGACTACTTCTCACTTTGATTCACACACCATGGGAGATCATGAGGATGAGATTCCAAAGATGTCCTCTCCTCCTTACAAGGTTGGGGAGGGTGATCCTACTAGCACATATGATCCACCACATGAGCATATTTCACAGTCTACTTATGATCCCTCATTCACATGTCGTCGATATTGGATTCCAGGCGACGAGACTCACTATGAACCCACAAGCACTAGTAATGTTAGATATGGCATGCCTGATATCCCCGAGTCCGATCCGGCATATCATGTTGAATCAGAAGTTGATGCTGGCACTATTCTTGGGGGCACTTCAATTCCTTTCCATGCGGAGAGGTTTGGGGGAACTAGTCACATTGCACCTTCCATCCCTGTGGTGGAGGCATCATCACATGCTTGTCCTAGACCTAGTGTTAGTAACCCTATTTGGATACTTGAACCAAGACGTGTGAACATTAGGAACACCAATTACATTCCTTCACATGTTCCATCATCTTCGGCGCCCATTCCTTCAAATGCCTTTTTAACAAACCATCCTACCCCTAATTCGTGTGGGCCTTCTGGTCAAAATACCGCTACTAGTCATGTCCATTCTAATCCTTCTCACACCGTAGTATCGCAAGGCCATGTGCCTCCTTCCATGTCAATAGATATGTACCTTCACATATACCTTCTTATGGACCATATTACAAACAAAACCACCAATCGTATGGGTACGGGTATCAACAACCCTCTTACTCTCCTAATTATGTCTTTGTAGCACCTCACAATCAGGGTACTCCACATTATAATGCTTCAATGCAGCCCTTCATGGGTCAAATGGGAGGAGGTTATTATCCCACTGGCCAAGGACATGGTATTTATAAAATCAAGCCTATCAAAACTAGTCCTATCAGGGAGCATGGAATCGACCAACTCAACCTAGGCTCCCTTTCCTTGCGACCTTGAATTTACCTAATTTGTCGAGATTGACGAATGATCCTCTGTCTCATAATCTAGCATGGTCGGCATTCCCTACTAAGCTTCCTTCGGACATTCCCAAGTTCGAAGGTAAGGCCGGTGAATATCTTGGTGAGCATGTCACCAGTTTCCACCTTTGGTGCTCTTCCAATTCCTTATACGGCGATTCCATTTGTTTGAGGCTATTTCAACACACTATCACGGGTCCTACGGTGAAATGGTATATAGAGTTACCGAGGGGGGATTATGCTATGTTTTATGATCTTGCCATGAATTTTCTTAATCATTTACAACTACCCATACGTTACAACATCAATACCGAACTCTTGTCGACCTTTCGGCAAGACAAAGCCACGCACATTTCGGATCATGTTCAAGAGTGGCGTAGACGGAAGCAATTAATTAAAGCCTTTATACCACCAAATTTTCTTCTAGAATGGTTTCTCAAGTCATTTTTACCTTACATCATGAAGGATGTTTCTACATCCAAAGTTCAAAATGAGGACCAAGCTATCTTTAGGGCTCAAGAGTTGGATTTGATCTATGCTCAATCTGGACTCTTGTATGATATTATCCCGAATGCTCCAAGATCCAATTTCGACCCCAATATCAAACCTAGGCCACATGCTGATGGTATTGTTGGCTCCACAAGTACCAAACCTACAGACTAGGTTACGAAATAAGTGAGCCAGTCATCAATTAACCAGCCTTCCTCGGGACAAGCTATGGCTTCGTCTCAACCTACCCAATCAATGAGTGTACTCTCTATGCAAACGTTGAACCCAAAAGGCAACCAGAATCCTGGAAGGAATAAAAACAAAGGGAAAATAATCGTAAGTGTGGGGATAAAAACTAAAAAAAGTAATAATAATGAAAAGAACACGAATATTGCTAGGGGGTATAAGCAGAATAAACGTAAGGTGAAGTTTCCTTGTAATTTGTGTAAGGACGATCACCTCACTTACTTGTGCCCTCATATGGAGGATGCCTCAAAGTTCATAACACATGGCCTATCTGTGTTTACTAATCCTTTACCTAATAATCAAAATATGAACTCAACGACTGTTGATCCTGGTTGTGCATCTGGTGGAACTCAAAACCCATCGGAGGTTTCTCCTGTTCATGGTTGTATCAACATGGTGAATGCTTCCAAAGTTGTGACACATGCGAAAGATTATGGTTCGTCACAACCAGACCTTGGGAAAGAACCTTCCCCACCCGAGAACCCTTTGTGAATTGAAAATTCTACGGATAAACCTGAAGCTCCACTTCGCATTCCTAAGGGATTCTTGAAGCATTCGGGGCATAATCCTAATGCCCAAGCTACCCAGAACTATTCAATTGTCGAGGATTTGGGCCAGACTCCTTGTGCAATGTCCACGTTAGAAGTGCTTCAAAATTTTCCTCCATGGAGGAAGGCCTTGTTGTCTTCTCTTGGTGATAGTGACGATAGCTCTTCTTCCATTATCAAATTTGAAACCATGGGAGTACAGCCTTGCTTTCCTTACTACGTGTCTATTTTGATTCATGTAGAGTGTCTCAACAACACCATCATGCATACTGTCATTGATGAAGGCGTTGCTGCTTCCTTGATGTATTTGTCTTGTTGGAAGGGCTTAGGCTCTCCCACATTGTCTCAGTCTGCCAACATGTTCATGGCTTTCGATGGTAGGTCGTTTCGGCTGCATAGTTTACTTCCTTCTCTAGAGGTCCAATTGGGATGGAAGACTATCATGATCGAGGTCGAGGTGGTTGATGTGCCCCTTGACTATAATCTTTTGCTAGGTAGGAATTGGATGTACAATATGCAAACCGTAGCTTCTTCCCTATTTTGAGTGGCTTGGTTTTCTTTTAATGGGAAGATTGTTACTATTGATCAAAATTCATTTCATAATCTGAGTGTCAATGCATCATCAGGAGCTTCTATCCTGATTATCGATCATTCTCAGCTGGAAACTGAGAATGTGGGTGTGGGTATGTATCCTTCTCTTATGGGAACCTTTAGTTGTCCTACGCCCGTTCTTATTATTGGGTCTAGTCTTGGTGGGGCTTCATCCTCATCGAATTCGGTATCTTTTCACACCACTCATATGGAATATCCTTGGATTCTTCCTTCACCAAGCACTTCGAGTGTGCCCGTCGATCTAGACGTGTCGTTTCCTGCAACAATTGGTGGTGTGTCAAGCGAATCTTGATCATGTTGTAGAGCCTAGTCCTTCCTCTTCGTGGAAGGAGGATGAGGACCCTTATGTGCTGCCTACATGGGTAGTAGAGTCATCTCACTCTCATAACTTCCTTGATGATGTTTTTCCTTCAGATGAAGCTATTCTTGAGGCCATGTTTGGCATTGAGCAACCTTGGGAAGAGTTGCACCATAGATCGTATTTTATTCCTAAGCTTGATCGTTTGAAGTGTGATGACTTTAGGGAGATTCTTAGCAAGAAAATTGGTAGCCCCGTTGTCCCATTAAACTCTCCTAGTCAAATGGCTGAAGGGAACATGGCTAACCTATCACCGACAATTTCTATCAATATTTATCGTGATCCTAGTAAGATTGAGAATGTCTACATTGGGGCAGGTTATTCCCCCTATGAGATTAAATATTATACCAAGATATTTAAGGCGTTTTGTGATATTTTCTCCTGTTCATACAAATAAATTCCAGGTTTAGACCCTTGTATTGTCGAACACGAAATCAATACCTATCCGGATGCAAAACTGGTTCGACAAAATTTGCGTGTCGTGAATCCTAGAAAAGCACCCACCATTAAAGATGAGATAGAGAAACTACTCAAAGCTGGTTTTATCTATCTTGTTCCCTTGATGGAGTGGGTTTCAAATATCATTCTAGTGGATAAGAAGCAAGGAGCAATCTGAATATGCACTGATTTCCATGACTTAAATCAAGCCTGTCCTAAGGATAATTTCCCCACACCATTTATTGGTCAAATTTTGGATGAGTGTGCGGGAAGTGAGGTATTTTCTTTTATGGATGGATTTTCTGGAGATAATCAGATACAAATTAAGCCTGAGGATCAACACAAGACCGCATTTATTTGTCCTTGGGGCACTTTTTCATATCGAAAGATGCCCTTCGGCCTTAAAATTGCCAGAGCTACATTTCAGCGGGCCATGACCTTAATCTTTCATGATCTTAAAACTATTATCGAAGTATATTTGGATGATCTCACTGCTCACTCTCATTTGAGAGTGCGTCATCCTTATCATTTGTGATTAGTCTTTGAAAGATGTCATCATTATCAAGTTCGTTTAAATCCCCATAAGTGCATCTTTTGTGTGACAGTTGGTCATTTACTAGGATTCATTGTATCCAAGGAGGGTATTAGATTCAATCCCTTGAAGGTTGAAGAAATACTTTAATTGTCTTCCCCGCGTAACATTCGACACCTTCAATGTTTACAAGGTATGGCGAACTTCTTGTGAAGGTTTGTGGTCAATTTTGAAAACTTGGCTAAAGGCTTCATGCGTCTGTTGAAGAAGGACACCCCTTTTTACTGGGATGAGTGAGCCTAGGATTCTTTTGATGCTCTTAAGCAAGCCTTAGCAATAGTCCCCGTGCTTAGTCCACCAGAGTATAGCCGTGACTTCTTGATTTATGTGGCTGCATGTCAGGAGATGGTTGGTATGGTTTTGGTTCAAGAGGACAAGGAGCTCCATGAGCATTGCATATATTATTTGAGTTGAAACCTTATTGATGTAGAACTTTTCTATTCCCATGTGGAGAATCTAGCCTTAGTCACCATTCATGCGGTTCAGCATTTGAGACATTACATTCTCCTTCGCCAAACTTTGGTCATAGCTCATATCAATCCATTTCAGTTCCTCCTCACTAGAAGGATGATTGGGGGAAGATATAATAAATGGATTGTGATTTTTCAAGAGTTTGATCTCGAATTCGTTTTGGCGAAATCGAAGAAATTGTTAATCTTTACTGAGCTCATATCAGATTTCCCAAACTTGGAGGAAGAGGAGGTTTATGAGGATTATTTTGTCGATGAGCATATATTCTTCATCTCAATTGTGGACCCTTGGTATGGGGATATTATCGTGTATTTGCAAACATTGAAGGTCCCTACTCACCTCTCATGGGATGAGTGGCGACGATTACGTCACGTAGCAAAGATCTACCTCATAGTGGATGACACTTTGTACCGCCCTGGGGTGGATTCCATTTTACGTTGTTTTTTAACCCATGATGAGGCTAAGGTTGTGCTTAATGATTTCCATGGAGGGGCATGTGGTGGTCATTTATCTGGGATTTCTATAGCCCAAAAAAATTTGAGAGCGGGTTATTTTTTGTCGTCTATCTTCAAAGATTGTGTTAATGCAGTCAAGAAGTGACACCCTTGCTAGGTGTTTGTACGTAATATGTGCTCACGTCCAGCCCTGTTGCATCCTATTATCACCATCGGTCCCTTCACCAAGTGGGGGCTTGATTTTATGGATTGCAGCCCAGCTTCAGTTGGGGGGCACCATCATATTATTGTGGTTGTCGATTACTTCACAAAATGGGTAGAGGCTATGCCCATAGTTAAATCCAACGGTGAGACAACTGCACATTTTGTTTTCAACCAGATTATCACCCGGTTTGGCATTCCGAAAGAGTTTGTCAATGACCATGGTATGCACTTTCAGAACAAAATTATGGAAGAATTGGCTTCCAAGTTAGGGTATAAGCAAGATCACTCCTCTTCTTATTACCCTTAAGCGAATGGACAGGTTGAAGTAGTGAACAAGTCACTTAATACTATTCTCCATTGAACCATTGCACAAAGCAAGAATAACTGGCATATCATGTTGTATCCTACTTTGTGGGCCTATAGAGCTGCAGTTAATACTGCCACCAATTTTTCTCCCTATCAGCTTGTGCATGGGGTGGATTCAGTATTACCGGTTGAATGTGAAATCCCCTCTCTGAAGCTAGATGTGGAGATTTTACCAAACACTTCTGCATTGGAAGAGAATTCGGTCCACTTAGAGCAGCTTGATGAGCAGTGTTGCGATGTGTTAGTGGCTCTAGAGGTTAACAAGCATCGCATTAAGGTCCAATATGATAAGTATGTCCATACGAGGAAGTTTAGTGAAGGTGACTTGGTCCTTTTATGGGATCAAGCTAAGGAACCCATGGGGGTAGGAAAGTTTAAACCCATGTGGCATGGTCCTTACATGGTTAAACGTGTCTTAGAGAAAGGCACCTATGAGCTGGTTGATTATGAAGGGATATGCTTGCAGAGCCTAGAAATGGGCTCTATCTCAAAAAATACTATGCATGATCTTCAGCCATGGCTGATTTTTGTATATTATTGTACAGTTTTGCATTGCATAGTTAGGTTTTCTTATGGTGATCGGGTTTGTTGATTAGCTTTCGTTTCTTATGGTAGATGTCAATGGAATATTCTGTTTACATAGGATTCTCTGATGGTGCTATCCGCCACACTCAAAACTCAACTTCAACTGCTTGGGTGATCTATACTCCTACAGGTCAATTATTGTCTTCAGAAGGCATATGTTTACGGCCTTCATCAAAAAATGTTGTTGAATATAGTGTCATCATTGAGTTATTGCATGATGCCATTTCACATGGTGTTCATTCTCTTGAGGTACGTCTTGATTCGCAGTTAGTGGTTTCACAACTTAATGGCTTATATCATATTAGGGATCCGACATTATTATGAAGATTCTTATGTGTTATATTGCTAGAATGGCAATTTGAGAGTATAACATACATTCATGTTCCAAGAATTTTTAATCAAGTTGCTGACTCATATGATAACTATGTGTTAGATTGGCATTTGTTTCACAAACCATAAGCATATCACAAACACATTTTACACACATGTAAATAAAATAAAAATAGATCATCATAATACATAAGTGTCATATACAAAATTGGGGCTTCTGAGCCACCAAAATATACTACATGTTCATACAAAACATATACACCCAGGTCTCTAAGCCTGAGGTGGAGGAGGGTGTTGATCATGATAGCACACTACGGCCCTAGCTAGCCGACGAAAAAATCAAACCCATGCTCATGGTACTCCAACCACCTAGCACTACATGACCTCAAGAAAGTCCTCGACTTGCGCCATGGGTACTCTATGTGTCAAATGAACAAAGTCCGTGTGGATGCTTTGGAGCGTCCGCTCCGCATTCGCACCCATAATATCATCACATCTTCCCCTCCATTAATGATGAGGAAAGCCATCTGGTCGTCGTGGTCCTACATCTGCATATACATGACAGATTGTCACTATGTGTCGTCACACCAAAAACATGTCTTTTGAGTTCATATATCAAAAAACAAAAACAAAAATTCAAAAATTCAAAAATTAAAAGTGGGTTTGGGATTCTTTACCTATGTCTCCATAAGTCGCTCCTGGTGGTAGGGGCATATCTGGGCCTCCGCAGAAGTATATCCCCGCATAGGGATAGTCATCTATGGCGATGATCTGTCTCCACCACCATGGAAAAAACTCTGTTGGGTAGGGGTTAGCCACCCTGCCACCTCCCAGTCTGCGCATGACAATAGCCCAGTGTCCTTGAGCTGGATACCGGACTCCATGTGGAGAAATGTCTACTCTAGGGCTCAGCCCTGGCACCTGATCAAAGAAGAATGTGCCAAGTATGCTACTAAACCCAAAGTTTCGTACTCTGCCCATCTTGCAGTCACTGAGCTATTGTTTCATGTTGCTCAGCAGTGTAGTACTCCAGTCATATACTATAGGCTGCATACACTCTACCGCATAGAACATCATTGGTCGTTAGGCCTAGTGGACTGAATCCAAACCTGCAATCCTGCCTAATGCCAAGAGTATGGATTTTAGCCCCAGAATCTGAATATATTTTGTTGAGATTTGACTCCCAACCTTCTTTGTATCTAGAAGATAGTACAGGGCTATGTACTCATCTTTGGTCAATCCGCCTCTTGGCCCACGGGATCATAGGTTCACCACTTCCCCTCGTTGGGACAAACCTGTGATGAAATATATGTCCTCAACCTCAATGCTGAGTGACATCCCATCTATCTGAAATGTTTCAGACTCTGGATCCCAATAATCTACCAGCAGTTGGAGTAGTCTTGGTTTGGCCCTCAGGATGTTAAGAATCCAAAACTTGTATAAGCCACATGCCCGTAATGCTTGTTGATCCATGAGATCATCTTGAACAGCTTCCTCAACATCACCATGTTCTCTCTCTCGCCACTCTAGTACCATTCTACATTAAAAAACCAAGTTTTTTATCAGTATTTTCCCATTAAATCCTTGTTCGCGGCCCTATGCGCAACTGTTTTCAAAAAATCCGTGTATATGCGCGGGTTTTGGGGAATTTTCCATGTATGGTCAGCCCTATACACGGAAAAAATCCCGATTTCCACATGGGCTGAAACTCCCAAGTTGGGATGGCCCAAAAAATTAATTTGACAATGGAATTTGAAAAAGTTTATATCAAAATGCAAGAGAGAGGCAAGGGAATCTACCTGGATCAAACGGGGAGGGATTCTGTCGGACAATGTTCCCGAAATTCGCTTCTGAAATTTTGAGCTCAAATGCACTATGTTGGGTAAAATATTCAAATGGTATGAAAATTTTTAAATTTTTCACTATTTATAGAAAAAAATTGAAATTTTTACCCACTTTCTATAGTTTTTGACCGTTTTTTATCATTTTGGACTGTTTGAACTAATTTGATGTTGTAGGATCCCGTTTTAAGTGTGTTTTGACCGTGGCTTTGACCCGTTTGTGCATGTTTCATGTATTATATTTGAACTGGCATTTAGGTTAGGTTTTACATCCATTTTCACTTTTCATAACCTTATGATCGTTTCATCTTAACATTAGGTACGAACCCATTCTATCTTGTCACGAAACCTTCTTGTTGCTTTTAGAAGTGACATGTTGTGAATGGTAGAGCTTTCCCATACATGGGTACCCAAGTTAGATCCTATTTTGCAGTTGGTGCCCATGCCGACATTTCTCCTATAGGGTGTGGGATTCCTTTGTACAGTACTGCCATGAATTTGAGCAAGAGCTTCATACTCGTCTTGAACTTTATGCTGGTCATTTCCCTGAGACTCCCTTGTATATGTTGTTAAGTCATGAATTTGTTTTCTTCAGTCTTATATTTTGCTTGTGATTTTTGTTTTAATCTTGCTCATTTGCTTACTTCTAGGAAATTTTGGTTTAGAGTGAAATTTTGATTTTTTGCCTTTAGGATTTCATTATTTTTGTTTTTCTTATGTCCTGAAGGGTTCTATAGGTTATATGTTGAGTAATATTTTCATAAATAAGCACTAAGACCAAGTTTTAGTCATATAAACCTATGTTAAAAATGAATTAGTGGTCAAAAAGCACAAAATTTGATTTTAAAACTTTCTTGTAGCGCAACGGTTAAATTTTACACTGGCGCGCTTCAAGAATATCGTGGGTGCAAAATTTGTCAATTTTTACGCCAAATTATCCAATGATTTCGCTCCTAGATGACTAATCACATGTGTAGACAAGTTTGATACGTGTTTCATCAAAGATAATCATGAAAACAGATGTTGGCTATGACGTGAGGGAGATCGTGGCAGTTAGAAGTTAGGGCTTGGCAAATCATGACAGACAGTGGAATGAGGCGAGATTGACGGGAAAGAGGTTCTCAGGTTAAGCATTATGAAGCTGGTGGAGAAGTGGAATGAAGACATATTGCTAAGAATCAGGAATTGGTAGTTAAAGAAGGAATTTAGGGTTTTCTTAGCGCAACAGTTGGAAGTAAGCTGAAGACTTGAAGACACCTGGACGGCTAAATTCGACATTCAGATAGTCCAAGAATCAACTTCTAACACCTGCAGCAAGTCGGGAGTGAGGTATTCTGCGTGACCTTGGTCATGGCCTGTTAAATTGGGGGTTTTCTATTAAGGCTTATAATGTTAAATTGATTAAAGAAAACATAAATTCATGTATTCAACAAACTCCCAACGGTGAGAGATCAGTCTAAAAGGTTTAGATGAATGTCTTGGATGTTAGTAAAGTTCAGCAGCAACTTTGTTAAATATTTTTGGTGCTCTGTTTAACCTAAACTACCCAAGCTCGGTACAAAACATTCCCTGCATTGAAAATAGAATTGACTGTTAAAAAATCAAGGAAAAATAGCCAGGGAGAATCCAAAGGAGAACTGGCTGTCAAAACTCTGAAAACTTGAGGAAAAAAAGCTATTAGGTCATTAACAGGGTCTGAAAATCACACAGAAGCATCATCAAGTTTTGGGAAAGAAGATGAAGAGGAGTGGGAAGACCAATAGGGCTAAGCCCACTAAACTAAATTGGATAGACAAGTTTCCTGGATGTGCTGAGCTCTTTGAGAATGCTGGATGGTTGGACTTCTTTAAAAGGATTGATGGATATAATACCGAAGTTTCTCATAAATTTTCTCAATGTTATAACCAAGATATAGTATCATTTGATACTCTCAAGTTCAAATTAATGGTAGAGTTAGTGGCTGAAGCAATAGGGGTCAATAATGAAGGAGAACTTTGGTTCAAAAAGTTGCCATTTACCTTCAATTCCCAAAGGTATCTATTGCCTGGCATTGTTCCAGATTGGAGCAAGGGAGTGCTTATCCATAATTTCAGAGTTGAATGGGTAGAGCCCATCAAGGTTCTACAAAGCTACATTACATGTGAAGGGAGGTATGCTTTTGTATTCAAGTATCATTTCGGGTTCCTTCAGCACCTTGCTGGTGAATCAAGGATGAATCTCCCTTTCTTCCTGTTAAAGAGTTTGCAGAAAATCTCAAGCAGGATCAAAGAGCATCATGACCACATTGCACAATCCATCTTTCATCATGGATTGATCAAGCTTATTATCAGCACTGTTCTGCAAAGAGAAGGAAAGACTTGGGACTACTTTCTCTTTTGGTCATAACCAGGAAGGACAGCCTACCAAAAAGCATGTTGATAAGGGACAAACCCTAATTAGAAAATTAAGACTAAAAGTCAAGGCTAAAGATAAAAAATGTGTCAAACTTGAGGAAGTGGCAGAACCTTCAAAGGGATATTATGAATCTCAACAGCCTTCAGTTGACAGTGAGAACAAAAATTTGTTGTTTATTCACAAGGAAATCCAGCCTGTATAAAATAAAGCACCAGCAGAAGCACTCATTGATGAAAAAATTGTTTTTACAGAAAAGGTTTTAGGAGATGAAGAAAATAGTAAGGTCCAACAACGAAGCCCAATTACCATTTTATATGAAGATGAAGGATACTTGATGGAAGGAGATGAGTTGACTGTCAGTGCTGAGACTAGGGTTGGTACACACAGGGAGTTCTACAGCCAAGAGGATAAGACAGTAATGCCAAAGAAAAAGAAGATCAAGGTTAAAGAATTTGCCTCTATCACGCATCAAGGAAAAATTTTAAAGATGGTAGGAGAGTTTTCCCCAGGCTGGAGACCCAAAACTAGATCCAAAAACAAATTGATGTTGAACATGAAAAAGCTACTAAACCCTAAGTTAAACACAGAAGAGGTAACTGTGCTTGATATTTCTTCCTCAGATGAAAAGCTGGAGATTGGCAAGGGTAACAGCAAAGGAAAGAAAGAAGCAGCTCCAGGAGGTTCAGCTTCTCATCCTGCAAAAGGAAAAAGGCCATTGAAAATAGATGAAGAATCCAGCCTCACCGAGACTAAATTATCTACTGTGTTTTTAGAGATACGAGGTAAACTGTTGAAGGAGCAGCAAAAAGATGAAGCAGAGATGTATTATTCAGAAAGCAAGCTGTTGATGGATGAAAATGCTCCTACTGAAACAGATAATCAAGAAAATCCAAGTGTTTATGACATTTCTACAGAGATGCTTCCTGAGGATGAGGAGATCTTCAGAAAGCTGAACATCCCATGGCTGCCTAGTGAGCTACAGAATACAACATGAGGCAAGGCTTTTGACTCAGAAAAGGAAAATTTGCAAAGAACCATCAAGCAGTATAAGCATCAAATGGAGTACATGCAAGAAACAAATGATGGTTTGATCATAGCTAATAGAATACTCGGGGAAGACTTAGAAGAAGTGAATGATCACTACCAAGAACTTATTGCAGTCTCCAAAGAGGCCCTAAAAAGGAAAAGAAGCATAGATTTACAGTGTGCAGAATTGAAACAGAGTTTCAGAAGCCTATAGCAACAGAATAAGGAGCTTACAAGAAGGATGACAGATATGGAAGCTGATCAACAAAAAGCTAGGAAAAAAGCCCAAGCATTAGATGGGATAGCTTTATTGGCAGAAGCTACTAAATACCTTTGAGCATTGTTAGCTAAAACAGTTACTTGTTATGTTTTTGAGGAATAATTTATTTTTGTATTTATTATTTTGACATTATCCTATCGATGAGTACGCTAAAAACAGTTAGGGTTTAGACTCTAACTGAATTTTGAAAAACAGTATTTAGGAAGGTCTCAAATAGAAGAAGGGGTTTGATTTTTGGATGGCTA
Organism: Pseudotsuga menziesii; assembly: GCA_001517045.1. NCBI lineage: Eukaryota > Viridiplantae > Streptophyta > Pinopsida > Pinales > Pinaceae > Pseudotsuga > Pseudotsuga menziesii. The sequence goes on from LPNX010388691.1 coordinate 277,849, forward strand.
GAGGAGGTCTTTTGACTTATTGATAAGCTAAGTACTTGGCTCTCATGTGTATTTGATGAACAGAATTATGAAATATATGATCCATTTTACCCTTCAGTCTATGTTTTGGCTTCATTTCTAGCTTGTTTAGCTACACAATTGATAATTTCATTGCTGGTCTATAGTCTTTATGCTTGCAGTGCTTGTCAGTTGTGAATGAACTTCAATGTCATGTTCTGTTGGATACATGGTTATTATATTATGCATCTCTGTTCTTATTTACTTATGATTTAGTTCCTATTTGGCTTATGAATGTATTCCCTTTTGTCACCAAAACTTCACAACCAGAAAAAACCTTTCAAAAACCCTAAAAACCTAGTTTTGTTTGATTGAATATTTGAGATTGTGTTGGCTTGTTTCTTTGTAGTCTAGAAACAATTTCTGGCACAAACATCTTTGGTGTCGTTGTCGGGGAATGAAGTTGAAAACATATTTTTCTCTGGGATAATTATCATTTCACTGGTTTTAAGAGGTGAACTTAAACCAGCACATCTTTAAGGCTACCTTTCACCAGTTTGTCACATTGGCTACTAGGGGAGTTGGAACTAGAAACAAACCTATTTCACCATTGCAGTTGGGTGTTACAGATCCTGAACAGATATTGAAGACAGCAAGGAATGTTAGAAGGTCTCAATCATTACCATCCCTATGTGACTCTGACCAGTTGGGTGGTTCATGACCTTCATCTGTGTTGACAAAAGAAGAAAAAACCTCACCTTGGTTAAAGCCTATAATTCTTGATAGCAATTTCCAAGTTTTCACTGATCCTCAATCTTTCAGAAAAGCTAAAATAGCCTCTCCTGGTAAGATACCTCTTTTTCAGTTGAAAGTAGGTAAAAACCCCTTTCAACCAAGTTCCAGTCAAACCTCTTCATCACCAAAGTCAGTTAGCCCTAAAATGGTAGCCCAAAATCATCCTATAGACATGATGGACCGAATGGTTGCAACCAGATACGCACCATTGGTTTTGCCTCATCCTTTAAATGCACTGCCTGGAGGTGACTATCAGAAATATTTTCCTAGGTTTAATGGATAGGGGGAAACTATAGCTGAATAACACTGGGAATCTTTCCTTAGTTATGCTGATAACCAAAACATTGAATCCAAGGATGTATGGATGGGAATGTTCGTGCAGAGCCTTGATAAAGGTGTCAGGAAATGGTTCAGGGAGTTTCCTGCTAACTCAATAGCTATCATTGAAGAACTTCATGATCTCTTCATGACACAATGGGGTGACACCAAAGACCATACATACTACATAACTGAGTTTGGAGCCCTTAGGAGGAAAAAGGATGAAACTATTGCAGACTTTTCAAAGAGGTTTAACAAAATGTATAGTAGAATTCCTGCAGAAATAAAAACCTACAGAAACATCTGCAAAACTTACATATGAAAATGCTTTCGACCATGAATTTTCCTTACTACTAAGAGAAAGGAGACCCATTTCTTTACTGAATATGTAGGATGCAGCATTGGAGGTAGAATCTAACATATTGGAATCCAATAGATTGAAGAAGGAAACAGCTCAGCAGCTTTATGACAGGAAAGGAAAGAAAGAAGCAGCTCCAGGAAGTTCTGCTTCTCATTCTGCTGAAGGGAAGATTGATGAGATGGCTAAGTTGGTGAAAATTTTGACTAAAAAATTAAACAAATTAGAGCTAGAGAAAAATTCCAGCAAGCCTGTTCCAGAAGGTGAATGAAACCCTAACAATCAGAACCAATTCAGAAGACAATTTTCTCCCCGTTTCATGCCTAGAGAATGAAGGAATAATGATATCCAGCGAGAAAGGAGAGAAACTGAGGACAAAAGAGTATCACCACCTCTTTAGAACAATGTTGTTGATGAAGAAGAGGTTGATGATGAAGTGATATTTGAAGATACTGACCAGGATATGAACCATTTTAGAGAAAGATTGTCTGGGGGTTTTTTCACTGAGGAAGAGTTTCTAAATGCAGAATGCTATGATGATAATATGTTCGAAACAGAGGATGATTTAGGTCTGAAAATGACTACTGTAACTGCTGGTGTCTGTCAAAATGAACTCAAGAAGACTGTGAATCTGAGGTCAGCTCCAAAATAGGTAGTACAAATCCTGAAGAAGAAGGCAGTTGTCCCTGCTAAGCAGCCATCTGACCCTGTGATAGAAAAAAGACAAGTTTCAGAAAAACAAAAGAAGAACATGGAGGTTGAAGAGGTAAATAAAACTGTGCAGAATTTCAGCCTGGAAAATGAATTAGGAAAGTTAAAGATTCATGTACCTTTAATTGATCTGATGAAAAACCCTTCATATAAAGAATCAGTTCTTAAGATGATCAATTCAGCAAGCAATCAGCCTATTTCTGATACGGTAAATTTGCAAGAAGAAAATCCTAGGATTTTCATTGGATCAGCTTTAGCTGAAAAGACTGAAAATGAAGCAAGTGCTTCACCTCCTTTCTACATTACTCTGACAATCCATGAAAAAATGATACATAATTTTTTGTTAGATTCGGGAGCATCACACAATTTAATGCCAAAGCCTGTTATGGAGGCTTTAGGTCTGAGTATTATCAAACCCTATCATGATCTGTATGCATTTGATTCCTGAGCAGTGAATTTTTTAGGGGTAATAAAGGACATGGTTGTCAGTTTGGCTCAATTACCCATGAAAAGTGTGATCATGGATGTAGTGGTAGCTGATATTACACCTAAATTTGGTTTACTTCTCTCTAGGTCTTGGGCAAAGAAAGTTGGTGGGACCTTACAAATAGATTTATCATATGCTACTATTCCTGTGTTTGGAGGAGAAAACAGAAGATTGTACAGAGAGCTTCAATTTGCCTATATTGTAATAGATGACAAGAACCCTACCAACCATCCACTGTATGCTGTTGATAAAGACCTGGGTACTTGCATGTTACATTTTAGTGATGAAGACAATACTGTTGGTTTGTTACAAGTTGAAAGGGAACAGCCAGTAAAATGCAGTAGAGAACAGGAGGATGAGTTGTGGTAATTATACTTTGATGGATCTTCTTGCAAAGAATGTGTTGGAGCAGGGGTTCTTCTTATATCCCCTGGAGGTGAAACAGTAAAGCTGATGTATAAAATAGAGTTTATTACTACAAACAATACTGTTGAATATGAATCTTTTCTGTTAGGTTTAAAAGCTGCTAAAGATTTGGGTATTCAGCAGATTTCTGCATTTGGCGACTCCGAATTAGTTGCTCAGCAGGTGAAGAACAACTATCAAGTGAAGCAGGGTTTGTTCAAAGTCTATTGAAATGAGGTATGGGACATGATTGAAAATTATTTTGTAGCTTTTAACTTTACCTATATTCCAAGAGACCATAACCAGACTGCAGACTCATTAGCCTTGGCTGCTACACACTTTAGGATCCCCAAAACTACTCAGTTGAGATATCCCATTGAAGTTAGGTACAGACCATCTGTACCTGATAATGTAAAGCAGTGGAGAGTGTTTGAATATGATATTGAAATTAAAATGTTTTTAGAGCTTACCCATGAGTTTTCTAATTCCCTGATTGATCAAGAGGAAGATGAAGAGGATGGACAGGTGGAAGAGATTGTTGAAAATGAAATAGCTGGACAAAAAATCATTGAATTAAAAATTAATTTCATTCCAAAGGGTTTGGTACCTTTGGAAAGGATTTTTTCAAAAGATGATACACTCTTAAAACCTATTGTACAGTCCTCAGAAGAGAATGTGGTGGATTGTAACATTGGCTCTGCAGAAGAGCCTAGAATGGTAAAAATTTCTAAAGCACTTACAGCTGAACAAAGAAACATGTACATTAAATTGTTAAAGGAACATGTCGATGTTTTTGCATGGTCTTATGAGGAATTGAGAGCGTATGACACTGGAATTATACAGCATAAAGTCCCTTTAAAACCAAATGTCAAACCTTTTCATCAGAAATTAAGGAGGATTAATCCAGCCTTGTTTCCAGTTATTGAAAAAGAAGTGAAGAAGTTATTGGATTCCAAGATCATAGTGCCCCTCAGGTACTCTTCATGGGTGGATAATCTAGTTCTTGTTAGGAAAAAGAATGGAGAAATCAGGTTGTGTGTGGACTTTAGAAATTTGAACAGATCTTCACTAAAGGATAACTATCCTCTACCTAAAATTGAGCAAATATTACAGAAAGTGGTCGGGGCACAGAGGATTTCAATGGTTGATGGTTTCTTAGGGTATAATCAGGTTTCTATGCATCCTGATGATAAAGAGAAAACAGCTTTCACTACTCCTTGGGGAACTTTCATGTATGATAAGATGCCTTTTGGTCTAATGAACGTTGGAGCCACTTTTCAGAGGGCTATGGATATTGCTTTTGTCAGATAAAAGGACAAGTTTGTGGTAATCTACTTAGATGATATTACTGTTTTATCATAATCAGATGATGAACATCTGAAGCATTTGAAGCAGACTTTCCTTAAATGTAGAAAATTTGGCTTATCCTTGAATCCAAAGAAGTCACACTTTGTTGTACAGGAAGGTAAATTGCTTGGTCATTTAGTGTCTGCTGATGGTATAAGGATTGACTCTGAAAGGGTAAAATCTATATTGAAAATAAGTTTACCGAGGAGTAAAAAGGATGTCCAATCTTTCATTGGTAAAATCAACTTTCTGCGTTGGTTTATACCAAACTTTGCTAAGACTTTCAAACAAATTACAGTCATGCTGAAAAAGGATCAAGAAGTCAGGTGGACCACAGAAGCAAAGAATGCATTTGAGAAAATCAAAATGGCTCTTACTGAAGCTCCTGTATTAGTAAGCCCAGATTTTACCAAAGAATTTCTTACATTCTCATTTGCATCAGAAGATACAATAGCAGTTGTTTTGTTGCAGAAGAATAAGGAATGACTGGAGCAACCTATTGCATTCTTCACTAAAACTCTCAGGGATTCTGAATTAAAATACAGTATCTTAGAAAAACAGGCCTATGCTTTGGTAAAAGCTTTAAATTTTTTCAGAATTTATGTTCTACATTCTAAAGTTATTTCATTTGTGCCTAATGCTACTGTAAAAGATGTTTTAACACAGCCTGATAGTGAAGGGAAAAGAGGCAAGTGTGTTGCTAAAATCATGGAGTATGATGTAGATATCAGACCTACCAAACTAGTTAAGGGACAAGGTTTAGCCAAGCTACTGGCTGAATCAAATTGTCAAGCTCTAGGATTGCATGTGATGGCTGAAGAGTTAGCACAGGAAGAAGATCAAGCAATGTTGGAAAAAGAGAAGATTATGGACTATTATTCAGCATCCACATGGTATGCAAACATTGTGTATTTTTTGTTGTTTTTGCAATGTCCTGAGCATTTAGATATAAAAGCTACTAGATCTTTAAAGCTAAAAGCTACTAAGTATTTTCTAGTAGAAGAGCAGTTATTCTGGAAGGACCCAGGTGGTATTCTACTCAGATGCTTGGATAAATCTAAAATTGAAGGAGTGATTTCTGAATCTCATGAGGGTGCTTGTGGAGGTCACAAGTACTGGAAGACAACAGCATACAAGATTTTAAGAGCTGGGTACTATTGGCCCTCTTTGTTTGCAGATGTATATCAGCAGGTAAGAGCCTGTATCCCTTGTCAGAAGTTTGCTGGCAAACAAAAATTGTTGTCATTGCCCCTAAAACCTATTGCAGTAAGTGCTCCTTTCCAGCAATGGGGTCTGGATTTTATAGGGGAGATAAATCCATCTTCCTCAGGACAACACAGATGGATTCTAACTGCAACAGACTTTTTTACCAAATGGGTGGAAGCCATCCCTACTAGGAATGCCACAGACAAAGTAATTATGGAATTCATTGAAGAAAATATCCTTAGTAGGTTTGGGTGTCCTCAGAAAATAGTAACAGATAATGCAAAGGCTTTCAAGTCTAAGGCAATGGAAGAATTTTGTGAAAAGAATGGTATCTTGCTAAAGCATTCAACTCCTTACTATCCCCAAGGTAATGGTTTAGTTGAATCCTCAAATAAAAACATCATTCAGAGCATCAAAAAGTTGCTTAAGCATAATAAGAGATCATGGGATTCTATGCTGAGATATGCATTATGGGCTGATAGGATAACAGTCAAACAAGCAATTGGAACTTCTCCTTTCCAATTAGTGTATGGCACAGATGCAGTTTTTCCTGTTCAATTGGGTATCCCAGTGATGAAGTTTCTTCATAATTGTCAGGAAGAACCAAATGATATGCAGAGAAGGATTTATGAGATGATAGAATTGCAGCAAAACAGGGAAAAGTGGAAGAAAGGGCACAGTTATACAGATTGAAGATCAAAAGCAGATTTGACAGGAAAATCAAAGAAAACACTTTCTTAGTTGGTGATATGGTTTTGAGGTGGGATTCCAGGAAAGAGCAAAAAGGGAAACATGGTAAATTTGACAACCTCTGGTTTGGTCCTTTCCTACTGTCTAAGATTTTGGAAAATAACACTTTTGTCTTGCAGTCTTTGGAAGGTGAGGAATTGTCAAGTCCAGTCAATGGACGATTCCTCAAGCATTTTTACAGTCTTTGAAGAGATTTTTACTTTTCATTGTATATACCAGTGTGAGTAAAGCATAATAAGGACTCCATAACCCAATGGAAATTTTGCATACTAGTAGGTAGCAGAAGATAAGGCACTGGTCTACAGGTTCTTGAAGCCTCACAGGGAGGACTTCATCCTGCAGCTGGAGCCAGATGTTAAGTCATGAATTTGTTTTCTTCAGTCTTATATTTTGCTTGTGATTTTTGTTTTAATCTTGCTCATTTGCTTACTTCTAGGAAATTTTGGTTTAGAGTGAAATTTTGATTTTTTGCCTTTAGGATTTCATTATTTTTGTTTTTCTTATGTCCTGAAGGGTTCTATAGGTTATATGTTGAGTAATAGTTTCATAAATAAGCACTAAGACCAAGTTTTAGTCATATAAACCTATGTTAAAGTTGAATTAGTGGTCAAAAAGCACAAAATTTGATTTTAAAACTTTCTTGTAGTGCAACGGTTAAAATTTTACACTCGCGCGCTACAAGAATATTGTAGGTGCAAAATTTGTCAGTTTTTGCGCAAAATTCTCCAATGATTTCGCTCCTGGATGACTAATCACATGTGTAGACAGGTTTGATATGTGTTTCATCAAAGATAATCATGAAAACAGGTGTTGGCTATGATGTGAGGGAGATCGTGGCAGACAGAATTTAGGGCTTGGAAAATCATGACAAACAGTGGAATGAGGCAAGATTGATGGGAAAGAGGTTCTCAAGTTAAGCATTACGAAGCTGGTGGAGAAGTGGAATGAAGACACATTGCTAAGAATCAGGAATTGGTAGTTAAAGAAGGAATTTAGGGTTTTCTCAGTGCGACAGTTGGAAGTAAACTGAAGACTTGAAGACACCTGGACGACTAAATTTGACATTCAGATAGTCCAAGAATCAACTTCTAACACCTGCAGAAAGCCGGGAGTGAGGTATTCTACATGACCTTGGTCATGGCCTGTTAAATTGGGGGTTTTTCTATTAACGCTTATAATGTTAAATTGATTAAAGAAAACATAAATTCATGTATTCAACAAACTCCAAGCGGTGAGAGATCAGTCTAAAAGGTTTAGATGAATGTCTTGGATGTTAGTAAAGTTCAGCAACAACTTTGTTAAAGATTTTTGGTGCTCTGTTTAACCTAAATTACCCAAGCTCGGTACAAAACATTCCCTGCATTGATAATAGCATTGACTGTTAAAAAATCAAGGAAAAATAGCCAGGGAGAATCCAAAGGAGAACTGACTATCAAAACTCTGAAAACTTGAGGAAAAAAGGATATTAGGTCATTAACAAGTTCTGAAAATCACACAGAAGCATCATCAAGTTTTGGGAAAGCAGATGAAGAGGAGTGGGAAGACCAACAAGGCTGAGCCAACTGAACTAAATTGGATAGACAAGTTTCCTGGATGTGCTGAGCTCTTTGAGAATGCTGGATGGTTGGACTTCTTTAAAAGGATTGATGGATATAATACCGAAGTTTCTCATAAATTTGCTCAATGTTATAACCAAGATATAGTATCATTTGATACTCTCAAGTTCAAATTAACTGTAGAGTTAGTGGCTGAAGCAATAGGGGTCAAGAATGAAGGAGAATTTGGTTCAAAAAGGTGCCATTTATGTTCAATGCCTAAAGGTATCTATTGCATGGCATTGTTCCAGATTGGAGCAAGGGAGTGCTTATCCATAATTTCAGAGCTGAATGGGTAGCGCCCATCAAGGTTTTACAAAGCTACATTGCATGTGAAGGGAGGTATGCTTTTGTCTTCAAGTATCATTTCAGGTTCCTTCAGCACCTTGCTGGTGAATCAAGGATGAATCTCCCTTTCTTCCTGTTAAAGAGTTTGCAGAAAATGTCAAGCAGGATCAAAGAGCATCATGACCACACTGCACAGTCCATATTTCATCATGGATTGATCAAGCTTATTATCAGCACTGTTCTGCAAAGAGAAGGAAAGACTTGGGACTACTTTCTCTTTTGGTCTGGGTTCCAAAATAACCAGGAAGGACAGCCTACCAAAAAGCATGTTGATAAGGGACATACCCTAATTAGAAAATTAAGACTAAAATTAAAGGCTGAAGATAAAAAAATGTGTCAAACTTGAGGAAGTGGAAGAACCTTCAAAGGGAGATTATGAATCTCAGCAGCCTTCAATTGACAGTGAGAACAAAAATTTGTTGTTTATTCACAAGGAAATCCAGCCTGTACAAAATAAAGCACCAGCAGAAGCACTCATTGATGAAAAAATTGTTTTACAGAAAAGGTTTTAGGAGATGAAGAAAATAGTAAGGTCCAACAACGAAGCCCAATTACCATTTTATCTTAAGATGAAGGATACTTTTTGGAAGGAGATGATTTGACTGTCAATACTGAGACTAGGGTTGGCACACACAGGGAGTTCTACAGTCAAGAGAATAAGACAGTAATTCCAAAGAAAAATAAGATCAAGGTTAAAGAATTTGCCTCTATCATGCATTAAGGAAAAATTTTAAAGATGGTAGGAGAGTTTGCCCCAGGCTGGAGACCCAAAACTAGATCCAAAAACAAATTGAGGCTGAACATGAAAAAGCTACTAAACCCTAAGTTAAACACAGAAGAGGTAACTGTGCTTGATAATTCTTCTTCAGATGAAACGCTGGAGATTGGAAAGGGTAATAGCAAAGGCAAGAAAGAAGCAGCTCCAAGAGGTTTAGCTTCTCATCCTGCAAAAGGAAAAAGGCCATTGAAAATAGATGAAGAATCCAGCCTCACCAAGACTAAATTATCTGCTGTGTTTTTAGAGATACGAGGTAAACTGTTGAAGGAGCAGCAAAAAGATGAAGCAGAGATGTCTTATTCAGAAAGCAAGCTGTTGATGGATGAAAATGCTCCTACTGAAATAGATAATCAAGAAAATCCAAGTGTTTATGACATTTCTACAGAGCTGCTTCCTGAGGATGAGGAGATCTTCAAAAAACTGAACATCCCATGGCTGCCTAGTGAGCTACAGAATACAACAGGAGGCAAGGTTTTGACTCAGAAAAGGAAAATTTTGCAAAGAACCATCAAGCAGTATAAGCATCAAATGGAGTACATGCAAGAAACAAATGATGGTTTGATCATAGCTAATAGAAGACTCGGGGAAGACTTAGAAGAAGTGAATGATCACTACCAAGAACTTATTGCAGTCTCCAAAGAGGCCCTAAAAAGGAAAAGAAGCACAGATTTATAGTGTGCAGAATTGAAACAGACTGTCAGAAGCCTACAGCAACAGAATAAGGAGCTTACAAGAAGGATGACAGATATGGAAGCTGATCAACAGAAATCTAGGAAAAAGGCCCAAGCCTTAGGTGGGATAGCTTTATTGGCAGAAGGTACTAAAGACCTTTGAGCATTCTTAGCTAAAACAGTTACTTGTTATGTTTTTGAGGAATACTTTATTTTTGTAATTATTATTTTGACATTATCCTATCGATGAGTAGGCTAAAAACAATTAGGGTTTAGACTCTAACTGAATTTTGAAAAACAGTATTTAGGAAGGTCACAAATAGAAGAAGGGGTTCGATTTTTGGATGGCTAGAGGAGGTATTTTGACTTATTGATAAGCTAAGTACTTGACTCTCATGTTTATTTGATGAACAAAATTATGAAATATATGATCCATTGTACCCTTCAGTCTTTGTTTTGGCTTCATTTCTATCTTGTTTAGCTACACAATTGATAATTTCATTGTTGGTTTATAGTCTTTATGCTTGTAGTGCTTATTAGTTGTGAATGAACTTTAATGTTATGTTCTGTTGGATACATGGTTATTATATTATGCATCTTTGTTCTTCTTTACTTGTGATTTAGTTCCTATTTGGCTTATGAATGTATTCCCTTTTGTCACCAAAACTTCACAACCAGAAAAAACCTTTCAAAAACCCTAAAAACCTAGTTTTGTTTGATTGAATATTTGAGATTGTGTTGGCTTGTTTCTTTGTAGTCTGGAAACAATTTCTGGCACAAACATATGTCAAGTTGTAATTGCATTATCATGAGTTTTTCTTGCCTTATTGAGCCTTATGTCGGCTTCCCTGAGTTCGATTATTATCCATATAGCCCAAGCTTGTCTCATGTCTAGCCAAGCAGAGCCTTTTTACATATCTTTTGCAGCTTGATACCCCATTTTTTACCGAGAGGGGGCTTTCCCCCGAGTGTCGTTATCCTGCACATGTTTTCCTTGCATTGAGAATAGGTATGTTTCGCTACTTGGAACTAGCTTGTTTGACCCCTGACACTCGTCTCCTCCTAGATTTGTAACTATAAAGCACTTTTATTATTTTTCAAGCTTTTCAAAATATCCAAAAAAGTCCAAAAAAATCAAAAAACCAAAAATATGGACAGGAAAAGATGTTATCTTTGGCAGCAATCGAGTCGTGTCTCCTTCGAACAGAGCACTGTATATCACATCCCTTGGTTGGGTTAGCTTTAGGAGCTGTACTCATCTCTCTAAGTTTATCTCCACTAACTGGTTAAGCTTCTAGTCCCTATGGAACCTCTGTTGATACCTCCTGTGTCACAGAGATGTCCTAGTTTTGCATATCAAGTCTATGATGCCTACATTCAGTCACCATTTTCCTTTATGCTCTTGTTCAAAGGAAGTTGAAGCCTGAGTTGACCATTCCTCATTTGTATTGACTTTGCATGTCGGCCATTCTCGGTACTATTACTGTTTTTTGCACATCTTGTTCGAGTCCTTCCACATTATACAACATTTCTAAGTACCTCGTGTTGGTTGATGGGGGATGCCTTAATTCCCTCCTTCCAGCAGATTCCATCCCATCAACTTCAGATCATTTATTCTGGGATAGGATTCTAGAGTCATTTGAGTTCCTTGAGACTTACAGTCATCAGTGGTAGGTTCTCTCACCATCGAAAATTTTGGGAATACATCCATATCCCTTGATTGATGGATTCTTTCAAGTGTTCGACCTGAACACCTCTATTCACACTTGTTAGATTGCACTCTAGTACCTTGATTCCCATTTTCATTATCGGTGGGTGATCTTTCGTCTATTAATGGTATACATCAATGATCGGTAATCAAATGATGGACTACTATGTTCAACCTCGACACCCCTATTCACATAGTAGGACATGTACTCGTAGCAGTTTTTGTAGAAGACTTTCCAGATTGGTGGCATTCCACATATGCTACATCCTTGATCGTGCCAGTGTTCATGAGATTTCAACTCTCGTGACTTGATTTCAATGTATGTCAAATATCTTCAGCCATTATGGATATCTTGATATCTTGATCCATTGTATATCTTCAGCTTCTATGGATATCTTGATCCTTTGTATATCTCCATGATGGAGATTCTGATCTATTATATATTGTACATGGCGATGACCACACATGTCACATTTTGTATATCATGCCTATTCATGGCCATTGTACTCTTATGTATCCGAGACTGCTATATGTATTTGTAGTCATATGAAGAGATTGATTTTTGTACCATAACGATGGATGGATGGTTCTTCCACTTGGTTCTTCATCACTCCACTTCTAGGATGGTTTTATAATGTATTTCAGCCATCATGTTACCACTCTAACCTCACACATTAGGGTGCATCTGTTACAGCTGATTTTACCACACATGGTTCATCACACATTTATGGCCTTCCCTGTCCCTCTACAGACTCTTTCAATCCCATGGACCAATATTATACTTTGATGTTTCCAAGTTCATCCCTAAAAACACCTGACTATTGTTGTACGCAACTTTTAATCCCATTATCACATATATACGTGGATATTGACCTCAAACCCACGTACATCAGGATGTGTGCATAAGTACAAATATTTTTGGAGTTTTCCTTGATGTGTGTCCGAACCACTTGTCTCTTAGCCTTCCATATGCCTCGATATCGCTCAGATTTGACTCTCCGTTACCCCTTTGGAGTGCTATATTAGGAACCCCTTGGATACATTGAAGGGGAGGAATTGAAGAGCAAGAAAACTATAGTCCATTATTGTCATAGCTTGCTTATACTTGAGTCTGCATCCCTTTGTCCCTTTGGAGCACTTTTTGTTCTTCCCAAGCTTTCCTTTTCTTGTGGGCTTTCTATCGAGAGATGGAGGACTCAGTTTCTCCGGTTCGCAGATGTGTCGACAGAGGTTATCACTTTTGTAATCTCTGGTTTGATTAATAGAAATATATTTTATTGTCCAGTAATATGCATTTAAATGAATATTGAATCCATGGATGTGTTTAATTGCTTATACATTGTTGATTACATATGCTATAGTATATCTGACACCATATTATATAGCATGCTTGTCTTGTTTGTTGTTGTTGAGAGCAAATTGCTAATACAAGCGAGATTGGAAAAATCTCAATGGGGATCTACTTCAACTGTCTAGAATAAGGTATGATTCGAGATCCTTTAGTGTTAGATGTTTGGTTTCTCTTACATATTGGGAAGGGATTGATTTATACAATTTATCTGTCTGTTGTGGTACACCCAAGCCATAGGAAGTTTCTCTCTGTAACAGTGCCTATTTGAATAATGAAGATCCATGTTTCTTGCAACCCTTAGATTTTAGATTAAAATTCTCTTTGTTTTTTACCATCATTACTTTGGATTAACTAAATTGAAACTTCATACTCTAGGCATTGTCAATTTCTCTTTGTAGTTGCATATATTGTGACAAACCCTCATAAGTTTGTAGGAATACATGGGTTTGACAATAAAAGTAAAATGTTTATAAACAACACTCTTGATGATATCTTGTCTTAATGAGATATAGTATTAATGATGATTGATTAAGCCCATCAAAATCCTTTCGATAGAAAACCATAAAACTTCTTCTTTATAAATATTTGTAGGCACCAACCTACTATTACAAATATTTCTAGGCATAAACCTACTAGAGACATCAATCCCCACTAGTGTAAACCTTGGTATGCACCAAAATACTCTTACGAATCTTTATAGACGCCCATCTACTAGAGACATTGATCCCCATTGCTAAGCATCAACTTAGCAAGTGACATCAGTCTCTTTGTTTGAGAGGACCAACCTTCAAGTTCCAACTTGATATTTATTACATATAACTTATTCAAAAGTTAATAATATTCACATTACTTTCACTAATCCTGGTTAATTCCAATTCCTTCATCGGGTCTAACCAAAATTTGAATTTTGTTGGCAAGGGGTTTGGGACAAGTGAGTTGCGCAGCATCGCGACAGCTGCACAAGCTCACGTGGTACCACGCAAGGGCAGATTGGCACGATAAGTGGGAAGATAACCGTTTTTTAATATTTTATGTATATTTTGACCAATTTTTGTTGCAATAGGTTAGTAGTAGTTAGAAGTTAGTTATTTGTGGACCCTTGATGTAATGGCATAAGCCTATTTATAGATCCATTTTGGAGAGTCATAGAGACACACACAGAGAGATAGAGATAGAGCATCATATGTGCACAGTTGTGAAAAATTGTATTGCATGTGTGATTGTAAGGGATACGATCTGGTGCGATCTATCTTATGGAGATTTTCCTGTCTTGACTACGATTTTATCTGGGCTTCTTTCTGATGTATGCAGTCTTCGATTTCGGAGAAGGATTATGTAATGTGGCATATTTGCGCAAGATTAATAGATGATGCAATGTGTATGGCTCAATTCTTGTCTATTGTTATAGATCTGTTGTGATGTTGTGGCTCTGTTTTGTTAAAATGACTTGTTATAGATGTGATTTAGTGTCTTCGTACTATATCACTACAAAATTTGAGGCCAAAATCTTACAGCTACCATGTTTGAACACTAACCTGTCGGGTATTCGACACATGCACTTTTTTTTTGCTGTCGGTGGCATAACGTCGAATCTTCGACCATCGAATAATAAGGATCGAATCTCTAATAGACAATTGGGTCACATATTTGACCATTATTCCTTCTGAAGTGCCAACCAAAATTGTATAAACCGTCGAAAATTCGACGTCATCCGACCCCTGAAGCATCAGTTGTCCGATGGACAAAAGTGTCTAAGAAATGGCGATGTCATTGGTTTTTAATTCAGACAGTGTCGATACTCTGACACACTCTGACACTAGAAGATTCGGCCTTCTGACACATTCCGACACTTTACCCATCGATCGTCCAACGGGAGGAAGCGTCGAAGTCATGGCACGGCCTTCGGATGGGTTGACCGGAGTGTCGAAAGAACGTCGAAAAAGCGATGCCTATTGATGGATTTTATAAAAAAAATCCAAATATTTCACTTACGGCCACATGGTTTCAGCCTAGAATTTGACCACTGAAGGAAGCCTGGTAGCAAACTAGAGGATTCTATGTTAAGTATATATTTCATCCTTGCACATATAGTTATCACAACTACTTTACTCTTAACTTTACTTTTCACAAAATAGAAAACCCAATATCCTCAAGAGAAGCACCCTCCTTTCTATTTATGGAATAAGGAAGAGAGTAATTACAAGCAAACCCTGTACTAAGTCTGCAAGTGGACCACTTAACAAGACAAAGTCCAATCTAACCAATCCATGAACACTTTAAGAGAATGTTCCTTAACTAGAGACATTACATGTGCTAAGGGTAGGTGATTACAACACAACTTCACAGTAGTGTGAACCACATGTACAAAGGTCACGTAATCCCATGCCCACATTTTCCAACTTACCCACTTAGAAATGGCCTATGTGACTTGGCTTTCGAGAGAGTCGGATAAAGGTTGCTTGCAATCAATTTTTCCTCGTTGAACACAATGCAGTGCTTATTTGGGTGAGACTATTAGTTGGAAAGTGGAATGAAGCAGTCCCCATACACTGTCTGTGTCCCTAACCTCCATTTTGAGTTGACTAAAGTTCTAAAGGGTGTTATTTTATAACAAGATTAAGATGAAATGGGTCTGAAGAATTGTGTTTATCCTTCATATGCATTGTGCTAATTGTATAAGTATCTGCATAAGTTTCTCCCTGTATAAGAAAGAGCTCTCATGAAAGAGTGCTTTACATCCCCAATCTTAATAAGTGGTGATGGAGGACACTAAACCTATAGAGTCTCTAAACAGACGGGACCAAAGGAAACAGCGAAGATAAAAAAAATAAGAAAAATAAACTTGTTGACCAAGAGGCATTCAAAATTTTAAAATAGTCTAACTTTGCTCAAGGAAGGGATATAGAATAAGATTGAATCCTACAAATGCATAACCACTTCATATAGAAAAGAGACAAATAAACAACAAAGTATGTTACCTTAAATCATTATTATTAATGTACAGTAGATATTTAACTTCACTCTTGCAAATTCCAAACAACAGTAGAATAGTACAGTAGAATAGTCTAGCAAACTTCCAGGGGATCAATACTTGTTTTCAGAATTATAGTCTTAGGGTAAACAATAAATGGCAGATATACCTCATTTGGCACATTTGCTACTTTGAAATTTCCTTCAAATTCTGGTTTTGGAGTGTAGTCCAAGTCTTCAATTCCCCACCCCTACACACTCAGGAAACAAACAAAAAGGAATTGGAAAATTAAAGAAGAGCAAAGATGTTCATAACAATCAATGCAACATCAATCTACAAACAATAAAAATCCCATTACAAAGGATAGGCTGACCAATGGGCATAAAACAATGTCAAGTGTTTTTACCTCTCAATTTTTAATAAGATATCCTTGCCCATCCACCATGTGTGAAATCATCATTATCATGTCATATTCGGCATCAGGGAACTTGAAAGGAAGCTTGGTTGTCTCTATATCAAAAGCACACACACAAACTTCAGCTTGTTGAAGAAGATTTGCTCTATTTTCCAAGGTAACCTTTGAAGAGTCCACTTTAACGCTGTACCATTTTCCTTGCATCTACAGGATTGCAAAATCCATAAACAAGTAAAGAATGAATGTTATTTTTTCAGTATATAAAAACTCTTGCTGCAAAGGTTGTTGAATGTGGACTTATGATGTAGAGACAAGCCATTCTTTGTTCAAAAGCATCTTGAAAACATTGAATGTGGACTTATGATGTAGAAACAAGCCATTATTTGTTCAAAAGCATCTTGAAAACATAAAATGAATACATGAGTGTGTTGCGAAAATAAATGCATCCTGCTACAATTGACCAAGTATTCAAACAATCTATCTCCAAAGATATCATGCCCAACCATTTATATAAACATGTTATATAACATCTATCATTTACTAATTCAATTCAAGTAACTGAGTTCTTTAAAATCCTCAAGCAACATAAAATGATACACAATTGCTTAATCTAATCAAGGAATTTAAAATATAATGATCTAACATAAATTATGTAAGCAAGATAATATAATTAGTAAGAATATATCACCTGATAAAGCATGGATAACCAAAAATACTATGTATATAAGGCCATCGATCTGATCAAAACTCCATTTCTTGCCTCTTAACTATGGAAATGTTTCTCAACGCTATATGCAACAAGTTCCAATGGATGATTCAAATAGAAATAGTGAAAATTACACAGTAAAAATATAAAAATAGATGTTTTTAATGTATTCTTCCTTACCATTCATTGAGCTCCTCTCTGTTTCAATAATAATTTAGTATTCTCTACTAAACAGGACCAACCACGTGAAGGTGGAAGCTCTTATGGCCCCTCCCCCCCCTCACATCACTCTGAACTCCCCAAACCCAATGCCTATACTTGCAAATAACAATTTATTTCACTATTTCACAATGCAAATAACAATGCATCTACAATGCAAAGTATTTCACTCAATAGTTGAAAAATGATTTCATTAAACCATTCTTTATAACATTCATTAAACCATTCAATCATTCAACAGCTGAAAAAATGATTCATTAACTCATTCATTAAAACATTAACTTAGTAAATGGCAGAAAAAAAATATCAGTAAAGCATTCATTCATAAAACAGAGGAAAAAGCATTAATTTTTTCTTTATAAATAAGAATTACTGAAAATTTGTTTAGTCACTTCCTTTTTACTTTTCTTCTCTTTAAATATTTAGTTAGAGTCACATCTTCGGGAATCTGACCATCGGTATCCCTACTAGTCTGCTCCGAAGGTTGAACTTCAGGCGAGGGGCGATGAATTTCTGCAATAATGTCAAAATCTTTCATTACTATATTTATATTTTGATAAATACGAGTAGTTCATTAAAAAAACATTATGAATGTGTTTTTTACCTGCCATGTGCACATCAACATGTTCAACATTATCTCGTACTGGCCCAACCTATTCCGTGTTATGATCTGCAGCTACATGCTTTGTAGTTGAATTGTGTAGAATTGGAATTAATGTTCATCATCTGCAATGGTCTATAAAAAACAGTAGCACATTAATAAATTCATTACCAGGATGAGAAGCATGATCTTTGTTTGGTTGGTCATGTACTTCATCCTCGACATGAACGGGGTCATTACTTTCCTGCACAAAAAGGAATAAAGAATTTACGTTAGTTTATTTATAAGGAACAAATTGCATGAGAATTAATAAATTATCATTATACTATACAGTTTTCACATACCTGGGCACCAGATGGATCAACAAAAGATCGTGCAATATTCACAGACAAGCTTCTCCAGCGTTCAACAACGACGTCAAATCCATGTTCAAATCCAAGCTTCATGTAATCCGCACCGGGCAATTCTTTGAACCAGACAGCCTTCATATTTGCATGATGTCATTAATTTTAAATCCTTTTGTCAGAACAAAAAAAATAATAATAATCTGTATGATGTTTGGATGCAGATTCGGGTTTTGCGATACTTACATATCGGGCCGCCAAGTTGGAGTAACCACCAGGCCCAAGCTTGTGTTGGCCAATTTTTTCAATTCTTGCCTTTGTGGCCTTAGATGTGTCAAAGAGCCTAATTAAGTTTTTAAATAAATTAGTCTATGTACCAAAATTGATATAAAAACTAGTAATAATAAGGCTTACCACTACATTTTGGAATGAATTGCATACCTCCCTGTTCCACCTGGTGGTATCTTTCCTGATTTTCTCAGGCCCTTCTCTTTTCCATCTTCCACCAGGGCTTTCCTCTCCATAGATGGAATCGTTGAAGGGAGCTCATACCTAGGGTTCATTTCTAGGTGAACCCTATATTGGTCTCAGACAATCTTTAGATGTTTTCTAGCCTTCTGTAGTACCTTCGATGTACCAAAGGTATCTTTTCCGAACAGACTAACCAAGCGATTAGTCAGATCATCCTTTAAAGCTTTTGGCTTCTTGTTCCACATTGTGTGGATGGTGGGCCCGAATATCTCCAAGGCCAAATCATATAGATGTTTATAAAATATATCATTTCCTGCAAAACATTATTGCCATCATTAGTGAACATTAGAAAATATTATCGGTATATTAGACACAAAAAATAAATTGAACAATCTATAATGACCTAGAATCCTCTCTATCTTTATTGGAACCAGTTCTTCATTCACCAAAAATGTACACTTTATTGAACCAGTGCTATTCACACGAGAAGATCCAGGAAATGCTTTCACATCTCTATGTAGCCCTGCATCCACCCCTTCTTCTACAGCATATGTTGTGGGTGGGGCGCCATCGGCTTCACCCTCTGCTGCCCTCGGTAGTGTCACAGAGCGTGTTGCCAATTGTTCAATGGACAATATGGGAGTAGTATGTGGTGTACGTGGAGTGGTTTGGTCACTAGGACCAACATTGCCTTGACCACCATTGATAATCTCCATCGCACGCTATAAATTAAACCCATTGTATTATAAGTTCAACAGCATATAAAATCAAATATTATAAAGTTTTTTATAAATGAATTGAAATTTTTATTCGATAACTTATGTCCACTTGTTTACGTTGCTATAACAACGATTGAAGCCTTTGTTTGAGCCCTTCTGTTAGTGGAA
This sequence comes from Pseudotsuga menziesii, assembly GCA_001517045.1. NCBI lineage: Eukaryota > Viridiplantae > Streptophyta > Pinopsida > Pinales > Pinaceae > Pseudotsuga > Pseudotsuga menziesii. The sequence goes on from LPNX010388691.1 coordinate 297,288, forward strand.
CTGCCAATGTCAGATGAACCAGTTCCTCATTTTTTTTTTCCTTTGTCCTTTGTAGCACCCTCAACGGGTCTGCAAAATCTCTAATTTCACTATCTCTCACCAACTGAGAGACCTCATTCTGTAAAGAGTTTTGAGACACTGTTTCATAAACGGAATCCCCTGTCTACAATTGGAATATATATAAAATTGCTTAGTCTTTGAAAATATAGTGTGCACAAATAATTATATTAGGGATTACATCTAGGATTACTTGAAGCCTAGCCGAGGGTGTGGTCTGATCAACAGATGGGGATTTACCTCGATCAGCCACCTACAAAAAAAGTAGAGAACATTATCACAATGAACGCAATATGTTGAAGCTAACAAATACAGAACAAAAACAAAAATAAACACTATGCTACAAAAATATCATTATGAGAACCATTAAGATATATAAACCATGCAGAAGAGTAAAATAATAGATATATATATGAAATTAAGATACATATTATGACAAATGAGATGCCACAACTACATTATAAATAAAATAGTTTTCGTCAATAAAACCTGAAATAATCATCGACAACATTATGTGCTCCCTATTTACTGACAACCATGGAGGAATGTTATTGTTGATAACAAAAATAGGCAACACCGTGTAAATGGATTTCATCTGTGCAAATGGATTAACACCATCTGCTGCCAAATAAATCCTAAGATTACGTGGTTCTTCTTTAAAGTGAGGCCACTTTTCCTCAATATCTCTAAAAGCAATACCATCTGCAGGCATTCGGATAACATCATCTTGACTTATGTTCCTGGTATGGTAATCCATAAATTGTGCTATGTTTTTGCACTTGAACAGTCATTGCAAATGTGGAATGATGGGAATATAACGAAGAACCTTATGAGGCACCTTTTTTGTTACTTTATCTGTACGATATCTACTTACATGACATTCCGGACATTCTGTTGCAAATTCATGCTTATTATAATATATAACATGGTCATCAGGGCATGCATGAATTGCTTCATAATGCATTCCAATCTCTTTCATGATGGAAGATAAATCTCGAAATGTGCGAGGTAAAATATTTGATGGTGGTAACAAAAAATCAGCTATCAAGCTACAAAAAAATAAAAATTGTTAATGTAATAAATAAATAATATTAAAGAAACACGCTTCATCCGTACGATGATCAATAATGAGTTAACAATATAATTATTAGAGGAATGCAAATAAACGTTATCACGATCCTATATATGTGATGGATTATTTTAGATACCTTAGCATACGTGTAATTGCAATGTTTGAAAGACCATTCATAACCTTCAAGTTCATTATCAACAATATAGTAGAGAGAAGATTTGTTTTGGAGCCTTCATAAAGGGGTTCATATGCCTTATCGAGAAGAGGTATATCATGAACATCGTCAAAGTCATCATCATTTTCATTATCAACATCATCGTCATCCATTCTAACATTAAATGAATCATGGATCAATGTATTTGTACCATCATATTCAATTACATCATCGGCATGATCATGTTGTTCAATATGATCATTCACTTGTTCTCCATTAAACATACACGCTCCATGATCCTGATCCTGAACTTGTTCTGAAAGCACTTCCTCTGGACGACATGCTATAGGGTGTCTTTCCTTTAATATAAATACATGGAAACATCAATAGATACACATTAATATATGAAAAAAAAATACATACAATTACCAAAAAAAACGAATATAATAATGTTTATAATGCTAAACCTACAAATGGACGATATTTGTTCCCCCCCTCAGCATGTCCATGTTCCCTGCAATGTTTTGTGGCTGTTGAGATCAATATTCTTCTCCTCTTAAATCCCCTGCATTGAGTACATGGACAATAACATTTGCCATCACCCCTTCGTTTTGTTGCATCCCATAGTCTAGCAAGTAGTTGTCGGTTGTCTTCGTTTGGATCTAGAATATTTAATCTATTTGACATTTTGTCATAAACTTAGTTAATGAATATAACCGGTTGTCTTAAAAAATCAAGTTCTATGCATCAACCACGCATCAAGTTTTTGTCAAACGGAGAGAAGTCGAAGAATAAAAAATTCTCGGCAAACTATCTATCGATGAAAAAAAAAATTCCCACAACTGCCCGTTGAAGAATAAAACTATTCTTGAAAATGTTCGTCGAGGGACAAATAATTTTCACAATCGTTCTTTGCTTCCACAACAAACATGTTGAAATGTTTAAAACAATTTATATTTATAATGGCCATGCGTCGGATATTCGACGCCTTGAACATAGTTACCGTTGAAAGTATGGAACCATAAAATTTAAAATCATGTAAACCTTATAAAAATATATATATATGGACCGTCAGATATCCAACTCTTATGGGTCAGATATCTGACTTGTGTTTGTTTCATAGACATCGAAGATCCGACAGGGAAGTGTCGAATAACCGCCAATACATGAGTCGAAAATCCGACGCCTATCCAGCATTGAAGTGTCGGATAACCGCCACTACAAGAGTCAGACTTTCGACTCCAAAGTGTCGGATAATCGACGGCGATAGAAATATTTTGTTTTCGACATTCTATAGATTGATTTTTTTCTGACACATCCATGCAAAATTTCTGATGACATCGGATTCTGTCGTCGGATTTCGGGTTCAAATTTTGTAGTGTATCAATGTGATTTGTTGGTTTTAATTTGCTATAATTTATGCTTGATGCGCTATGATGAATAATGTTGTGATATTTTGATACTGTATGAGGACCGAATAAGTTATGATCTCCCTCTGACGGATCCCCATATCCTCCTTCCCCACTGTCGAAAAATCGGTTCTAACAAATCTCCCTTGAATGCCTCGGGTGAAACCTCGTATGCTCCGTAGACGTTGCCGGGCAGGTTAAAACCTGTTTGGGTGGGTGCTCAGAGAGATTGCACTGTAGGGCGTCGATAGAGTGGGAACCTCTGTCGACGAAGCTTTGTTGGTGGGATTCTCCAACAAATGGTTATGTTTCTAGGATCGAGTCGCAAATAGAAGGGGGATATGTTTTGGAATCCGACTCGATCAGAGATCGAGGGATGGTTTGATCAAAAGTTAAGGGAGTTTGCTGAAGCTGAGAACCAGAATCCTAAGCTATCAATGAGCCATTGGTTGGATAGCTATATCCACGGCGGTCCTCATGAATGGTTCTTTTGTGAATTCCCTGTGCTCTTGCAGGAATGGTTGACAAAGTTTGCTAAGTGGAAGACAAACTTTCAAGGAGGAGAGTTGACATCCTAGACCCCAGAATTAATCCAGGTGCTACAAGAAACCAGCAACAAGGCATCGCAGGCAATGCGAGGTATGGTTGGATAGTATCTTAGAAGGATATATCATTGAGTTTGCTATTGATACTAGTAAATCTTTCAGCAAGGTGGAAAGGGAGTTTTTCATCGAACCTTGTGTAAGGTTCTTATTGTCTCTACAACTGTCGATTAAGCAACTAGTCTGTGAAAAGGGTATCCTAAAGATGGACCAAGAGTAGTGGAACTCTGGTGTGTGGGGGATGTAGGCACCACGACAGAAAGGGGGGAAATGCATAATGGAATAAGGGGTGGATGGGCATGAGTTCTGGTGAGAATGTAAAGGTCATCGAAGAAACAAGTGGTTGTATGAGGGGAGGAGAAAGGTTTCGAGAAAAGATGCAGAGGATGGGAGAAGGTCCTGCTAAAGACAAAGTGCGATACCGTGAAGAAAAACCACACAGGACGAAGTGACATTTTTGTGATGATGAGGAGATACAGGCCCAGGATACACCCAAAAGAATGACAGGATCGAACCCCAGTAGTAACGTGTCTACTCCTCCGCACACTACTCCACCACAAAGGAAGGAACGTGCATTCTACGTCGACTTGCCCGACGTGTCAACAACAATCTAGTAATAGAGCACCAGCAGAAGGAAGAAGGTCCAGAATGAATAGAGATGAAATGAAGTTGCCAATATTCAATGGAAATGGTACTAACGATCCAGAGCAGTATTGGTTCCTATGCAAAGCGATCTAGACTAATCGACAAACTATTGATGATGATGTCAACAAACGTCATCTAGCTACTACTCTGAGGGGTCGCGCATTAGAATGGTTTATGAGATTCACACGGGTGCCTCATGGAGGTACTACAAAGACACTAGATGACATCAAAATAGGGCTATTCGAGGAATTTAAGAAGCTAAAATCTGAAGCTCAGTACATTACTGAATTGAAAGAGATCAAACAATTCCCCAATGAAACAATTTGGGATTTTGATCAGCGATTTAAGACATTAATGGCTCGGGTAAATTTTTAGATGAGCGATGTTCAACATAAAGAATGGTTTATTGTAGTGCTTGTCCCACATATCTGGAAACCACTAATGCAACAAAAGATTGCGATGCAGAGCGAGGCTCTAGAAACTGCGATGAAATTGGAGGCATTGCCAGTAGGGAAAAACGCCATTGGAATGAATCAAATTCAGGTGCAATTGGCCAATTTAACACTGCAATTGCAAGACATCAAAAAGGATAAGGAAGATCATGATGATCTTTGGTGCACCCATTGTCATGCTAACGGACATACCAAGTATACTTGTCCGACATTTCGAAACTATTTGTTTTCAGGAGTCCCGAGCCCGTTGAGTGGTGCTAGCACACCATGGTGTTACACCTGCCAAGTCTATGGGCATTGACACGAGAACTGTGATTATATGCAGAAGATGGTTACCAAGGCAGAAAGTTTGTATTATACATTTTGTTGGTCAGTTGGACATGACGACAAAAACTATCATGCTTATGATTTGCTTCAGGGAAGAACATATGATTCGTACTTTGTGAAAAGAGAGGACCCCCAGATAGCGCAAGCACAGCCGCAAGTAGTACACCCAGTAGCATAGGTACCATATATGCCACTACCTCCATTGCAATTTGTCCCTGGGCAACCATAGCAAAAGTTTATGGCGCAACCACAGTTCATACCATAGCTACAATTGGTGGTACATCCACAGTATAACCAGGCACCACGACCTTTATCAACCCAAATGGAACTTCTTCGTCTGAGTGCCGACATTACATATGTTGGTACACAAAAGGACACTGCAGGATTGAAGTTTTCCAAAACACTATAGATGGGCATGACATGAGATGCATTTACCTTTCAACCAACTTGCTACATTATTTTTCTAAGAATGGATTGGCGTACGCTACTATCTCCATTGAAACTCACGTACATACGCAACTATTCTCGTTGAGAACTCGCGTACTATACGTGACTATCTCTATTACAACCCACATAGAGATCTATACACGGGTTTACTTTAAGAGACTCACTTGTCATACGCGAGTTGCCTATATTAATAGTCGCGTGCATCTCCATTCGACATTAAAAAAATATAAATCACAATTAATGGAGATTAGTTGAGCCCTAATCATTAACCATATCAACTGTCTCAACCTCCTCAACCTTCGAAACTACTCTATTTCCCAAAGTATAAATAGAGGTCTTGGGGAGGGCATTAATCAATCAATTTTGGAGAGCAAAGTTATGCTGGTGGTATATCTTCAGAAGTCTTGGAGCAGCAAAACTCAGAATCCTTTGGTTTCAGAGAAGTCCTTTTCTCAGGCATTGGGTTGTACACTTATCTGATTCACTGATTGTTAATAAGGAGAATTCTTCTTCCAACATTGTGTTGAGTCTCTTTCATGTATTATGGTTGATGAATATATTTGATTAAGCACTATATATATTGTTTGTCTAACCTGTTATATATACATGTATAAGATTGTACTTGGAGATTTTTCTCTTTACATGTGAAGGAGGTGCACCCCTGAAATCTTTGGAGAGAAGCAGAGCAGAAGAAGATCAAGCTTAGATCAACCGTTGGTAATCGGGTGAGTCCAATATTTATTCCTATTTCCTTTCTATACTTAGCTAAATCTAATTGTTTGTAATTTTTAGAAGTAAGTTGGTAACCCCAGACCCTAGGTTACAAGGGTTTTTATTCCTGAACAACAGAACTAGGGACTCCGTTGGGGAGCCCAGACTGTTGTGGGTTAACTATGTAGATCATTTCCCGGACTTTGCTTTGATTCAGTGTGTGGTGTTTTGTCTTGGTTCAGACTTGTAGTGGTGCTTTGAATTCCTTTATAATTTTTCTTTTTTTTTGAAAAATTTAACTCCTGTACACGAGTTGTTGTGCTAAGCAGTCGCGTAAAGAGGTCTGTGTACGTGGGTTGCCCTATTGCACAGTCACGTAAAGAGGTTTGTGTATGTGGGTTGAACTGTTGCACAATCGCGTACAGTACGTGGGTTTCTCTTATACACAGTCACGTACAAGCCTGAGCAACAAAAAAATTTAGGGTTGGGTTGCTTATCCCTGTCCTTTTGTGGATTTTGTCTTGCTTAGTGGTCTTTAATATTAGCATTGCACTATAAGTTTGATGACCCTGTTAACCATACTCTGTGCTTTCTAGTAAGCCATTGAATTTTTATTGTTTGGATTGTTTTTCTGTTAGCAACTTGAAGTGGATTGGCCTGTTGGGTGAGAGGTTCAAGTGCTAGTTTTCTGAATCAGTGATCGGGGTTCTAGACACCATTCATCCTTTTTCTATCTCCGGATAGTGTTGGTTTGTCACTTGCCTTTGATTGATTTCAGTGATTTCCATTCATTGTGTCTTCCCAAGCTAGGTTTTTTCCAAGTCTTCTTTAGGTGGTTGATCTTTGGTTTTATAAATCTGCTTTACTTCATTTTGCTTACTTTATACAGTTAATTTATTCAAGCATACTCAAGAATTTTGCATTTAGGTGCATAGCAGTCTTTGAGGAATTTGAAAAGTGAAAAGAAAACATTAGAAACTTTTGCATTTGAATTACATATAGTAGTTTTATTTTCAGTTTTTAAATAAAATATCAAAAATTACAAAAATATAGTCTTAGTTTTCTCTTTATTAGTTGCATTTTCATCAGTTTATATTTACAAAAAAAAACAAAAAAGAGAAGCTTGTTTTAAGTAGTGATCATTTGCTTTGAAATTGATTTATACACCTGTTTTTTACATTTCTTATTGAGTCAATAACATCATAGTCTTTCACTCCACTTGCCTTCTCAGTAAAAAATAGCCCTAAAATAAACGCTCTAATTAAAATTTATTAGTAATTTTTGTTTTATAGGTCCATACACCTACTAGCTTAGGCTATAATTGTGGGATAGGAAGTGTAAACTCCCCATAAGTATTTAAATTCAGACATAGTGGGGCAATTGATAGGTAAATCCTTCTCTTTATTGATAGTATCTGGGAAGCTCCTCTCAAATGGGAGTTAAGCACAAGGCCGTGTGGAGGCATTGGACTACGGAGATAACCCTCCAATTCCTTGTCGAAACGTAAACCAAGGTTTTTACGCATCTAGGGATTCTATCCTAGACATATTTTTGGGCTCAGCTACCCTACCCATGCGTATGAATCAGGCTTGTGACTGTCCCCCCAGACTATTGGTATAGTTAAGGTAGCCTCTAGTCTCTTGACATCTAGGGTTCATACACAGGTAAACCAGAAGGCTATTTCTGGTTCACCTTGGACGGGCTTGGAAGGTAACCCTTGCTGAAAGTGTAGGAGGGCGGTGGGTGATTCCTCCACTTGTGCCTAAGAACCTCTTCAAGGAGACTAAGAAACTATCTCTTAGCTTTCTTCAGGAAATCATATCTTGTACACCTTCTGATTGTTGAAACTTTAGGAATTTTTATAGTGATTGCTCTATGGTTTGTCTGTGTTTAGCTGACCTTAGGGTTTCAAAAGTCAAATTTACAATCATGGAGGACCAACTTATCAGAAGGTCACGAAGGTTGCAAGACCTTCCTCCTCTTATCACATTGGAACCTCCACCTCCCCCTCAAAGGTGGAGATTGGACACAGACGGTTCTTTTAAACCGATAGGAGTTAGCGAAGTTCCGGGTGAACCAGAACTTAGGGAAAACCATCTTAATTTAAACATAGTTGAGATAGAATATTTGCAGGCTGATGAGTTTGCAAGGAATTTTAATACACCTCTAACTGACTTAAACGATCGCATGATCGTTTAGGTTCGTCCTTTTGATACACCCATGATTGGTGTCCCTATGGGTAGGATAACGTCTACTGTAGGAGAAAGTTCTCTTATTTCCACCTCAGCCGCTCCGGATGAAGGGGTACCACCTCCCTCGGTAGGTACCCCTAGATCCAATATACCTACTACGCCCTTAACTCTAGCGAGCCAAGTGGTTCAACCACCGGCTCCCACAAGTCTAGCAGGTGCTTCTGGTGGTATAGTCACTGGGATTCCTAATGTACCTACAGTTCCAACCTCCTTTGCACACACTGCCCAGAGTGGTCCTATAGGATCCTTAGATTTTGTCCAAAGATTTCCTTGGAATGGGGGGCACATTCCCCCATCCACTCCATATGTTGGGCCAACATCGTCATATGTAGGGGTTCATTTTGGAAACACTAACCCTTATTTTCAAGGTTTCCAAACTCTAGTTTCTGCTCCATTCACGAGCTCTCCCTTTTCACTTTTTAGCGGAGGGATACCTACTCCTGTATTTCAAACCCTGGTTTCGACTGGAGCAGCCAGAACCTCTTATACTGCACCTTACACAAACAATCATGTGGCTTATGGATGGAACCCTTTTCAAAGCAACCCATCCACTTCACAACTGGCAGCAGGGGGCAACCCCACCTTCACATATGGAAATACGGGGCAAGGTCCCTCTAATCCCCAAACTCATACTTTTAGTGCTCCGGTTAGACCTAAGCTTCCTTTCCTAGCAACATTAAACTTGCCAGATTTATCTAAACTAATGAATGACCTGGTGAGGCATGATCCCTCATGGCCACCTGTCCCTACCAAGTTTCCCTTGAACATCCCAAAATTCGAAGGAAAAGTTGGTGAAGATCCTAGGGCTCATGCCACCACTTTTCATTGATGGTGCTCTTCCAACTCACTGAACAAAGATTCAGTTCAGTTGAGGTTGTTCCAAAGAACATTGACGAGTAATATAGCAAAATGGTACATTGATTTGCCTTCTGCTGCGTTTAGCAGTTTTTAGGACTTGGTTAATGCATTCCTTAGTCACTTCCAACTTCATGTCTGATATGATTTCGGAATGGACTTGTTATCTTCCTTCCGGCAGAACATGGCCACCCATATCTCAGATCACATCCAAGAGTGGAGGAGGTGGAAGAGCCTTATTAAAGCCACTATTCCTCTTGAGTTTTTATTAAAATGGTTCCTTAAATCGCTATTGTGTTATATATCTAAGGATGTATCTACTTCAAGAGTGACAAATGAGAAAGAAGCTATCCTCAGGGCCCAGCAACTAGATTTGATATATTCTTAGTCTGGGATCTTATATGAGATTATCCCTGAGGCACCAAGGCCAACACATGACACAGAGAATCCTAAGCCTGGACCCCATGCCGATGGTGTGGTTGGTTCCATTAATTCTCCCACTGTAGAATCTTTGTCCAAACAGCTCCGTCGACTGTCCATCAAAAATTCTACGGCGGAGGCAGCAAAGGCTGCCCCCTCACCCCAAAATGCAATTTTTTTTGCACAAACCTCTCAGAAGGGCAATCAGCAGCCCGGTGGTAAAAAGAAGAGAGGAATGAAAGGGGAGGGAAATCAAAACGAGCAAAAACCCACAAACAATGCTGATGGGGGCAAGAAAGAAAAAAAGAAGGTGAAATTCCCATGTAAGTTGTGCCATGAAGGTCACCTCACCCATATTTGTCCCCTTATGGAACAAGCTCAGAAGTTGTTAAAATCTCAACAACCGGTTGTCCTAAAGGATCCTTTTCCCCAAGGATAGAATTCTGCTTCAACTTCAAATGTAGCGGGGGGAACCCCAAATGCCCCTGACCCCAATTATATCAACATGGTTCGATCTCAAAATTTACTACAAAGCAGGAATAAGAACTATGAAAAAGAGACCTCGGAGAAGGGTAAGTCCATAGGTGAAACTTCTTACCCTCTCATGATTGAGAAACCTGCCGAAATTATGCCCAAGATATCAAAAGGTGTCTTAAAGAAGACTTTGCATAATCCTAATGCTAGGGCTGTAGCAAACTACTCCGTAGTTGAAGAATTAGCCCAGACACCTTGTGCAATGTCAGCTTTAGAGGTGTTACAAGGTTGTCCTGCCCAGCAGGATGCCCTCTTAGCAGCCTTAGTCAGTATGGACTCATCGAGCCTCATGGCAAAATTTAATTTGTCTGATGTCAAAATTCGCCTACCATATCATGTACGCTTGTCGATAGATGTCATCCATGGTGGAAAGACCATTGGAAGGGAAGTTGTTAGTGAGGGTGCTTCTACATGTGTTATGTCCTTGTCATGTTGGAAAGCTCTTGGATCCCCAGAGCTGGTCCCGTCAAACACCCTACTTACTGCTTTCAACGAAAGGTCATTCCATCCGCATGGTATCCTACCGGATTTTGAAATTAAGCTGGCAGGGAAAGTGGTGTATGTTGAGGTGGAGGTGATTGATGCACCTTTGGAATATAATATGCTCTTGGGAAGAAGCTGGAATTATGCCATGTATGCTATTGCATCGGTCGTCTTTCCGGTGGTAGTGTTTCCACACAAAGGGAAGTTGGTTACTATTGACCAACTCAATTTTACTCGAAAAGGCCGCATGGAATCTAATGAGTCCACTATGCCATTGGTTGATCAGGTCAAACTTGCTTTAGAGAGATTAGGGGTTGGAATGTACGCATGATTCATGGGCACATTTGATCTTCCAGCTCCTATTAATTATATAGGTTCTACTAGTGTGGAGAAGTCCATAGCCACGGTTGTTGATAGGACTGATCCTCGGGTTCTCCCTTCCCACCTTGAACCTGAAGTACCCTTATCGGTAGTAGAAGTGGCTTATCAAGTTATCACCAATACTACAATTAATCCCATTTCAATCTCCCTCACAGTCTCAGAGGAACTAGAAGAAGTCTATCTTCCTGCTTAGGTAGAAAACTCTTTGCATTCTACAAACTGTTTAGATATGGTTTTACCTTCTAATGAAGCCATTCTGGAAGCCATGTGCGGACGAGATAAGATCTGTGAAGATATTCACCATTGATCCTATTTTATTCCAGAGTTAAGCAAGATAGAGAATCAAGAGTTTCATATGAGACTGGCAGACGATGTTGATATGCTCGTTAATCCCTTACCAAGGGAAGGAATGTTTGCTAAGGGGAATATGGAAAATATTTCTGCTACCATCCCTATCAACCACTCTGTAAATCCTGACATTGTGGAAAAGATACATATCGGTGCAAACTGCTCTCCTGAGGAGATTGTGATCTATACAGCCTTGTTTGAGGAATTCCACGACATTTTTGCTTGGTCATATGAGGAGATGCCAGGCATTGATACATCTATAGTTGAGCACAAGATCCGAACATACACTGATGCTAAACCTGTTCAGTAAAATTTGAGACCTGTTAACCCACATAAAGCGGCGGTAGTGAAGGCTAAAGTGGAAAAACTACTGAAAGTCGGTTTTATTTATCCCATAGCTTTGATGAAATGCGTATCCAACCCTATTCCTGTTGATAAAAAGCAAGGGACCATACGTGTCTGTACTGACTTTAGAGATTTAAACAAAGCCTATCCTAAGGACAACTATCCCATTCCATTTATAGATCAAATTATTGATGCTTGCTCAAGAAGTGAAGTCTTTTAGTTTATGGATGGTTTCTTCGGATACAATCAAATTCAAATTAAATCGGAAGACCAACATAAAACAGCTTTCATTTGTCCTTGGGGTACCTTCGCATACAAGAAAATTCCCTTTGGATTGAAAAATGATGGGGCTACCTTTCAGCGGGCAATGAATTTTTCCTTTCATGATATTAAAGCCATTGTCGAACCTTACCTTGATGATATGCCTACACATTCTCGTAAGAGGATCGATCATCCAGATCACTTGGGTTTGATTTTTGAACGATGTAGATACTATAAAATTCATTTGAATCCCCACAAGTGTGTGTACTGTGTTGAGTCAAGGAGATTGCTTGGATTCATTGTCTCTAACAAAGGCATTCAGGTGGATCCTTTAAAATTCGAGGCCATTGTAAATTTTCCTCCTCCTCGTTCTATCAAGTAGCTTCAGAGCCTACAGGGAGAGTCCAATTTTCTTACACTTTTCATTTTAAACTATGCCAAGATTACTAAGGGTTTCATGCGCCTGTTAAAACAGGACACCCCATTTGTGTGGGATGAAATTGCACAACTCGCATTCAAGGCATTGAAAAAATCTTTGTTGTCGACACTGTTATTGCATCCGCCAGATTACTGTAGGGATTTTATATTGTATCTAGCCGCATTTGAGTCGACCATAGGGGTGGTCCTAGTCCAGGAGGATGATAAGCTCCAAGACCATGTCGTTTACTATCTTACTCGTACTTTAGCCATACCTGAACTTAGGTACTCCCACGTTGAGAAGTTGGCCTTAGCAGCTGTTTATGTTGTTCAGAGGTTAAGTCACTACATCTTACTAAGGACTACGACGGTAGTAGCAGATGTTAATCCTTTTCAATATGTTTTGTCCCGACAGATAGTTGGAGGAAAATTCAACAAATGGATAGTCATTCTCCAAGAGTTTGACTTGGATTGTCAATACACCAAATCCAAAAAATACTTAGTTTTTTCTAAGCTTATTGCATAATTTTTAGTAGAAGAGGATGTAGCTATTGAAGAAGACTCATTCCCAGATGAGCACATTTTTTTGATTTCCACCTCCGACCCCTAGTACGAAGATATACTTATCTATCCCCAGACTTTGAAGTATCCTGCATATTTCTCGTGGGAAGAATGATGTCAACTACGCTTGCATGCCAAGAACTACCTCATCATAGGAGATACTTTATACCATAGGGGGGTAGATTCTGTTTTGCGTCGATGTCTTACCCACAAGGAAGTGGAGATTTTCCTAAATGATGCCCATAGTGGAGCGTATGGAGTTCATTTATCTGGGTTAGCAATGGCCCAAAAGATATTACGTGTCGGTTACTTCTGGCCCACAATCTTCTAAGATTGTGTGGAAGCAGTGAAGTGTTTTCATCCTTGTCAGCTTTACACCAAAAAAATGTGGTCACATCCCACTCTATTATTTCCCGTCATCTCAGTGGGCCCCTTCATGAAGTGGGGGATTGATTACGTGACGTGTAACCCAGCCTCGGCTGGGGGGCACAAATATATCATTGTCGCTGTGGACTATTTTATGAAATGGGCATAGGCAATCCCCACCTTTAAAGCTGACGGGGAAACTACAGCTTTTTTCATGTTCAATCAAATTATTGCACAATTCGGAATACCTAAATTGATTGTCACTGACCATGGCAGTCATTTCCAAAATAGCATGATGACTGAATTGACCACTATGCTAGGATTTAGACAAGAACATTCATCTTCGTTCTATCCTCAAGCAAACAGTCAAGTCGAGGCTCTTAATAAAACTTTGAAGGCTATCCTCAAACGTACTATTAATGCAGCCCGTTCCTACACTTTGGGCATATCGTTAAATGTAAAAACTGCTACAGGGTTTTCACCCTTCCAACTCGTCCATGGAGTGGAAGTTGTTACCCTGATTGAATGTGAAATCCCATCTTTAAGAATTTCTATTTATGTGTTACCTTATACGAATGAGCTTGAAGAACGTCTATTACATTTAGAACATCTTGATGAACAATGTAGAGATGCGCTGACAGCAAACCAAGCTCATAAAAATAGGGTCAAAATCTAATATGATAAATCGGTCAAGCCTCGAATTTTCTTTGAGGGGGAAATTGTTTTGCTCTGGGACCAAGACAAAGAACCCCTGGGGGAAGGAAATTTCATGTCTATGTGGTTAGGACCTTATATCGTGTCGAAAGTGTTCAAGAAGAGCGCATATGAATTGATAGGTTTCGATGGGAATAAGCTGCTTGAGCCTAGAAATGGGCTCTACCTGAAAAAGTACTATGCTTAGGCTTAGCACTTTTTCTTGTATTTTATTGTATGTATTTTTATGCACACAAGTTCATCGGTTTGTGTTTTTTATACCATCTGTTGGTTGTTATAGATGTCTTCCAAGAGGTTCGTAGGTTTTGCTGATGGCGCCAGTCGCCACACTTGTAATTTAGCTTCGGCTGCATGGGTCATTTATTCACCCTCAGGATAGTTAGTTGCCTAAGGAGGCGCTTGCTTAGGTCCTGCTTCCAATAATGTGGTTGAATATAGGGCTGTCATTGAGCTTCTATGGGATGCTTTGTCACATGGTATCACTCAACTAGAAGTCCGACTGGACTCTCAGATGGTGTTTTACCAGCTCAATCAGGCTTATCAGGTGTGGAACCCTATTCTATTATGTCAATTTATGCAGGTGAGATTATTGGAAAGAAATTTTGAGTTCATTACATTCAATCACATTCCAAGAAATCAAAATTCATTAACTGATGCATATGTTAATTATATCTTAGATTGGCATTTAACACATTTTATATAAAAGTATACAACAAACACATAAAAAAAATTTGTAAATAAACCAACAAAATATATATATATATGTGAATATCTATCCATATAGATAGGTCAAGTATCTGATCCTCAGATCCAGTCATAACTGTATAATATACAAAAAAATGCAAAATATGGATCAAAGTCCATCAAATGCTCCTAGGTCTAAGCTTGACCACCCTAGTCACTTGGACCACCTTGGTCCCCCCGGTCACCCTGCACTCTGTATTCTTCAGCCTCCTCGGCTTCAGCAGCCTCAACAGCATCTATGTACACAAGTACTACTCTGGCTACTCGCCTCAGAAGGTGTATCTAGATAGGTGGTACACCAACCACTAGCTTCTACATGATCACTGGGATGTGCTCAATCTATAAGGTAGGTACTCTTTGGGTAAGCCTTGCCAGCTTCCCCTCAAGAACGCTAATCAAGCCCTAGTCTTTTCCCAAGACAAGACGCACATGCATGCGTGGATGCCCTACAGGGCAGACTGGTCCAATATCTGCATTTTGACATTTTAAAAGGATTAGAACTCTTATACATTTGTATATATCTCTATATTTAAAATTCATAAAAATTTTGAAAATTTTGAAAATAAAAGGTAGAGGTGTACGGATTTGGGAATGGTCCACTAGATCGTCCACACTGAGCAATCAAAGGTAGAGGTGAAAACTTGTCTTTTTTGGTTAAAAAATCAAATGGTGAGTTTTTATTTATGTTTTGAACTATTTATAGAAAATTTATTTTTCAAGTGGGTTTTTTCCCTATAGTTCATAATTTTTAAAACTAATACCATATCTTTTCATCCATGTGACAGGTTTATCATTGTTTTTAAGGTGTTTTTGCTCATATAGGATGGTTTTTTGTCGTTTCACATGCATTATGCATTTATACCTACTCCATTTTAAAGCTAGCATTAACACTTTGACCATGGACTATAGTATTTTTAACCAATAGCTCCTTGTCTTTACCATTGTTCTTCCGTGGATAGGACCTTCCTCCTATGAGTATCCTCATTTAGAACCTATTTATTGTCTTTTGATACTCATACTGCAGCTATCATTGGTTCAGGGGAATCTTTTTTAGCTACTTTTCACGCCAAATTGAGCCTCATTTTGGTCTATTTTTACAAGCTATCCCTTTATAGGACTCCCCGCCCTTATGGAGTTTCTTTAGCCCAGGTCTAACTCCTTAAAACAAACTTAACTGCAGAGTAAACTTATCCGTTCAAGATCGTTAAGAATACGTGAATGGGCATCCACATTGGTGGTAGGTTATCTCTTTCTCGGACCATGTGGAATAATACAAGAAAGGATCACTCTCTTTTCTATGGAATTGAGAAGAGTATTCTCAGGTACAGGTTTATCACTTTTTCGGACCTGAGGGACTAAACTTATGGAAAAGGAATTCCTGGTATGAGCTTAGTTTTCTCTTTTTTCGTGCTCTGGACCTAAACATGAAAAAGATTTCGAGTGTACTTTTTGTCTTTCTCATGCTCGTTAAACACCAAGAACAAAGCATCGGGTTTATTGTTGTAAGCCCCATTTCTTGTACTCAAATGGATCTTTCCGAGTGATATTGCTTTCCTTCACACTCGTAAAACTCAATCTATATGCTGCTCTCGAAGGAGTATTGGGTTGGTGGTAATTTAACCTTTTTCAGACCTCCCTAACTAAGTACGAAAAAGGTTCACATTTTCTTCTACGAAAGTTAAGAGAGTTCTTATGTGGTATGTTTTATACTTTTCCGGCCTCAGGAGACTAAACTGGACGAATAAGGACCCCCTTGGAGTCTTCTTTGTAGTTTTCAGACTCTCTAAATATGAAAACACCGAGTGAGCATGTACTAGTTCGAGCTCATAAAATCCATGAATCAGTGACACTATCAAGCATTATTCCCTCTTCTCTTCAAGCTTGTCAAAAAATAAAGAGAGATTCGAGTTGACTTTCCTGGACTCGTTAAAATTTAATAGGGAAGGTAAGGAAGAAGTTTTCTTTTGTTTCTTAGTTAGTGGCAGCATGTCAACCTTGAACAAAGCACTCTCTATTTTTTTCGATACTCATGTCTCAGTGTTCACTTTTAGTTCAGCTATTACTTCAAGTTTCTTACTCCTCCTCTTTCCAGTTCTACCTAGGGAATCTAATCGTGTCTCCTACATGACAAATAAGTTTAGTTGTCCTATCTGTAAAGTTAAAAAAATATGCCTTCGGTCATCTCTGTGTAGTGCTCACTGTTCAAGGACTTAAACCTGTGTCTGATCTATATCCTGATTCCATCATTGTCGTATCTGTTACTACTTGTGTCTCCTTTCTTTTACCCAGTTCCTAGTCACTCTTGTGGTCCGTTGGAGGATCTATTGCCTTCCTTATCACAGTATGGTTTCGCATCAACACTTCCTGATGACGAAGACCTAGAGTTTTGACTATCGTACCTCAGTATTCACTTTCATTATTGGTGAAATCCTTTGCTTCAGCTGTCGATTGTCACCTATTGATTCACAATCTGTTGAATCTGCTCCATGTTCGACTTCAATATTGGATTGTACTGGTTTTTTGGGATTGTTTATGAAGACCTTAGTTTCACATTCATGGACTAAGTTGCGCAATATTATATTGTGGTTACTTACACATCTTCCAAATATTTGAAGATTCATTATTATTATATATTGTGGCTTAGATCCACCTTTGTAATATACGTGGTCTTGTACCCACACTATATGATGTACTCAAATATTGTAAAGGATCTAGTGTTCCAGTATATTGAACATAGCATCCTCGGATATGACTTTGTATATGACATTATTATGTATTTGTTTCAGGTACTACCTCTACTCCATTGGACCTTTGAGCTCTCCAAAGATAATGATTATAATGTATTTTGGCCATCGCTTCCCTTTGACCTCACATGTTAGGGGGCATCTGTTATCAACCCAAATGGAACTTCTCCGTCCGAGTGATGACATTACATATGTTGGTACACAAAAGGACACTGTAGGATTGAATTTTGCCAAAACAATATAGATAGGCATGACATGAGATGCATTTACCTTTCAACCAGCTTGCTACATTATTTTTCTAAGTATGGATTGGCATACGCGACTATCTCCATTGAAACTCGCGTACATACGCAACTATTTTCATTGACAATTCGCGTACTGTGCGTGACTATCTCCATTACAACCCGCGTACAGATCTATACGCAAGTTTCCTTTAAGAGACTTGCGTGTCATACACGGGTTTCCTATATTAATAGTCGCGTGCATCTCCATTCGACATTAAAAAATATAAATCACGATTAATGGATATTAGTTGAGCCCTAATCATTAACCATCTCAACTGTCTCAACCTCCTCAACCTTCGAAACTACTCTATTTTCCAAAGTATAAATAGAGGTCTTGGGGAAGGCATTAATCAATCAATTTTGGAGAGCAAAGTTATGCTGGTGGTATATCTTCAGAAGTATTGGAGCAGCAGAACTCAAAATCCTTTGGTTGCATAGGAGTCCTTGTCTCAAGCATTGGGTTGTACACTTATCTCATTCACTTATTGTTAATAAAGATAATTCTTCTTCCAACATTGTGTTGAGTCTCTTTCATGTATTATGGTTGATGAATATATTTGATTAAGCACGATATATATTGTTTTTCTAACCTATTATATATACATGTATAAGATTGTACTTGGAGAATTTTCTCTTTGTAGGTGAAGGAGATGCATCCCTGAAAGATTTTGAGAGAATCAGAGCGGAAGAAGATCAAGCTATGATCAACCGTCGGCAATTGGGTGAGTCCAATATTTCTTCCTATTTCCTTTTTGTAGGCTAGCTAAAGCTAATTGTCTGCAAGTTTTAGAAGTAATTTGGTAACCCAGACCCTAGGTTACAAGGGTGTTTATTCCTGAACAACAGAACTAGCGACTCCGCTGGGGAGCCCAGACTGCTATGGATTAACTCTATAGATCCTTGCCCAATCTTTGCTTTGATTCAGTGTGTGGTGTTTTGTCTTGGTTCAGACTTGTAGTGATGCTTTGAAGTCCTTTATAATTTTTCTTTTTTTCAAAAATTTAACTCCTTTACATGGGTTGTTGTGATACACAGTCGCGTATAGAGGTTTGTGTACGCGGGTTGCGCTATTGCACAGTCTCGTACAGTACGCGGGTTGCTCTTGTACACAGTCACATACAAGCCTGAGCAAAAAAAAAAAATAGGGTTGGGTTTCTTGTCCCTGTCCTTTTGTGGATTTTGTCTTGCTTATTGGTCTTTAATATTAGCATTGCACTATAAGTTTGATGACCCTGTTAATTATACTTTGTGCTTTTTAGTAAGCCCTTGAGTTTTTATTGTTTGGATTGTTTTTCTGTTAGCAATTTTCTGTTAGCAACTTGAAGTGGATTGGTCTGTTGGGTGAGAGGTTCAAGTGCTGGTTGTCTGAATCAGTGATCAAGGTTCTAGACACTATTTATCATTTTTCTATCTTCGGATAGTGTTGGTTTGTCACTTTCCTTTGATTGATTTCAGTGATTTCCATTCATTATGTCTTCCCAAGCTAGGTTTTTTCCAAGTCTTCCTTAGGTGCGTTATCTTTGGTTTTATGAATCTGCTTTACTTCATTTTGCTTACTTTATACAATTAATTTATTCAAGCATACTCAAGAATTTTGCATTTAGGTGCATAGTAGTCTTTGAGGAATATGAAAAGTGAAAAGAAAACATTAGAAACTTTTGCATTTGAGTTGCATATAGTAGTTTTATTTTCAGTTTTTAAATAAAATCTCAAAAATTACAAAAATAGAGTCTTAGTTTTCTCTTTATTAGTTGCATTTTCATCAGTTTATATTTACAAAAAAAAAACAAAAAAAGAGAAGTTTGTTTTAAGTAGTGATCATTTTCTTTGAAATTTATTTATACACCTATTTTTTACATTTCTTATCGAGTCAATAACATCATAGTCTTTCACTCCACTTGCCTTCTGAGTAAAAAATAGCCCTTAAAATAAATGCTATAATTAAAATTTATTAGTATTTTATGTTTTATAGGGCCATACACCTACTAGATTAGGCTAGACTTGTGGGATAGGAAGTGTAAACTCCCCATAAGTATTTAAATTCAGACATAGTGGGCAAATCGATAGGTAAATCCTTCTCTTTATTGATAGTATCTGGGAAGCTCCTCTCAAATGGGAGTTAAGCACGAGACCGCGTGGAGGCATTGGACTGAGAAGATAACCCTCCAATTCCTTGTCGAAACGTAAACCAAGGTTTTTACGCATCTGGGGATTCTGTCCTAGACAGAGTTTCGGGCTCAGCTACCCTGCCCATGCGTATGAATCAGGCTTGCGACTGTCCCCCCAAACTATTGGTATAGTTAAGGTAGCCTCTAGTCTCTTGACATCTAGGGTTCATACACAGGTAAACCAGAAGGCTATTTCTGATTCACCTTGGACGGGCTTGGAAGGTAACCTTTGTTGAAAGTGTAGGAGGGTGGTGGGTGATTCCTTTGCTTGTGCCTAAGGACCTTTTCAAGGATGCCAATAAACTATCTCTCGGCTTTCTTCGGGAAAGCATATCTTGTACACCTTGTGATTGTTGAGACTTTAGGAATTTTTATAGTGATTTCTCTATGGTTTGTCTGTGTTTTGCTGACCTTAGGGTTTGAAAAGTTAAATTTACAATCGTGGAGGACCAACCTATCAGAAGGTCATGAAGGTTGCAAAACCTTCCTCCTCTTATCACATTGGAACCTCCACCTCCCCCTCAAAGGTGGAGATTGGACAGAGATGGTTCTTTTGAACCGATAGGCATTAGCAAAGTTCCGAGTGAACCAAAACTTAAGGCAAACTGTCTTAATTTAAACATAGTTGAGATAGAATATTTGTAGGCTAACAAGTTTACAAGGAATTTTAATACACCTCTAACTGACTTAAACGATCCTGTGATCATTCAGGTTCGTCCTTTTGATCCTCCCATGATTGGTGTCCCTACGGACAGGATAATGTCTACTGTAGGAGAAAGTTCTTTTATTTCCATCTCAGCCACTCCGGCTGAAGGGGTACCACCTCCCTCGGTAGGTGCCCCTAGATCCAGTATAACTGGTATGCCCTTAAGTCCAGTGATCCGAGTGGTTCAACCATCGGCCCCCACAAGTCTAGCAGGTGCTTCTAGTGGTATGGTCACTGGGATTCCTAGTGTACCTACAGTTCCAACCTCCTTCGCACACACTGCCCAGAGTGGTCCTATAGGATCCTCAGCTTTTGCCCAAGTATTTTCTTGGAATGGGGGGCACATTCCCCCATCCACTCCATACGTTGTCCCAACATTGTGATATGTAGGGGTACAGTTTGGAAACACTAACCCTTATGGTCAAGGTTTCCAAACTCCGGTTTCTCTGCTCCATTCACGAGCTCTCCCTTTTCGCTTTTTAGTGGAGGGATACCTGCTCCTGTATTTCAAACCCCAGTTTCGACTGGGGTAGCCAGAACCTCTTATACTGCACCTTACACAAACAATCCTGTGGCTTATGGATGGAACCCTTTTCAAAGCAACCCATCCACTTCACAACTGGCAGTAGGGGGCAACCCCACCTTCACATATGGGAATACAAGGGAAGGTCCCTCTAATCCCCAAACTGGTACTCTTAGTGCTCTAGTTAGACCTAATATTCCTTTCCTAGCAACGTTAAACTTGCTAGATTTGTCTAAACTAATGAATGACCGGGATGATCCCTCCTGGTCACCTGTCCCTACCAAGCTGCCCTCGGACATCCCAAAATTCGAAGGCAAAGTTGGTGAATATCCTGGGGCTCATGCCACCACTTTTCATTTATGGTGCTCTTCCAACTCACTGAATGAAGATTCAATTCGGTTGAGGCTGTTCCAAAGAACATTGACGAGTACTGTAGCAAAATGGTACATTGAGTTGCCTTCTATTACGTTTAGCAGTTTTTGGGACTAGGCTAACACATTCCTTTGTCACTTCTAGCTTCCTGTCCGATATGATTTAAGAATGAACTTGTTATCTACCTTCTGGCAGAACAAGGCCACCCATATCTCGGATCACATTCAAGAGTGAAGGAGGCCGAAGAGCCTTATTAAAGCCACTATTCCTCCTGAGTTCTTATTAGAATGGTTCCTTAAATCCCTATTGCCTTATATATCTAAGGACATATTAACTTTAGGAGTGACGAATGAGGAATAAGCTATCCTCAAGGCCCAGCAACTAGATTTGATATATTCTCAGCCTGGGATATTACATGAGATTATCCTTGAGGCATTGAGGCCAACACATGACACAGAGAAACCTATGCCTGGACCCCATGCCGATGGTGTGGTTGGTTCTGTTAATTCTCCCACTGTAGAATATTTGGCCTAACAACTCCATCAACTGTATGTTAAACATTCTACGGTGGAGGCAGAAAACGCTGCCCCCTCACCCCAAAATGCAAATGTTTTTGCACAAACCTCTCAAAATGGCAATCAGCAACCCGGTGGGAAAAATAAGATAGGAAAGAAAGGGGAGGGAAATCAAAACAAGCAAAAACCCACAAACAATGCTGATGGGGGCAAGAAAGAAAAAAATAAGGTGAAATTCCCATGTAAGTTGTGCCATGAAGATCACCTCACCCATCTTTGTCCCCTTATGGAACAAGCTCAGAAGCTATTAAAATCTCAACAACCAGATGTCCTGAAGGATCCTTTTCCCCAAGGACAGAATTCTGCTTCAGCTTCAAATGCAGCAAGGGCACCCCAAATTCCCCTGACCCCAATTATATCAACATGGTTCAATCTCAAAATTTACTACAGACCAAGAATAAGAACTATGAAAAAGAGGCCTCAGAGAAGGGTAAGTCTATAGGTGAAACTTCTAACCCTCTCACAATTGAGAAATCTGCCGAAATTATGCCCAAGGTACCGAAAGGTGTCTTGAAGAAGACTTTGCATAATCCTAATGCTAGGGTTATAGAAAACTACTCCGTAGTTGAAGACTTAGCCCAGACACCTTGTGCAATGTTAGCTTTAGAGGTGTTACAGAGTTGTCCTATCCAGATGGTCACCGGTATAGTTGCATTTAGCAAACCAGGTGAAGGTTCAGCCCATTGGTCGTGTTTCAAACTTGGTTGTCGACATTGAAGGTATGAAAACACGTGTTGACTTTGATGTAATAGAAGTTGTAGGAGATGGTGGTTCCTATCCTGTGCTGCTAGGAATTGGATGGGCTAATGATAGCATGGCGATTATCAACTTCAAAAAACATGTTATGACATTTCAAAACCAGGATGCCAGAGCCATTGCTTCTATGGACCCTCAGGAAGGGCAGCAATATATAGAACCCATAAAGGAGGAAGTCGAGAGAATTTGGGATCACACTTATAACATCTCCGAGGACTATATCCACCCTTATATCAATGTCAAACTTGGATGGAATAGTGCAAGTTCCGCGTCCTCTGACTTTGACGATGCTCTAGAAAATTGGCAAAATCGGTTGCATGAGGTATCATTCAAAAAATGCGGGTTGATTACACAATCTCTCCGACATGTTGCAACTGAGACTTTCGAGTTACCCATTTACGAAGGACTGCCGGGACTATCTGAGTTCTTCCAAGAGTTTGAAGAAAAGAGGTTTGAACCTCAAAGGATATTGGCTCTTGACGTAGCACTGAAGGCTACTCCGCCTCGATGGTGGGCGACACACAAGCAGACGATCCATGACTGGGAGCAGTGTCGCAGGTTGATGAAGGTCTGCTTTGGCGATACAGAGGTCTATCATGCTGGGAGGTATGATGGATGAAATGACCCTGCCATCATTTGATTGAATGTCAAACATTATGGACATCGTGACCCAGGGATGAGTGGGTTCACGCTTTTGTTCACACTCTAGAAGAGATGCCACGGTCCTGGTATGTGGCAGCAGAAATGCGTAGAACCATTAACACTTGGGAGGAGTTGTTAGTTTGTTTTGTGCAAACGTTTAGCTTCCAGGATGCCAACCTTGAGGTATGTAATGCTTTGCACATTATTCGCAACGTAGTACTGAAATTCATCCCTGTTGCATACCCTGTTGACCCTCATGCGCATTGCTCTATACAATCCATGATGACGTGCTACATCTTGTTTGGGGAACCTAAATATGATGATGAGCTGCGGAATGTTAATATTCCATATTCCGAACGAAGCCGTGGTGTTGTAGCTCCCGACATACTGACAGACTCGATGAACCAGCCGCTGAGGACCCGAAAAGTTAACATTGGGTCGGTAGAAAATCTGAAATTTGCTAATGTCAGAGACTATTGGGGAGAAGAGACGTTGGCCAAAGTCACAGTTCTAGTACATGAATTCCAGGACCTTTTTCCAATGCAATTCTCAAAAATGAAGGGGATACTCGGTGATTTAGGGGAAGTGAATATTCCACTCAAGCCAGATGCAAAAACAGTACACCAGAGGCCATATAGATTGAACCCGTGATATAAGGATAGCGTAAAAGCTGAGATAGATAGGCTACTTGACGTTGGGATCATTGAACCTGTAGAAGAATCAGAGTGGATAAGCACAATGGTAGTCCAATATAAGAAGACTGGCGAAATCCGCATTTGTGTCGATCTGAGAAAGTTGAATGATGCATGTGTGCACGATCCGTTCTCAACCCCTTTTACAAATGAAGTCCTGGAAGGCGTAGGTGGCCAAGAGGTATATTCATATACAGATGGATTTTTGGGATAACACCAGATCCACATTACGAAGGAGGATCGCCATAATACCACATTTGTCACCGAGTGGGGCTGTTTCCAATATATCGTCATGCCATTTGGGCTGAAGAATGCACCTGCTATATTCTCCCATGTAGTCGTTGCTATCTTTAAATATTTTATTCAAAAATTCCTCAGGTGTATATGGATGACTGGACCATCTATGGCCTGGTTAAAGACCATCTACAAAATCTATTACTGATGCTCGAACAGTGTAGGCAGCATCAGATTACATTGAATTCAAAAAAATGTATTTTCTATGCACCCTTTGACATACTACATGGGCACATTGTATGTAAATAAGGTATGTTGGTTGATCCAGCAAAGATTGCGTTGATCCTCAGTTTACCACCGCCAACAAATGTAAAAATGCTCCGCATGACAATGGGACATACGGGATACTATCGCAAGTTTATCAGAGGATACGTTGTGATTATTGCGCCCATGAAAAAGCTACTAAATAAGCACACTGTGTTTGAATGGACTCTGGAATGTCAAGGAAGCTTCGATGCCCTGAAGGTCAAGATGGCCTCTACACCAATACTAGTTTTCCCTGATTGGAATAAAGAATTCCATGTGCATGTTGATGCTTCTTCAACTACGCTAGGGGTTGTTCTTGCGCAGCCAGGTGAAGGCAACTTGCATCATCCAATCGCATATGCTAGTAGAAAGTTATCATTTCTTGAAAAAAATTATACCATGACTGAAAGGGAAGGCCTGGCGATGGTTTATGCTCTGCAAAAATCTAGGCACTATCTGTTGGGTAGACATTTCAAGATGTTCACTGATCATTCTGCTTTGCAATACCTAGTCAATAAGCTTGTGTTAGGGGGTAGAATTTGTAGGTGGTTGCTTTTGTTCCAAGAATTTGATTTTGAAATAGTGGTAAAACCAGGACGGTTGAATGCTGGCTCGGATCACTTGTCACGCATTGATGATGGTGAAGAACCAACCAATATTGACGATGGCTTGCCAGATGCACAATTGTTTCAAGTTGAAGTTTTAGATGATCACTATGCACTAATTGTTCATTTTTTGTCTACTGATGCACCCCAAAAAATATGTTGATTATCCAGAAGAAGCAGTTGGTCGTAAAAGCCTCTAATTTTCAACTCATTGTTGGAGAGCTATATAAACTTGGACCAGATGAAATATTGCGACGGTGTGTCTTACCATATGAGTAGGGTCCCATTCTAGAAGAAGCGCATGTTGGAATCGTGGGAGGTCACTATGGAGGTTGCGCTACTACGCAAAAAGTGTTGCGTGTTGGGCTATGGTGGCCCACATTGCATAATGATGTCGCAAACTATGCAAGGAGCTATGATGTCTGCCAACGGGTTGGTAAACCATCGTGGAGGGATGAAATTCCATTAGTGCCGCAGGTGACTTTGCAACCATTTGATAAATGGGTTGTCGACTTTGTGGGTCCTATCAATCCTCCAGGTAAGCGCACTAGCACCCGCTATATTATTACTGCAACCAACTGCCTGACTTGGTGGGCGGAGGCTGCACCAGTCATTGATTGCACCACTGTGATGGTAGCCCAGTTTATTTTTGAGAACATTGTGATGCGATTTGGGTGTCCTAGAAATCTAATGAGTAACCACAGTAGTCACTTTGTCAACCAGATAGTAAAATCACTAACTGAAGAGCTTCAGATACAGGTTAAGAAGAGTACACCCTACCATCCATAGGAAAATGGTATCATCGAGGCTTTTAACAAAATTTTGGAGACAGCGCTAACCAAGGTATGTAACGTCAACCGTGATGACTGGGACTTAAAAATTCCTACAGTTCTATGGGCCTATCGCACTACTTTCAAATGGCTAACAGGTCAGACACCATTTAAGTTGGTTTATGGGTAAGAGGCAGTCATTCTTATGGAGTATATCGTTCCCAGCTTACGCATTGCCGCAGCGACGGGTATGGATGATTTCACAGCATTAGAAGAACATGTTGCACAGTTGATTCAGCTTGAAGAAGATCATTTCATCACAGGCTTCCACCATCAGGTTGTGAAGGATCGACAAAAGGCATGGCATGATCGCCATATTAAGCATAAACAGCTTGCGATAGGATATTTGGTGTTGTTATATGACAATAAGTTTATCAAGAATCTGGGTAAGTTAGAAACGCATTGGTTAGGTCCCTATCTAGTTCAGTCCATTACATTTGATTGTACAGTTCAATTACAACAGTTAGATGGCACCATATTATCGAAACTCATCGACGGGAGTCGCTTGAAGCCCTATAGAATGAGGTCAGTGATGCGCACCACTTGAGGTTTAAAAAAATAATAATAATAATAATTTTTCTAATGAGAATTTTAGTTTAGCAGTGCAAGGTGAGCCTTACGGGAGAGGCTGTGCAAGGATCCAATTGTTAGCGATAGTCGGTTGACCCTTTGTGATAGTTGTCAGGCTATGGGGTGGTCAAATCAAGCAATAAATGCAAGTAGTTAAACCAGTTGGTTGGCGGTGCTTGTTGAAGCAACCCACATTAATGGATGATCTGACCATTAGAAGCATAAGATCGATGGATTTGGCATCATTACTACCTGATTTGGAAATAATGATGAATTTAGATTTGGTAATGATGGATTTAGAATTGGAAGTGGCTATAAAACACCACGCGGGATGCATCGGATGGCATTGTTCTGTTGCGAAGAGAAGAGATAGAAGGTGAATTCTATGCAAGTATCGAGTAGAGTGTTGAGTGCAGTATAGTTCAAGTTGTTGAGCAAATTTTCAGGCTTTGAGGAGTAAGGGATGGTGAGTGGCCTTGACGCTATTGAAATCTTGAGTGAATACGAGTCTCCCATTTAGCCCACGACTGTGGAAGTAGAAGTCATGAGTATTCCATTGGGTTCATCGTCCATCCTGAAACGGAAGTGGCAGATGCAGAGACCCAGTCCTATACCTCTAGATAAGAGGAAAACTTGGACTTCTATGAAGGTGTGCAGAGAAGGCACTACACAGACTGGGCCATCGACCTCAGGAGCTGTTGAGTTTGCGGCACCTTGCGGTGTCTCAATAAATGATATTTTGGGTTACGTTGCTCCTACGCGTTTAAGATCTAAGCCATGATATATGTCAAATAATCAGAAGTACTTGCCCAAGTTGCCAGCGTTGTCGAAAGGGATGACCTACTCAGTTGACATCATCCCCACGCTGATCAGGCTCAAGTTCGATGACCACGACCTACTTTTGCTTAAAGATGTCCAGGACGAGCCTTATGAATCTTTCCATACGACGCCTGGTGGTCCCATTCAGCAAATTCTGAAACCATGGGCCAGTGGATTAGAGAATTCTGGATTGTTGGGGCTCATCAATATGCCCCATTTTGGCCATTTGAATGAAGTACACACCTATGTGAAGCAAATGTTGGCATGTTTCCATGGAGGGATGTTTTGGCTGAATACGCCAATCCCTGTCACCGTCGACTTGATTGCAAGTATTACGGGTTTTCCTAAGGCTGGGGAAGACCCAGCACAATATATTCATGGGAGAGATACAGATAAGCGACTTGCGAAGTAGCTGAAGGGGCGATTCGAGTTACAAAGGGTGGTCGTTCTTATCGCATTGACAGTATCAATTCGCAGATGGTGTGCATTGGCACCAAGATTTTGCCCAGCAAGGTTGTTCGCGGAAATCGACCCGTCCAATGCAATTCAGGGGTTGTCGCCTATGCCCATAAATGTGTCAAGGGGGTATAGATGAATTGGTCTTTATTTCTATTGAATTAGTTACTTGAGGATGTGCTTGCTGCTCAGGCGGGGTGGCATTCTTCCTATAGTTGGTGTTTGATTCTCATCGCGCTTGTCGCGTGGATGGAACCAGAGGACTACCAACCAATGGTGGTTGAGGCAGTCAAGGTTTGTCGCAGTGCCTGTTATCAGAACCTATGGTGGGTCGAAGAATCCAGTCTCTAAATAGACTATGCTATTCATTTCTGGATCTATTGGAAATTTCTGCAGACTATCGCGGTTGTCGTTCCTAGAGTTTATCCCTACGTTGCGGCCAAGTATCAGTGGATCCTTAAATTTGCTATTGGACCCCACCCCATTCATATTTAGGCAGGCGGGATCCTGATCGGTAGTGGATACCATTTCCTTATAAGGTCAAAAATGAAAAGAGTTGGACGCTATTGTGCAAGATTGTCCAAGGGACTGGCGCGTCTCAGTAAGTCAAGGGGAGTTAGATAAGGAGCTACCCCCAGATGCTCCTGAAGACCCTACCCTGCCGGAATTGAGCACCCATGACTCCGACAATGAGTCACCAATAGATCCTGAAGATATCGCATAGAGGATGCAGGAGGAGACATGCACTAGTGGTGATAAGAGTACAAGGTCGGTAGTGGTTCCAAAATGGGAACGAAAGACCAGCTGCAGCAACTTATCAACGCCATCGCAGATTCATCTACGGTTGCCACTACTATGATCCGCGAATCTAACCATGAAGAATTTGGTGCAGTAAGAAGTAGATTAGAGTCCATTTTTTATATTGTTTCCAAGAAACCATTGGCAATACCTTTACTACAAGACAACCTATCGATCAGCACTAAGCCCCAGGTTAGGAACATGCAAGTTCCCCTGATTGCGATCAACACCGGTAATGGAGAAATGCACCAGCAGCTGCACCTGATCTAGAGTGTGATGTTGGATCTAAACAAACTGTCCACTACCATGCTGGTCAAGTTGCAGCATGGCACTACCTTGGAATTGGCAGCAAGGCAGATAGAATTGACTGAGGGCTATGTTCAATCCAGGAATACCATTGCGAAACTGTAGAATAAAGCAGGGGAGCTGCACCAAGTCCTCATGCAATTAGCAGAGGAGAAGTTACAAGAAATCAATTAGTTGAAGGTAGCACATGCCGAGTTGTAGTGGAAGGCTGCTGAAGAGATCAACAATCTCAAGAAGGCGCAAGACTGCCTGATTGTTGAGTAGGCGCAGCTGTGTGCAAGGTGCAACGAAGTTGAGAAGGCTATTTCTGATGCCTTCCAAAACATGTTTGATAGCACCTTAGCGCTCACCCTAGTCAGAAAGGCCAAGTGATCAGGGTATACTCTGGTTCAGCTTCAGGACACTAACTTGCTGCTCCAGGCCCAGGTACAACCCACAATGCCGCCAGAGCAAGTTGCGGAGCACAACACCCACGTAGTTTTGGAAAAGTATTTTTCACGATGAGCAGCTTGATCAGCTGACTGCGCAGGTGTAAGAGGGAGAGAATTAGTTGAAAACCCTGAAGACGTTGCTGAAGGCCATGCCGTTGATGGTGCAGATCACCCGGGCCGTCGAGCTGAAGGATCTACAACATCAAGCTACCAGGGCACAAGAACGCTAGCAAAAGCGTTACGAGCAACTCGATGAATTCCAAGAAATCGATGGCCAGTTGGCTATTAAGGATGTCTCCACACTCCAGGCCATTCAAGAGAAGTGTCAACTGGTTGACAGCAAGGCGAGTGAGGAGCACCTCATCTAGTAGACTCTGACTAATTGTCAGAGTATCGCTAGTCAAGTCCAACTACAGGTCCGTGAAGTTGCGCAACAAATTTTAAGATTTTAAGGACAAGACGTCGGCACACACCCTATCGACCTGACGTGGCTCGAGGGCGAGCCCCAAAACTGTGTTGGGGGCATGTTTGCAAGGGGTTTGGGACAAGTGAGTTGCACAGCATCACGGCAGCTATGCAAGCTCATGCGGTACCGTGCGAGGGTAGATTGGCATGATAAGCGGGAAGATAACCGTCTTTGAATATTTTATGTTTTGACCAAGTTTTGTTGCAATAGGTCAGTGGCGGTTAGAAGTCAGTTATTTGTGGACCCTTGATGTAATGGAATAAGCCTATTTATAGATACATTTTGGAGATTCATAGAGACACACAAAGAGAGATAGAGATAGAGCACCATATCTGAACAGTTGTAAACAATTGTATTGCATGCGCGATTGTAAGGGATACGATCTGGTGTGATCTGTCTTATGGAGATTTTCCTGTCTTGACTGCGATTTTATCTAGGCTTCTTTCTAATGTATGCAGTGTTCGGTTTTGGAGAAGGATTATGTAATGTGGCATATTTGTGCAAGATTAATAGATGATACGATGTGTATGGCTCAATTCTTGTCTATTGTTATAGATCTGTTGTGATGTTGTGGCTCTGTTTTGTTAAAATGACTTGTTATAGATGTGATTCAGTGTCTTCCTGCTATATCAATGCGATCTGTTGGTTTTAAGTTGTTATAATTTATGCTTGATGCGCTATGATGAATAATGCTATGATATTTTGATACTGTATGAGGACCGAATAAGTTATGATCTCCCTCTGTCAGATCCCCATATCCTCCTTCCCCACTGTCGAAAACTCGGTTCTGACTTATCTCCCTTGAACGCCTCGGGTGAGACCTCATCTACTCCGCAAACATTGCCAGGAATTTTAAAACCTGTCTAGGCCAATTCTTAGGGAGATTGCGCTGTAGGGTGTCGACAGAGTGGGAACCCCTGTCGACGAAGCTTTGTTGGTGGGCTTCGCCAACAAATTTCCAAATGGTAACTTTCCTAAATCTTGCAGTTTTGGCCTTTTCCAAAGAATGAACTTGTACACCATGCCATGTATCCAAGTTTGCAATTCTAAAAAATTTCTTAAGGTACATCTATATGTCTTCTGAGATCCCTAAAATTTTCACATTCTGAAAAATTCCCAAAGAAGAAGTTATAGAGAAAATTCCAATTAGACCTATTTGAAACAAATTTAAAGACCATTCAGAAGCCCTAACTTCCACAATGCATATCTAGTAAAGTATAGTGAAATAATGTCGAAAAAAAATATCTAATGTAGTTTTTTATGTCTTCTAGGATCCATGAAATTTTAAGAGTCTAAAAATTCCCATAGAAGAAGTTATAGAGAAAATTCAGGGCAACCTGTTTGAAACTGATTTCGGGGACGTTCAGAAGCGCTAACTTTCACAGTGCATATCTCAAAAAGTATAGAAAACCAAATTATGAAACTTTTACCTAACTTACTTTAGTGTGTATTCTAATATCTTTGAAAGTTTCATAGTCTAAAAAATCCTAGAAATGAGTTATAGTGAAAATCCCAAGATGGAATGTTTGACATTGATTTCAAGACCATTCAGAAGCCCTAACTTCCATAGCGCATACCTCAAAAAGTATAGGGAACTAAAGTCTAAAGCATTTACCTATGTACTCTTGTATTTCTTCTAAAATATGTGAAATTTTCTCTTTCTGAAAATTCCATGAGAAGAAGTTATAGAAAATATTCCAGACTAACATGTTTTGGGACCATACCTTCCATAGGGTATATCTTTGAAAGTATAGTGAACCATATTTTGAAATTTTTACCACATTTACTTAGATATATTTCCTCCATGTCCTAAAATTTTAACAATTTTAAACCTCCTAGAACAAACATTATAGTGAAAATTCGAAGATGACTTAAAACAAATTTTGCATGCTCACCCACTTTTCAAATGCTACTACATTTTTACGTACACATTTTATCCCAATACTTATTATTTTTAAACATTTTCATAACCATTCATAAAGAGACATGTTTATTCAAAAATACACTTCACACATTAATTAAATTATTAATTCTTTTTTATTTCACTTCTCCGAATACAATGGGCTTCCAACCCTTTTCAAATAAAAAATACCATGGGCTTCCAACCCTTTCCAAATATCATGGGATTCAAAATCCATGGGTTTGAAACCACCATTTCACATTTTACTTTTTTGCGTGCACCCCTTTTTTAATATACTTGTAAACCTATAGATAAATCAATCTAGAGATGCTCCCCCATGCTTGCAAAATCTTTAGCATAACATAAATAACAACATTAACCCTTTGACATGAATGACAATAATTCCAACAATATCCTAATATGCAATGGTCTCTTGCTATCTAAAATTATAAAATGTTAAACGTCCAAAACTATTATGGGAAGGGATGGTTTCTTTAGGTGACTGTCATTGACTATTCCCTTGTAACTTCATCCATTTTATATGTGTCAATGCATTTTCAATGGGAAGCTTTTACTGGGAGATGTTGGTAGGTTTCATTAGGGTATATGGAGACTAAAAGAGGGGATCCTACAAGGTGACAATGCACATTAGGGGAACGCGCAATCAATATAATCTCGGGGGATGGCTTGACTTTATGAATTTCATTGTATCACCCACTAAATTGTTTATTCAAATTCTTGGAGGTATGATCCAACTAGGAGTTTTCATAAGAAAACGTTGTGATATAATATTAGTGACAAGCCACACCCTTCCATGTGTTTTCTTGAATCAATGTTTCATATCAATATTCTCAAGCTCTACCATCCCTCAACGCAAATCACAAATTGATTGTGCGACAAGCTAAAATGTTAACCAATGACTTTGTTGATATTATTTCAATATCCAAATTACCTGACACGCCATTCACCCACCTTTAGTTCATAAATAACTAACATAACTAGTATTTCACATAAGGGAATACCTAATGCATATTCCACCGATGGAAATCTCAGTTGGCCAAGCCAGTTGCCTTATCAAATTTTTGTACATAGTTTAAATGAGTTTAGTTTATATGATTAAAATTGATAAGTTATATTTCTCCTTTCTATTTATTTCTTTGAGATACTTTTTATCCTTGTAAATCAATTAAAATTAAAAACAAAAATTTGTTAAAATCACATTTTTAATGAGTATTATAAAATTTTCACTATCTTAACCTATTAGCTACCCCTATAATCCATTCACAACACCTAAAAACACCCAACAAAAAAACAAAAAACATATATTATAACACTTTTCTTCTTTAAAAAAAAAAGCTACAATACACATGATACTTAGTCACTTCCCCAACAAAACAAAAACAACATATATGATAACACTTTTCTTCTTAAAAAAAAGAGGCTACGATACACATGATACTTAGTCACTTCCATATATAGCCAATAATCAAGTTTTTATAATACTTATATGTCCTCATGTTAAAAGTAAAATTCATGTAAACAACTATCCATGTTACTTTATCATATTGGATTTACCCTTACATTCAAAGTAAAAGTCACAACATTGAAACCATGAACACACGTAGACAAGAGTTCATCTTGAGCATCTCCAACTTTTCCTTTTCCCTTATTTGGAGTTCATGCCTTAAGAAAGCTACCTCGCCATCGTCACATCGTGACCACCTCACATCATACACACCACTTTTTTAACATCATTCACACCACTTTTTTAACATCATTAGGTATAGTGTAGTTTTCCTTTCTCTTTAATATTTTGAACTATAACATTTTCTTTAACCTCACTTAGTGGAATTTTCTTCATACCAGGGTTCATCTTGAGCATCTCCAACTTTTCCCTTATTTGGAGTTCATGCCTTAAGAAGGCTACCTCACCATCATCACATAGTGACCACCTCACCATCATTCACACCACTTTATTAACATCATTAGGTATAGTGTAGTTTTTCTTTCTCTTTAATATTTTGAACTAAGATAAACATTTTATTTAACCTCACTTAGCAGAATTTTCTTCATTCAATGGTCTAACACATCAAAATATGTGTTGCCTAAACAAATGTTATACACCATCATTCACACCACTTTTTTAACATCATTAGGTATAGTGTAGTTTTTCTTTCTATTTAATATTTTGAACTAAGATAAACATTTTATTTAACCTCACTTAGCGGAAATTTCTTCATTCAATGGTCTGACACATCAAAATATTTGTTGCCTAAACAAATGTTATACATTGTGCTAGCTCACCCCAAAATTAAACGTTGAACACGATATTTTATGAAAAGTAGGTATTTACATTCAAACACTCAATCTCCATGGAAGTAGGTGAGACTACAAACACTAAGTGGAAGTTATACCATTATGTCAATGAGGGATGATAATGAAGAAATTGGGATTGAAAAACATTATGGTCATAGGGGATTCTATTATTATTCTTCATAATATGATCGCCAATACTCTACCTTGTGACCCCATTTAAAAAAGCTTTTTATTAGGGTGAAAAAATGAATAAAATGGTATGAACCAAATGGTTAAAATTATCATAAGGGACAAAAATACACACCATGTACAACAATGTAAACGTGGAGCACAAGTCCAATATAGATATGAAAGATAAGTTACACAATTACTCCTTAAATAAGAAAAGATCATTATTCAATTAACCAAGACATTCCTATAATCATTTCACATATTCCACAGCAACGACTACATTACATTTATATATACACATCCGCTCATTTCATATAAGGCCCCTTCATTAGGGAAACACTATTACATATGCATTTAAGTACCCATATATGACCCCCTTGGATCAGATTATATACACTTAACCCCAGGTATGACCCCACCTGGGTCATACCATAAAATGTTTGATCCAGTTGAATTCTTCCATATCCTTGGAGGATTAAACACAATACCTGACTCATTAGCTAATAATGTTAATGTTTGGGAAAATTTGAAGATCTATGAACTTTAAAAGTTTTATCAATGAAATACTAAACAATTGAATCATTGAATCATTCAAACACACAAATCATTCATCCACAACACAAGATGTACCCTAGAAAAACCCCCACAATAATGAGGATGAAAACCCAACAACTATTTAGAGTATAATAGATAGATTGCAGAGACTGACTTTTACACAATAGCAAATTGCCCAATAAAGAGAACACAACAATATAGAATAGAGCTCAATTTTAATGTACTTTCCATGTGCCTAGCACAATAATAACAAGCCATTAACTTGGGCATGCAAACTATTGATAATGGTTGCATGACTTTAGTGCACACATACACCACAAATTGTGAATTGCCTTCTTGGAATAATTCGTTACATTGAAAACATCATCATGCATAACATATGTGTCATGCCTTTCATCTTTGACATTAACTAATGCTTAACTCTCATCGGATGGAAATCAACATCTTACTGAATGTATGACCACTTAGTTATGATGCTAACTTAAGTGTCATGGTGCTTTAACTTAAGCATCGACATGCAAACACTTTTATAACCGAAGTGTCGTCTTTTGATTAACTTAAGTTTCGTCT
The DNA here is from genome assembly GCA_001517045.1 of Pseudotsuga menziesii. Lineage (NCBI taxonomy): Eukaryota > Viridiplantae > Streptophyta > Pinopsida > Pinales > Pinaceae > Pseudotsuga > Pseudotsuga menziesii. Next base: position 332,640 of record LPNX010388691.1, read on the forward strand.
TTTAGTTTAACTAAAGTGTTAAAACTTTAGTTAACTAATCCATATTTCTTTCACACTTAGTTAACTATGATTAATTGAATCATGTTTATTGATTTACTTTGGAATAATCACTATGAGTTCTTTACTTAACTAAAGCACATATAGAGGCTTTAACTGAAGCTCAATAATTCAAGTTCACTTAGAAATATTTAGGCAATTCGAATTATCTATGCATTATCTCGTTTATTTCTTATCTCTATATATTTACTAGATGGTCTATATGTGTTAACATTAATCATCTATCATATCACATTATGCTAAGAAGGATTGTCACATGGTATGATGACCTTATATTACTCTCGAACCATATAACCATTCCTAAATTAATTCACTCTAGAGGTAGCTAATATTTAAAGGAGCCTTAATAGAAATCTGTGACCATGGTTAGTAATATATCATATACCATTTATGTAACGTCCCCATACCCCATAGTGTGGAATAATTACAAAAATTGCTTCAATAACCCTTGTTCTCCTTTCGAAACACAGGGCATGGATGTTAACACACTCTTCCACCTTCATTCTCAGGCTTAGAAACCACTGCAACAGTCGTTCCACCCTTCATAGATCCTTTATGTGGTTGGAAACACCTTTTCCACACCGAACCTATCCATTCCGCACTCTTCCCTCTACACTCCCATTTTCGCCTTTCCACTGTGGAATCTGGGAACTGGGAGCAGAGAGTATGATAGAGATATCCAACTCATGTTCCACCTTCTACCCTTCCGCCTTCTGCCTTCAAAACTCGAAAGTCAAAAAAACATATTTTTGATAGAATCCTTCAACGGCCTTCCTCCTTCTCCCTTCCTCCCTTCCGCCTTCCTCCCTTTCACCTTCCTCCTTCAAAACTTGGAAGTCGAAAAAATAAATTTTCAATGGAATAGTTCAACAGCCATCCTCCTTCTGCCTTCGAAACTCAGAAGTCAGAAACATAACCTTTCGACGAAATTACTCAGCCACGTTTTTCCTTCCGCCTTCTTTCTTTCCGCCCTCTAGCGCGGAACTCGGGTATCAAAAGAATAACAAATGATGGAATCCTCTATCCATGATTTTTCCTTCCGCATTTCACCTTCCACCCTTCAGTGCAGGAGTCAAGAATCAAAAAAATATCAAACGACAGAAACCTTTATCCATGATTACACCTTCCACATTCTGCCTTTCCACCCTCCACTGTGGAACTCGGGAATTGGAAAACTATCAAACGATTGAAACTTTTATCCTTGTTTCTACCTTCCACATTCCTCCTTCCAATGCGGAACTCGAGAACTAGAAAACTTAGCTTTGGACCTTACCCTTTTTTGCACTTCCGACTTTCGCTTTCTGGCCTTGGACTTCAAAAATCAAAAATTTAACTTTGCCTTGGAATTTTTCTGCACTTTTCCGCTTTTGCCCTCTGCCTCCCACAGGAGGATCCTGGGGTGTGGAAAACCCACATTCTGCCTTGTTTTAACTTCTCTCTTCTGATTTCTGTTTCTACCTTCCCCTGGTGGATTTCAAGGGGCGAAAACACTAAGCTAGATGCATTATGAATCTGTAACATGCTTCTAGCCTCCATGAACTTAGGTAAAATGCATTAAAAAACACAAGGCATAAACAAATGCAAATGTAGGAACATTCATCACAGTAAACTCTATTAAAACATTGCAAGCATTCATCATATTCATTCATTCAGACATTCATTCTTAAGAAACTACATTTCATAAAAAAGAATGATAGAGAATAATTATCTTGAGTGATGGAGTTGTCCTGAAACTAGCTATGTAGAGGCAATGTTCCACCCAACCATAGGCCAGTGTGTTCATTAATCTCTCAACACACTCCCACCCCTGAGATGGGCATGATTTCTATGAGGAACTAGGGAACAACAGGATCACATGTAGCCAGTACACATCAAAACACAGTCAAACCAACCTACAGTTGGGTTTCTCAGACTATCCAGCCAAGGATTATACACAACAAGACACAGCCAAACAACCTATGGTTGGGTTTCTTAGACTGCTAGGGAAATGGAAAGGTAGAATTGCTATCTAGTGAGCTCAACCACAAAGTTATGGACACCTACACTATATCTATACAACTTGGCACTTCACAATAGCTACACAACCAACACAAGGAAGTATTCCCTTCACTGCTACACAGTTCCCTCAGGCCATACCTTCCCTTCCAATGCTCTTCAGGGTGTGCATTAAAGGATTTTCAAACCCCTCTTAATCTATCTGCGAGGTTCCTCTCTTCACTAGGGTTATTATCCAATTCTGGGGCTCTTCCACTCCTATGTATTTTAGACCAAAACAGCGATGCACATCACAGCAATCCACAAGGAAAACACAGCCACATAGGCTCCACTCTATAACACAGAGAAAACATGGTCTCATGCCACAATGTCACTCAGGAAAACACTATGGAACCACACTTCCATGACTCAACATGTTCGAACAACCAACAATGCGCATGAACAAACTGATCAAAATGATCGAATGGTTTGCAACGGTAGAGTGGTAGAATGCTCGAGAATAATGAACAGAATGGTATCCTCCCACAACAAGAAAAAACAAAAAAACCTTCTTATGACTGAGAGAAAGGACCGACTAGCACACATCCACGTGCTTCATTGTGTCAAAAGCAATATTGTGACTTCCCAAATAGTATACTTACATGCTTGCTCAGACAAGAAATTAGACTACCATGCCCTGCTCTGCCCAAGGCATTAATTGCCTCAACCAACTTCTGGAAGAAATTGATGATTGAGGACAGAGGACAAAAAGGTAGTTGAGGGTTCATGGGTTTCTCCATTGACATCTAGCCTTGCCCTAAGGCTCTGGGGTTTGACTAACTCCCCACCCTATCCCTTGTGGAATCATGCCCCCATCTCTTTCACGTTGCAGTTCCATAGCGAGTTGTGGTATTTATTAAATTATGCATTTACATGATATTCAAAATATATTGTGCATGACCAGAACAACAACCATAGGAATCAACATTGACTGCCTATAGAAAAACACCAAATCACTAGCAGGTCCTTGTCCTTGAGCTCTTTTCCATGATTCTCATAATATTTACATCATGTACAATTCAATATCATGGGTTAAAACTAGGGTATTACATTCCCCTCCCCCTTGCAACAGCACTATCCTTAGTGCTATTCAAAATTGAACAAAAATGGGTGTGCCAATCACATGGCATCCTCCATCTCCCATGTGGCCTCCTAAGGACCATAGTTCTCCCATTGCACCTTCACTTGTCCAACGGCTCGATTTCAGAGCATTGTGACCTTCCTGTCAAGGATATGCAATGGCTCATTTTGGAACTCTCCCATGGGTTCCACCTGAATCACATCCCAGTTTATCACATGGTTAGGATCATGTACATAGTTCTTAAGCAAATAAACATGAAAAACATTTTGAGCTCTAGTGCTAGTAGGTAATGCAATTCTATATGCAACTATACCTATTCTCTCAAGCACTTCAAACAGCCCAAAGTATCTAGGTGACAACTTGGGACAACTTCCAAGATTTAAGGTACTCTTCCTTGCCCTCACTCTGAGGTAAACATGATCCCCAACACTAAACTCTCTATGCACCCTTTGCTTGTATGCATAGCTTTTTTGTCTATCCTGGGCTGCTTTCTAATTCTGCCTGATCTTTGCAAACTCTTGCTCCATTTCCTTGAGAAATTATGGACCAAGCACAATCTTGTTCACTGGATTATCCCAAGTCATTGGTGTTCTACACCTTCTTCCATACAATGCTTCATATGGACACATCCCTAAGGATTCTTTATGTCCATTGTTGTATGCAAATTCTACCAAGTGTAAATAATCTTCCCACTTGGTTGGTTTTTCCATCACATACATGCAAAGCATGTATTCTAGCACTTGATTCACTCTCTTTGTCTGTCCATCAGTATGAGGATGGTAGGAAGTGTTGAAGTTCAACTTGGTACCCAAATCTGCAAATAGACCCTTCCAAAAAATTGGAAGTGAACTTAGGATATATGTCTAAAACTATTGCCTTAGGCAATCCATGCAATCTGAAAATCTCCTTCATGAAGATTTTTTCAATGTCATCAGTCTTATGTGTGGACTTAACCGGTGTAAAATGTGATTCCTTTGTCAACTTGACCTATTAGAATTTGAATTCCATTTAGATCTTCAACCAGATAGTTCTAATAATGTTTGCAGTAAATGGAGAATGAAGATACAAACTGAACAAAACAAACCACACAGGAAATGGACAAGTATTGCTCAGGAATTTATAGTATCATTCACAATAATAAATATGGTGTTACAATAGTTTACAAATAGGAAGAATTCGAATGCATTAGGGAGAAACTCAAATCTACCATGTGGATCTAACTGTATCTAACTGAATATCTAACTCATGGTGCCTCAATCAATATCAGAGTCCAACATCAACTCCCAGATGTCCAACCAACTCAATCAATCAATGATATCTAGTTAACTCAGTGCAACTGAGTGTGGTAGGTGGGAAAAGGCGCCTACTCCACATGCAGTCCTACATTATCCATGTAAATATTATGCTAGCTAACTGATTTTGAACTAACTGAAAGTAACTAGGGGCTAACTAAGACTGACTAGTACTAAATCCAACTAACTAAAGTATGTTGGTGTTGGGACTCCCGGTGGCTCCTAAAATGTAGGGATTGGTCTAGGAGGCGCCCAAACTGATGCATGCACATGAAGTAAGTGGAATTTAACCTCTAGCAGTATTCCCTGCACTCTAGTGACTGGTACATGTGGCCCCATTAGGCCAAATGGACCCAATTATACTGGTGGACCCATATAATTAATTAAAGTTCCTAATTTAGGCTAAATTAATCTAATAGATAGTATGGTCAAGGGAGGATTAATAATCCTAACATGTCCACCACAAACATGGTGGAATCATGTTGTCTCCAAGTCATTGGTAACCCTGTAGTAAAATCCAAGGAAATAACTTCCAATTTCCTTTCTGGAACCGACAAAGGTTGCAACCAACCTACTAGGTGTTGATGCTCAACCTTCACCTGCTGACATTTCATGCACCTAGAAATGTACTCAACATTGTCATTCTTCATTCCTGGCCAGAAATACTGCTTTCTGGCTGTAGCAATTATCTTATGATATCCTGGGTGACCAGAATAGGGAGCTTGATGGATATCATCCATAAAAACTCTCCTCAAGTATGCTACATTTGGAATATAAATTATGTTTTTATAAGTAAGAAGTCCATCTCCTTCCAATTTATATCCCTCATACCTCTTCTCAAGACTTTGTTGCTACAATTTGTCTTTTACCTGCACATACATTTCATCTTCAGCAGTATGATCAACAATCTATTGTCTCATATCTGACTGGAAAATACTAAGAGCCGCCACATGCATTTCATGCACCTTCCTGCTGAGTTTTCCAGCCACTTTATTTTCTTTTCCTTTTATGTGTTTGATTTAAAAATCAAACTCACATAAAAACTCCAGCCATCTAGCTTTCCTAGCATTTAGAGTAGGCTGATCAAACAAATTTTTAGACCACAATGATATGTCCTTAACTCAAATTTATTGCCCATTAAGTAATGCCTCCACATATTTGGAGCATATACTATGGCTGCAAGTTCTAATTCATGAGTAGCATAGTTCTTCTCATGATCCTTCAACTTTATTGACTCATAGAATACCATGTGGTTGTCTTGCATAAGAACTCCTCCAAGTCCTTAACCACATGCATCAGTACACACCAAAAAATCTTTTTCTGGGTCTGCAATCTTCAAGACTAGTTCACTTGTAAGAAGATTCTTCAACTACTGGAAGCTTTCCTCACACCTTGGTGTCCATTCAAACTTTATCCCCTTCTTTTGAAAAGAAGTGATTGAATGTGCAACCTTGAAGAATCCCTCAATGAATCTCTTGTAGTATCATGTAAGTCCCATAAAATATCTCACATCTGTCACATTTTTTGGGGTTGGCCAATTCATAATGGCTTCAATCTTTTCAGGGTCTACAGATATTCCCTCATCTGAGATAATGTGACCCATATAGTGAATTCTATTTTTATAGAAGTCACATTTGCTCAACTTTGCATACAATGTATTCTCCCTTAGCAATTTTAAAGTCAATCTCAGATGTTCTTCATGTTCTTCCTCGTTCTTAAAATAAATAAGAATGTCACCAAGGAAAACAAGAACAAACTTGTGCAAATACCTACTAAAGACACTATTCATGAGACACATAAATATAGCTGGTGCATTTGTGAGACCAAATGTTACCACTAAAAACTCATAGTGTCTATACCTTGTTCTAAAGGTTGTCTTATGAATATCTTCATCCTTGATTCTTACCTGATGGTAACCAGACCTCAAGTCAATCTTGGAAAATACCTTTTCTCTTCTCATTTGATCAAAGAGGTCATCAATCCTAGGAAAAGGGTATTTCTTTTTCACAGTGACTTTATTTTTCACAACTAGAATTGGTGCTCCCCAAGGAGATACAATCGGCTTGATATACTTCTTCTCCAACAACTCTTGCAAGTGCATATTCAACTCTAGAAATTCTAGTGTGCTCCTCATGTAGGGTGTCTCGGATGCTGGTACTGCTCCAAGCATAAGTTCAATTGTGAAATCAATGTCCCTCTTTGGAGGAAGTCCTGGAATTTCATCAGGAAATAACATCCCTGAATTCCTGCAACACATGAAAGTCCTCCAACTTAGGACTTTCATTCTCTGCTGCATCCAACACATGGGTTGCATACAACCTACAACCTTTCCTACAGAACTTCTTCAACTACATTTCTAAAATCTGCCTAACAGAGATCAACTTTGGAATGTCTCTTACAACCCTTAAGTTTCCTTCTTCATCTATGCACTCAAAAGTCTTATTGTAACAATCAAGCTTTACTCTGTGTGCTTCCAACCAATCCATTCCTATGAGAACGTCATAGGAACCAAGTGCAAAAACACTTAGATCTTCACAAGCGACTAGCCCACTCATAACCAATGGACATCTTTCTACCACTTCACTAACTTTTCTCTTGGTTCCAGTGGCTAGATGAACTAACCATGGTTTTCTATCCTTTCACTTCTTAAAAGCACCAATATCAACAACTCTAGGAGTAATATAATTGTGAGTAGATCTAGGCTCAATCAAAACAGAAATAGATTGTTCATCAATATTAGTTGCAAATTCAACCATATTTGACTACTGATATACCTGGCAGTCCTCTAGCACTACATAAATTCTAGGGGCGGTCCACCACTTGACCCACAGTTTCTGCTTCTTGGATGTTCTGAACTTTCCTTCCATTCCAATTCTGTTGCAGACATTTCCTATGCAAGTGGGGTCCTCCACATTTCCAACATTGGAACGGTTCTCTTGGATCCTTGGGATCTCTTGGCCTATCTCCCATCACTCCATCTATCTAGTTTATAGCTTGTGATGGCTACCTCTGCTGATTTTGCAAGTTAGAGGGTTTGAACCCTTTCTTGCTTTGGTCAAACTTTTCATTTATTTTGTCCTTCCATTACTTATGGTAATTAGGTTTTCCTTTGTTGTGGTCATAACAATATGTGGCCTTTCTAATAGCCTCTTTCAGAGTTACAGGTTCATTAAACTCAATCATGTCTTTGTACACTTGAGGTATCCCACTCATAAAACGCTGGATTTTTACTTTATTATCCTTGATGTACCTGACATACCTTAGCAGCTCCAAGAATTTATTTTCATATTCTTCCATGGTCAGTTGCCCCAATATCAACTCATGGAATTCTTTAGTATTACCATCATAGTACCTATCATAGAGGTACTTCTACCTGAAGAACTTCTGGAGCTACTTCCACACAATCTTCCATTCCCCGGTCTTCTTCACTTTCCTGAAGTGATCCCACCATATGGATGCTCTTCCAGAAAAATTGAATATGACTACCCTAGCCCTCATATTTCCAGAGTAGTGTTGGACTTGGAAATATTTTCTCATCCCAAGAAGCCAAGCTTCAACTTCTTGATCGCTCTTTATCTCACCATCAAATATAGGAAGCTTAGCCTTCTTGAATTCATCACGCAAACTATTTTGGTAGCACCTCTTTCTCTTATTCCTCTGAGAAGAGGAGCTGGAATCCTCAGTGGATCCTTCAGAGTCAGATGATCCACTAGGAGACCTTTTTATTCTTGTTGCACTGCTCCTACTCCCTTCTAGATTTACTTCCCGATCCTCACAATTCCTCCACCTATGGGTGTCTGTCAAACTCTGCAGCATGGCTGCATTTAGCTAATTCTGCTCTTCCTGAGCTTTAATCATTCTCTCATTATCTTCTCTGTAGATTTTCATATCCACCATTAGGATTCTCATGGTGGCTGCAAAATCTGGGAGAGTATCTTGAAATCTCCTTCCATTGGACTTTGTCTCAACATTTCCAAATCTGATGTTTTCTCCCATAGCATATTCCTCATGCTCATAGGGATTTTGTGCATCATTCATGCCATAGGTTCTCATGGCTGTGCCAATAACCCACTTTTCCAATCTACACTATGACTCTACAAAATGTGTTGTCAAACACCATTGTTAGCTGCAGAATAATATCAGGAATTTAAAACTTACCTACCAACTATTTTACTATAGTTTTCTTTCTGCAATTATATTCAACTTTTCCCATTCAATCCCTAGTGTTGAACCCAACAGTTATGATGCCACAATGTTGGTATCATAGGGAACGTTTTCCTCTTTTAACTACTCAATCTGGACCATTTAGGCCCAGTGCTGGAACCCGCAACTATGATACCACAATGTAATGTCCCCATGTTAGCAGGAATATTTCACCTTCTGCAGACAGTAAGGTGTTCCACTGGTCTGAATGGTTCAGATCTAGAACAAATGAAGGACAAAGGTTGAAGACCCTCCCTGGACGCCATAGATACCTGGAATGTGATGCTTCAATAGTAACCCTATGTACCTACAATCATATTAAACACGCAAATACATCAAAGCTGCCAGAATATAATCTACTGATCCATGTTATTGACCAAGGAATATAACAACATATACATGTGAAATCAAACAACAATAGTAATGTGGGACGGAAATCAGCTTTGCATTAAGATAAAATGGAGAATTTTAAAACTAATTAAGCCTTAGTGTTGACATGCATCTCCATGAAACCAAACACTCTCATCCCCATAAGCTCCAAATTTTGCTCTCTATGCTCTCCAATGGCTTGGGCCANGGCATCTAAGATCCTAGGATGGGGGATCTCGAGCTCAACTAACCCACAATGATAGGGATAAGGGAGGATATGAGGCTCATGATCTAGAAGCCTCGAAAAACTTCTCTTTTTCCATTTTACGCAGGGTACGGCTTTTCTCCTTCAATGAGAAAGCGGTTCAGGTAAGAAACACTTATGGACTAAGGGCCATAAGTGGTGGCATCACTTGTGGCTAACAAGGGATAGGCAGTGCGAGCAAGGTACCGCTCATGGATAAAGGGGAAAGCATGGTAGTAAGCATTTTTTAGAAAGATTAACAAATGGCATGGATTTCCACTCCAAGTGTTGGGATTAAGGGCAAATAGGTATGTTAAGAGTCTTATCACATGATAGTGACAGGATTTTGGTATAACAGGATGCCCCCCAAAGCATGAGTCTTAGAGGGATACGATAAACGAGAGCTTTGAGAGAATAAGTCATCGCTACGAGGTGAAAATGTCGGCTCGATCGGAGCATGTTGTCAAGTAGGAATCTATAGTACATCAGTATGTTGACTCATAGACACAAGTAACCAGCTCATGGCTGCAGACCAATACAAGGCAGATCCATGAGAGGAATAAACAAGCATGGATACTATAATATAGCGTATATCTATGTGATAGAGAACTCAAACTTGGACATAGCTGCCAGAAATACAATGTAGATCTATGTCATGAAGACGCAAATTTGAGCATAGCCATGACCATACAAATGTGGATCCATGCTAGATATACAAAACTCCATCGCAACTTGGGGAAAGCAATGAACACTTTAAACAAATACCCATGGTCTTCGTCTCGTCTTCCACAAAGTATGATTCTATCCATGTGATTACAATGATTTGAAGTCGAACATGGTAGAAACCACTTGATTATCGGCCAATGATATGAACCGTTAACAAGTGCAAGGGAGATCACCATTAATGTCAATGATTCCCAAAGTACTCTAGTACAATCTATTGAGTGCGAATAGATGTCCTGATGTCAAACACCCAGTCGATTCTATCGATCAAAGGTCAATGATGTGAACCTATGTCGAGAGCGAGAGAATCTATCATTAAGGCATATAGATCTCAAGGTACCAAACATTGTTTCTAAGACTATTTCCCGAATAATGAGCTGATGTCAACGGGAATAGTCTCGTCGAAGGAGGGTCATGATGAGTCCCACATCGACGACACGAAACTCGGAACATATTTCTGGAATGATGTGAATGTAGTAACTATAAGACTGACTCAAAAATATTGACACAAAATATTGTGTAGACTGCAGAGGTAAAACTTTTTCAAATCCCCTTTGAACATTGGGTGGCATGACAAAAAGACTTGGCAGCATTACTGAACGGGACAAACACATTGTGCGACAGTGGATAATGCATTCTTTTGAAAGACTCAAAAGAGTGACATGACTTATGAAAGTGGATCGTCACGGATATTAGATGAATACCCAATTGACTAACATGATGTGCAAACAAGTTCCATGTTCAAAGGTAACGACAAACAACTGCCATTATTTGCAAAATGATTCCCTTCCCGTTTCCCCCATCATGGTCGATGAGTGCCTCTTTTCAATTTTATGAGTTCAAAGAGGGTATTAAACACTCGATATAGCTTATCAGAAGACAAGTCCAGACTCATATGTTTTACGAACCTGAGAGAGGAGGGATTCGTTCCCAAAACAGGTCTCTCAATGTTTAATTTAACGAGTTCACTAAAAGAAAACTTGGTATCATTCATGTTTAGAGAGTCTGAACGAATATAGAAGAAGACTCCACAGGGGTCCTTTTTCGTATGATTTATTCCCTAAGGCTTGAAAAAGTATAAAATCATACCTTAGGGAACTCTTCCAGTCATGATTGGCTGGAGTGTTCCTTTTTCGTAAATAGTCCTATCGGAACTAAAAAAGAGATAACCTACCGTCGGACGAACGACTCTTCAAATACTTTAACAAGCATGAAGAAGACAAGATGGCTCGATGATCTTTTCATATTTAGGGAGCCTAAAAAGAGTTTAAAGAGAACTCCATGAGGTTTCTTTACACAATGTCACTTTTTACGAGCCTAGAAAGAATCGGAAACGGACTCGATGATCTTTTCGTGTTTGAGGAGCCTGAAAAGGAGGTGAAAAGAAGACTCCATGACGCTTCCTTACACAATGTCAATTTTTTACGATCCTGGAAAGAAACTGAAATGGACTCGGACCTTTGATACTGGGTTTAAATAGCATGATCAAAGTGTCGTAATAAACGCTCATCGACCTTTTCCGTTTTATGAAAGTTCGAAAAAGCCATAAACAAACTTCCAAAGCTTCTTTCTATAGTTCTCTTATCCTGCAATCGACTCAGAAACAATTGTTAGATGCATTTATAACTAGCATTAATGGATTACGACAAATAAACTTTGACTAAAACATGATTTTATATCAAAACTATAGTATGTTAGACCCAAAAATGTCTATATAAGTCATGTAAATAGTAAAAAATCAAATCATTTCACTATTTACCCATAGTGAAGAGCGTTTGGAGCACTTTCTTAGCTAGATCTTCAACAGCTAATACCGGGAGTTCCCACTGTCCATTTTGAGCACCGTCAGTTGCAGGTAATAGCTAAAACCATACTCTTTCATTTCAAAGCATTTATTTTGAGTTTTGAGGGGGTTTTGGGCTTATATGGCAAGCCCTAAAACCTTAAAAGCGGGCACTGCGCCTACCCCTTTTGGGATACGTGGTACCTCCCGAGAACCGCGCCTATAACATAGTTGACAGTCGGTGCCACCGCCTGTCTCCAACGGTACATAGGCGGTGCCGACCATGGATATTTTAAACTAATAGCATGAGCAATATAAATTCATTCTTTGATTTTTAATGATTAGGGATGATTCTAATGCATGCTATGATTGTTTTTTACAGGTCTTGGCTGCTCAAAACATGGTGATATGGAAAGAAAGATCACATGACAATGATGATGCCTTTTCCGAGAGAAATTTACGTTGTATATCCGCATTACGGGACTGTTGGCTCCTAAAGTTCTTCCGGACCCCAAGCATGGTGTCACACGAGCGGTTACTAGAGCACATACTATGGATGTGGAATCCAGAGCAGCAGTACTTCGAGGTGGGGCCCCATATTCTGACAGTGGAAGTAGAGGATATCTACTTCTTGACTGGTCTCTCGAGATGGGGTGCCCCCATCTCACTGACAAGTTCTCGTGGAGGGGATATTACCACTGAAGAGATTATAGATCATCACTGTGCTCCAGGGACGAGGACATCGGGGAAGAAAATCCCCATAAAAGCAGTGACAGATGGGCCTCTATGGACCGTTCTATTTACTATGCAGAGGGTGGCCGGGAGTCAGGTTGTGCACCAGGCTTCTAGGGCACACATGTTGTATGCCATAGAGGCCATGGAACCCACGGTATTCAACTGGGCGGAAGCCATGCTTCCAATATTCAAAGATCAGCTGACTAAGTGTCAGTAGGGAGAGCTAAAGCAGTTTGGATTTGGTTCCATTTTAGCCTACTTCTTCTTCGAGTGGGTACCACAGATGAGACCTCAGGTGGTCTTCCAGAGTCTGAGAGCACGGGACCCCCGTATGCTGAGGTGGGTCTAGGTCATGGCTCATATAGGAGAAAGTAGGGGAAGGGTGAAGTTTGGTGACCCATTCTTTAGATGGCTCTGAGATCATATCCTCATGGTTGAGTATTATGCTTACGCAGGTACAGACTTCACCGGAGAAACTGACCTACCACTCCCACCTAGAGGACAGTGGGGCGACATCCGTAAGAAGCAAGAAACCATAAAATGGATTAAATGTTTTTATGTTTTTTAATGTTTTATATTTTTTATGTTAAGTGACGAGACCTGTATATTCTCATGCAGATGTTGGAGTAGCGCGGCCTGGAGGAGCTTCTCCATTGGACAAGCGAGTTGGAGCCCGCTTTGTGCCACAGGGTGATGATATCACTGGGGAGCTAGAGGAAAACCTAGATAGTTTGACCTTGGATATCCCAGATGCTGCCATTGATGACCTCCCAATGAGATATCAGAGATCCATAGTCAGAGTACCAGGTCGATTCAGTAGGCTGCTACGTAGAGTAGCTTGAGTAGTGATGTGCTATCATGAGCACCACTAGTGTATGAGATATGTACTGAAAGCTGACAGCTTCAGGATTTTGTATGATGATTTTTCCTGAAAGCCTATGTGCTTCAGATGAGGTCTTGGGACCTATTTTTTGTAAACTTTTTCATGTATATATATACAGACTTTTACTTGGTGTTTATATGTCTCAAATGGTCAATGTATTTTACATGAGTTTTATGTGTCTTTAAATGTTTATTTACAATGTACCATGTTTGATTTCAATGTCATGAATGGGAAATATGCCAATCTAGGATGTAATTAGCCAATGAGTTAGCAACTACATTATGTTCCCTAGGGATATGCCTATAAGTGATGGTTTCAAATGATATTTATAGCAAACGTACTCTCTGGAAGAGGTGGAAGAGCACGGGGTTTCTAATGGTGTAAACATGGTTTAAATGGCAAACCATGAGTTGTGAGTCCATCAAGACTATTAGATCACGAACATCCTGGGAGGCAGCTTTAGTCAGAAGACCGATGACTACTTCATACTCAGCGATGTTATTAGTAGCGGGACCTATACAAACTGCTCCTGAACTAACCAAATCTTCAACTAGGGAATAGAGAACCCAAGCAATCGAGGCAAGATTCAAGGTGTGGCGGAAAGCACCATCAGCGAAGCCGTAGAAAGCCATATGCATGACCAAAACATTGTATAAACAGATGCGGACACTAAACTCAAAACCCTCTTGAAAATACTAAAAGCACACTGAAAGTCAATTAATATACATATATACAAGATACTATCCAAGAAAGACCTAGGCATAGTACCTTTTTAGGTACAACCCATTGCGAGGTTGCCCCAAAGGGATTCCATCATAATCAACGAGCTCGTAGTCTCCTTTCTCTAAAACCTTAGAAATGACGAAAGGTCTGTACCACATGGACTTAAACTTACCCTTCCCTAGTTTGCCATATCTCTTATCATAAGTCAAGACTAGGTCACCCTCATTAAAGACACGAGGTTGGACGGATTTATCATACTGTGCCTTGACGCATTTCTTATGTGCCTCATTAGCCAAGGCAGCATCTCTTCGAGTCTCATCAAGGTTATTCAAGTACAAAAATCTTTCTTCCTCTGTGGAAGTGTCTGGGAGAAGTTCGACGACAAGTTGTAAAGATGGAATCTAACATTGAATCAGTAAGACAGCTTTGAGACCATAGACAAGCTGGAATGGCGTGAAACCAGTGGTTGTTTTCACCAAAGTCCGATAAGCCCAAAGAGAGGAGAAAAGAACATGGTGCTAGTTGGATTTATGATCTCCAACCATCCGACGAAGCATAGTTTTCAAAACTTTGTTAATGCCCTCTACCTGACCATTAGCTTGTGGATAATACAGCGTAGAGTTTTCATGGTGAAAACCTACCTTGGCACTTAGTTCCTCCATCATTTGATTACGGAAATGGGATCCGTGATCAGTAACGATGGACTGCGGGACTCCAAATCTAGCTATGATATGATTGAACAAGAAGAGAGCGACAGTCTTACCATCTTATGCGTATGTAGGCATGGCCTCAGCCCATTTTGTGAAATAATCAATGGCTACGATGATGTAACCATACCCCCCAGCTGAGGTAGGCTTACAATGCATGAACTCAATCCCCCATTTGGAAAATGGGCCAATGGCAATGATGGGGTGTAGCGAAGCAGGATCGGTGCGCTTTTTAGGATAAAAGTGTTGACAAGGTGGGCATTTCTTAATAGCCTCATGACAGTCTTTGAAGATAGAAGGCCAGAAATAGCCAGCACGAAGGATTTTCTAGGTTGTAGCCATCCTAGATAAATGACTGCCACATGCTCTAGAGTGGAAATCATTCAACACATGTTCAGCCTCCTCATTGGTGAGGCATCATCGGAGAATTGAGTCAATCCCACATCTATACAAGGTAGCATTCAGAATGAGATAGTATTTCGTGTGGTGACGGATACGGCGGCGATCATCACGAGATAAATGTGGCTGAAATCATTGTGTTTGGAAATAAATAAGCAAATCTCCATACCAAGGATCGGTAGTGCTAATGAGGAACAGGAATTCATCCGAAAATGAATCACTGGGCTCAGATTCTGTCGAAGCACAGGGAAGATCACACATAAGCTCGGCAAAGACCAAGGATTTATTTGATGTGGCTTTGGAAAATTCTAGATCAAACTCCTTAAGTATGACTATCCAGCGGGAGTACTTGCCCTCGAGCACCTGACGAGTTAGGATGTAATACATTGGGTTCTAGTCTGCCAATACAGTGGTAGTGCGGAGCAGAATGTAGTGACGAAACTTTTTTACAACAATGACCATGGCCAATGCTAACTTTTCTACATGTGAATAGTGAGTTTCAGAATCCATGAGATTCTTATTGGCATAGAAAATCATGTGCTCCTGATTGTGGAGATTTTCCTGCACTAAAACATAGCGATGGTAGTAGCGGAGGCAGCAATATACAAGAGAAAGTCCTTTGAATAATCCAGGGGGTGTATCACGCATGAATGAGTCAGAGCATGCTTGAGATTATCAAAGGCGCATTGGGCCTGGTCATCCCAGAAGAATGGAGTGTTCTTCTTGAGGAGACACATATAATCGTGCGTTTTCTCTACAAAATTGCACACGAAATGGCGAAGAAAGTTTTACTTCCCCTGCAAACTTTGGAGTTTAAGGAGATTAGCTGGGGCTGGTAGATCTAAAATGGTGGCAATTTTCAAAGGATCGATCCAGATGCCATATTTGGATACCACAAAACCTAGCATACATCCCGTCTAAACGCAAAAAATACATTTATGCAGATTGAGACGTATTATCCAGGTCTAAAGCTACTAATGTTGTTAACAAGTTTTTGTACTGTGTAGGGCAACTTTGGAGTACTTCTAAGGTAGACATGGCACAAGGTGCCTGAGCGAGATCTTCAACTACATTATAAAATTGAGCAGCTCGGGCATTAAGGTTAAATACTACCTTTCGAAGAGTACTCTTAGGTGGACGCAAAATCATGTCGAGAGTAGGCTTCTCGATAGATAAGGGGACAGTAGACGAGGACTCAGGTGAACTAGTAGAGGGAGCTTTCCCTAAAGAAGAATGATCTTCTTTTTTATCTATGGGTTTGTCATAATTATGACTTCGAGTTTTTAGATTGATGGTATTTGAGGACATCATACGAATTTCCTCTAACGAACTAGAGTTACCCTGATTAGACATGTGGTCTATCAGTTGTTGTTGAGAGGGAAAAGGATCTGTAAGTACTGCGGGTGCGGGATTGGACTTCAGAAACTGGGAGATTTCGTCCCGACGAGGACACTCCTTTGAAAAATGGCCACTTCTGCATAGCAGATAGGGATATTTTGCCTTTCTTTTCCCTTTATCATTATCACTATTGGTTGGTCTTGGAGTCTCCTATTGGTTTCCAGGTTTTTTATTTCTATTTTTACCTTTCTTTTTATTATTACTCGAGGTTTGAGTACTTTGAATGGAATTGACCTTGGAAGAAACCTTAGGAGTCGAAGGAGTAGGGGTGGCAGTTTGGGGTTGCTTGGCAGGTTTCACTACTGACGGGGATTGGGTTGAACCAACAATCCCATCAACAGGAACTTCTATTGGTGGCTTGGCGGGATCAATGCTTGGGCGAAGAGCTTGAGGAATCAAGTCATAAAGGGTTCCAGACTGGGAATAGACTAAGTCTAGATACTAGGCTCGACTAATATCCTGCTCTTCAGTAACGGCACCGCCTAGAGCCACATCTTGGACAATAGGAGGCAACAAGGATTTGGTAAACCAATCAGCTAATAATTGAACTGGAATAGCGGCCTTAATAAGCCTTCTCCACCTTCTCCACTCATGAATATGATCGAATATGTGGGTGGAGGTGTTCTGTCACAGAGAACTTAAAATATCAGTGCCCATTTCATAACGAATAGGGAGATGAAAGTGTGTAAGAAACACTATTGCCAATGAGCCAAAATCCACAAATGAATGTTGTGGGACTTCAATGTACCACTTCACGGCTGTACCGGTCAAAGTTCACTGAAAGAGTCGTAACCGAACGGAGTCATCCATGAGGGAGTTTGAAGAACACCACAAATGGAATTTCATAACATGGTTCTTCAAATCGTCTCCCTGCTTCCCATCGAACTTCGGGATATCCGATGGTAACTTTACCGGAATAGGAGGCCACAAGGGATTGTGTCAAATGGGGTCATTAATCAACTTGGACAAATATGGTAATTCTAAAGTTTCTAGGAAAGGTAACTGTTGGTTGGGTTGCACATACTAGTAATATTTATATGGCATATAATTACTAGTAGGACCGTAAGTGGACTGAAAGACAGGTTGCTATGACGAAGAACTGCCAGAAAATCCACCCGCAGGGGGTTGATTTCTAGGATTAGGACCGCAAGGACCACTAGGGCCTCCGGGAGGAGGACTACTAGGGCCACTAGGACCACCAGACCCTCCAGAGCCACCAGGAGGTAAGCCTCCAGAGCCTCCAGAACCACTAGGCGGAGGGCCACTAGACCCTTCAAGGCCATAAGGAGGAAAGCCACCAGTTCCCCCAGGACCACTAGGACCATAAGGAGGAAATTTTCTAGATCCTTCGGGACCATTAGGCCCCCCATGGGGAGGACCTCCATAAGGAGGTCCTCCGGCACCTCCCGCATTATGTATAGGTATCCCCCCCATAGTTGGCATGTAAGACTAGTTGGGTTTCCCCCATGGCATAAAAGTGTTACTAGGGTATGGAATTCCAACATAAGGAATCCCTGTAGGATTAGGTGGATGATTAATATTACCTACAAGTATGTGATAACCATAAACTCTAGAAGATTGAATGGTTATAGGTTGTGCCCCCGAGGGCTGACTTGAACTAGATGGGGGATTAACTGCATTAGTATGGATGGGAGGGACATAAACTATAGATGGTTCTATATTAGAGGTCTATCCTTGACTAGGTACAATTCTGGCATCAAATAATGTAGGTCGTGTCGGGGTTGCCCCTCGGCACTAGAAGGTATTTAGGAAATAGGAATTGAAGGTAGAGCCCCAGGTGTAGAAGCCCTATGAAGATTAGGAACAGACATAATATGGGAGGTGGTAGAGGTGGTATTTTGACCTGGGTTGTGGGGTGTTATTGGATGATCTATAATCAGTTCAATGGGTCTCATAGAATCGGAAAGTGAACGATATCCCACAAGAACAGATGTGGAACGTGATGGTGTCAGGCCTAATAGGTCATTTATTTGCTTGTCAATATCCTGTGCATAGAGAATGGCAGCACAGTATTGTCTACGTTCTTCTTCATCTTAAGAAGAGTTTAAACGGGTGCCAAATGAGGCAATGGCCTATCCTACAGGGGTATCCCAAAATGGAGCATTGGGACCAAAATCCAGACGGGTAGTATCATCAACATGACCTTCTGTGGGAGAATGGAATGAGGTATTTCCCCGAGAAGGCTATTGGACCAAGGGAGGCGAGTGTGAAGAATATGGTCCTCCACTTTGTGCAACCACATTATCTCCCACTTGGGAGGTGGTAGCAGCTCCTTGGTCGATAGCTTCCATTGGATTCTCTCTTAAACCAGGAATAAAATCGTTTGGCAAGCCCCATACTCTTCTGGACTGTCTTAAATCAGCTAGTTCGTACAGTTACTATCTAACCTAGGGTCTGAAAAACTAGAAAACACACCAAAAATTTTCCCCACTCAAGCTACAGGTCAAAACAAGCACACTTAAAATGATAAGAGGGGTTCAAAAGAGTCAAGTCTCTCACCAGGATTGTCAAGAAGGTGCCACTCGAGATATACCTCGAGGGTACATGCGTAGTAATCTCCCTGAATGTTATTTTCGGTGTATGGCTCCAAGTAAGACAGCCAAAGGGATTTTCTCAGATAGATAAGGTATCCTAGTGGGGTCTCCTGATATACTCAAGGTTCGTGGGAGCTCGAATCGGTAGTAGTGTTGTCTAATGCATAACCGTACACAAGGGGCCTTCTAATATACAATCGAGTACGTGAAGTACCTTTCTTTATACCTCAAGGGTACGTGAAAGGCCATTCAATATACCGACGGTATGTGGAAGAACCGCGCGAGTCCTGGAATGTAATGCGGACAAGTAACGATAGCTCCTACACTTAACGACGCCCGAACACGTCTCTAACCTATCACTCCAATTGCTACGTAAATTTTAACCTATAACTATCGTTGATTTTAAAGTGGACGGTTAGGTGAATGCATGATGTTTTGACAGAAAAGTAAAACCATGTAGTATGCTTATGCAAAATATTTCACTTTACCGTTCAGTATGCCTACTTACGGGAGGGAAAGAGAGTATTTTCTTTTGTTTCAAAACCAAAAATACTTCCAAACAACAGTCTTGAACAAAAAATCAAAGACAAGCAACACTTTCCAAACTGATTTCTCTTTTCTGAAAGCAATAAGAAGGGGGAGAATCTCATTTCCTAAAAGAAAAACAAGAAGCACACTACATGCAAATGCACTCTATTTTTTCAATTTTCTCTTAAAACATAGGCAAATCTAACTTAAAAATACCATATTTTTTATTTTGATTGAGATAGTACTAAATGCATAAGAGACTAAAGAACATGAAGAGCCTAAAATCTTGTAAAGCCAATCAGAGATCTAATGTCCAACGCTCAATGATGATAACCAAGTCTTAGTCAAAAAATTTCTTTTTTAAAGGAAGGAAAAAGAAGTTCTCTATGCAAACAAGAAATGAAACTAAGATGCTAATCAAACATTCTTCTTTTAGTTTATATAGTAGAAATGAAAAGAGATCTTACTAACACCCTAAGCTTTTCAAAAAACAAGAAATCCTTTCGCAATCACAACCAACAAGTACCAAAGTGTATGAACAATCAAAAAGTCTAATCTAGCTTTTGAATTTCCCAATCAAACCAATCTTAAACCATAAAATTTCAAACCACAAGCATCAGATTCTATCACACAAGCCTGACAGTGCTGGACTGAAAGCAAAACAACCCAAATTTTTACAAAAAATGAGGAAAAGGAGGTCTTGGAATGATGCCTACTTGGCACCGTGCTTCTTGGGTGTTGACAGAGTGGTTGTATCCTAGCACCGCTTCTTGCCAACGTGATATAGGCGATGGCACCACATACTGCCCACTCTGTTCAGGTGGTGGCACCGCTTCTGGTACACTGCATAGGCGTGGTTCCCTGTAAAAATCCAAAACACAAAGAGAACGATAGATCAAGTCAGAAAAAGACCAGATCAAGGTAAAGGATGATAGATTGAGTATAAAAATAGAGCATAAAAGGTCGAAATGATTCAGATCTGGAAGTTTCAAACCCAAATTCACTGAGTCAGATAGCAAATATGACTAAAGAGAGTTGGAGAAGGAGCCTGGATTCGAACGAGAGTTGAAGAAATAACGAAGATCAGAATAACTAATACATATATCTAGTCCCCAGCAGAGTCGCTAGATTTGTTGGCAGGAATATTTCACCTTCTACGGACAGTAAGGTGTTCCACTGGTCTGAATGGTTCAGATCCAGAACAAATGAAGGACAAAGGTTGAAGACCCTCCCTGGATGTCGTAGATACCTGGAATGTGATGCTTCGATAGTAACCATGTGTACCTGCAATCAAATTAAAGACGTAAACACATCAAAGCTGCCAGAATATAATCTATTGATCCATGTTAGTGACCAAGGAATCTAACAACATATACATGTGAAATCAAACAACAACAGTAATGTGGGACGAAAATCAGCTTTGCATTAAGATAAAATGGAGAATTTTATAACCAATTAAGCCTTAGTGTTGACATGCATCTCCATGAAACCAAACACTCTCATCCCCATAAGCTCCAACTTTTGCTCTCTATGCTCTCCAATGGCTTGGGCCAAGTAATAAATCCAATAGCATAACAATACCTTAAGATTTCTCCCCTCAACCATGGACATGAGCTTGTATTTATAAGGCTCAATGAATAGGAATGGTTGAGATATTTGTGGAT
This sequence comes from Pseudotsuga menziesii, assembly GCA_001517045.1. Taxonomy (NCBI): domain Eukaryota; kingdom Viridiplantae; phylum Streptophyta; class Pinopsida; order Pinales; family Pinaceae; genus Pseudotsuga; species Pseudotsuga menziesii. The sequence goes on from LPNX010388691.1 coordinate 354,018, forward strand.
GAGGTGGCCCCTAAGATCCTAGGATGGGGGATCTCGAGCTCAACTGACCCACAATGATAGGGATAAGGGAGGCCACGAGGCTCATGATCTAGAAGCCCTGAGAAAATTCTTTTTTTCCCATTTTACCCAGGGTACCGCTTTTCTCCTTCAATGGCAGAGCGGTTCAAGTAAGAAACTCTTACGGACTAAGGGCCATTAGCGGTGGCACCGCTTGTGGCTAACAAGGGATAGGCAGTGCGAGCAAGGTACCGCTCATGGATAAAGGGGAAAGCGCGGTGCTGAGAAGTTTTGTGAAAGATTGACAAATGGCATGGATTTCCACTCCAAGTGTTGGGATTAAGGGCAAATATGTATGTTAAGAGTCTTATCACATGATGGTGACAAGATTTTGGTATAACACCCCACACCCCATAATGCAGAACAATTAAAAAAAATTCTTCAATAACCCTTGTTCTCCTTTTGAAACATAGGGCATGGATGTTAACATGCTCTTCCACCTTCATTCTTAGGTTTAGAAACCACTTTAACAGTCGTTCCTCCCTTCACAAATCCTTTTTGCAACCAAAAACACCTTTTTCTGCACTGAATCTATCCCTTCCACACTCCCCTTTCCACCTTTTCATTGCGGAATACAAGAACCAAGAGTGCAGAGTGTGACAGAGATATCCAACTCACATTCCGCCCTTCCACCCTTTTACCTTCCACCTTCAGAACTCAAAACTCGAAAAAACATCGTTTCGACAGAACTGTTCAATGGCCTTCCGGCTTCGGAACTCGAAAGTCGGAAAAACAACTTTTCAACGAAATAGTTCAACGACCTTCCTCCTTCCACCTTCAGAACTCAGAAGTCGAAAACATAACCTTTCAACAGAATTACTCATCCACTTTCCTCCTTCTACATTTCTGCCCTCTAGAGCGGAACTTGGGAATCAGAAGACTAACAAATGACAGAATCCTCTATCCATAACTCCTCATTCCATCTTTCCTCCCTCCAATGTGGAACTCAAGAATCAGAAAACTATCAAATGATGGAAACCTTTATCCATGATTCCGCTTCCCACATTCTTCCCTCCAGTGCGGAACTCGGGAATCAAAAAACTATCAAACAACGGAAACCTTTATCCTTTTTTTTGCCTTCCGCATTCTGCCTTTCTCCCTTCCAGTGCAGAACTTGGGAATCGAAAAACTTATCTTTCAACCTTAGCCTTTTTGCACTTTCAACTTCCACTTTTCGACCTCAGACTTCAGAAATCAAAAAGTTAACTTTGCCTTAGAATTTTCTGCACTTTTCTGCTTCTACCCTCCACCTCCCGTAGGTGGATCCCAAGGTGTGAAAAACCCAACTGCCTTGTTTCAACTGCTCTCTTCCAATTTCTGCCTTCTGCCTTCCCCAGGTGGATTTCAAGGGGTGAAAATGCAAAGCCAGATGCATTATGAATATGTAACATGCTTCTAGCCTCCATCAACTTAGGAAAAATGCATTAAAACACACAAGGCATAAACAAATGCAAATGCAGGAACACTCATCACAGTAAACTCTACTAAAATATTGCATGCATTCATCATATTCATTCATTTCTAAGAAACTACATTGGATAAACAAGAATGACAGAGAATACTTAAATTGAGTGATGGAGTTGTCCTGCAACTAGCTATGTCATTGCAATGTTCCACCCAACCATAGGCCAGTGTGTCATTAATCTATCAATAAACTTCCACCCCTGAGCTGGGCATGATTTCCACAAGGAACTAGGGAACAATGGGCTCACACGTAGCCAACACACATCAAAACATAGTCAAACCAACCTAAAGTTGGGTTTCTCAGACTATCCAGCCAAGGATTACACACAAGGCCAAATACACGACAAGACACAACCAAACCAACCTATAGTTGGGTTTCTCAGATTGCTAAGGAAATGGAAAGGTAGAATTGCTAGCTAGTGAGCTCAACCACAAAGCTATGGACACCTACACTAAATCTATCCAGCATGGCACTTCACAATACCTACACACCCAACACAAGGAAGTATTCCCTTCACTGCTACATAGTTCCCTCAGGTCATACCTTCCCTTCTAGTGCTCTTCAGGGTGTGCATAAAGGATTTTCCAACCCCTCTTGATCTATCTGTGAGGTTCCTCTCTTCACTAGGGTTATCAGCCAATTTTGGGCCTCTTCCACTCCTAAGTCTTTCAGACCAAAACAGGGATGCACATCATAGTAATCCACAAGGAAAACACAGCCACACAGGCTCTACTCTATAACATAGAGAAAATAGGGTCTCATACCATAGTGTCACTCAGGAAAACACTGTAGAACCACACTTCTACAACTCAGGATGGTCGAACCACCAACAATGCGCATGAACAATAGGACCAGAAAGATCAAATGGTCTGGAACAACAGAATGGTAGAATGGTCGAGAATAATGAACATAATGGTGTCCTCCCACAATAAGGAACAACAACGAAACCTTCTCATGACTGAGAGAAAGGACGGACTGGCATGCATCCACGTGCTTCCTTGCATCAAAATCATGATCGCATCTTCCCAGATAGTAGACTTGCAAGCTTTCTCAAAAAAGCAATCAGATGGCCATGCCCTTCTTTGCCCAAGGCGTTAACTACTTGAACTAACTTTTGCAAGAAATTGATGATTGAGGACAGAGGACAAAAGGTAGTTGAGGGTTCATGGGTTTCCCCATTGACATCTGGCCTCACCCTAAGGCTCAGGGGTTTGACTAACTCCCCACCCTATCCCTTGTGGAATCATGTCCCTGTCTCTTTCACATTGCAGTTCCATAGCCAGCTGTGGTATTTATTAAATTTTACATTTACATGATATTCAAAATATATTGTGCATGAACAACACAATAACCATAGGAATCAACCTTGATCACCTATAACATAACACCAAATCACTGGAAGGGCCTTGGCCTTGAGCTCCTTGCCATGATTCTCGTAATATTTACATCATGTACAATTCAAAATCATGGGTTAAAACTGGGGTATTACAATTTATGCTTCAACATGCAAAAAATGTCACCTCTATAACTGGAGGCCCACCTCAATGGTACCCACTATGACTAGGGGTACGCACAAGAATCATGACTTGATATTACTCATAATTTCGACTTGATATTACTCACAATAATTTACAACATTAACACCTCAACACATGAGGATATAAGACTTGATATTACTCACAAGTTCGAACAATGATTTCTAATGTTGTACATTCAACAAATAAAGTTTGTAATTTGTCAATATGCATGATGTGGAAAAGAGGAAGAGAATTAGTGCATTGTCACATGTCCTAAGTATTGAAGCATAAGTGATTCTTAATGAAATATCTCACCAACTAGGACAAGTGTCAAATCACAAAATGAATGCATCGTCTAAATCATGAGAGGGGGATTCATAATCCTTCACATCACATCCCCTTTGGCAACTTCAATTTGAATAAAGAATGGTAAGGCCCAACCTGTGTGGGATAATTTTGTGTTTAAGTCCCATCATTTCGGTCTCATTATGTAGATGGAAGCATTCATACATGCATGGGAGGCTTGAAATGGTTTTCATATTGTGGATGCTTATTCCATCTAGTTTTGGGGAATAAGGAATTGGATTTAAATTCTCCAATTTTTTTAACAAACATTTTTTAATTTAGTGTTGATTAAAGGGATTCCAACTAGCATCATGGCCACCATAATCATTGTGCCTTATGTGAGCATACGATCAGATTTTTAGTATGAAATGCATTATGATGATAGTCAGGAGATCATGGCTCCTATTACGAGGAAATGGGAAACTTGGAGGAAGGAATGGGAGAAGAATTATGTCAAGAACCCAAAAGACATGAGAAGCGAAGTAATTGGGATGAAATCCCAACTAGATAAGCACATAGGAAATTGGGTCCTTTTGGAAGTAGAAAAACAAAGTAACATGGAGAAGATTTAAGAAACAAAGGACAAAATTAAAGAGCTACAAGAGAAGTTGTTGCATTTAAAATTAGAACAAAGGCTAGGGTTTGAGGAGCTAAGAAATTGTGCATACCTAAATATCTTATTGTGTTCACTTAGATAAGAGAAAGTGGTAGCCATGTAATAGGACCCTGTAGAACATTAGTTAGAGCACAATTGGAAGTAGGACCCTTCATTTCTCTCATCTATAGCAGGAAGGAGGAAAAACCCCATAGTGGGTATGGTGGCAAAAAACACTTGAATTAGTTTCATGTTTTTTAAAATAGTTTCTATGTTGAGAAATATGCAAGGCTTTGCACAAGCCATATAGTAAACAATAGCACTAGAATCTTGAGAATTGGGTTGAAAAGTAATAGTTTTTTTGAAATTTTGTTGCTTTTTGAATATTTATAGCTAGTTTTACTTTCAAAATGTTGTATTAAAAACTTGGATAGTTCAGTCGCACCCCTCCTTTCACTATACAAAAAGTATTTGCTTATGTTCAAAAAAATTACTTTTAAAATTATTTGTTTTCCTTCTCTAATGGTGGCAAATAAATGTTGAGTGTACAAAATTACTTCCCTTTGAAATTATGAAAACTTAGATAAATGAGAAACAATGGGGTCTTATGTTGCTTGTTATAAAACATGCGAAGGTGATGTTGGCATTAAACTTATGAATTGAATTGAGCCTTGCAAATACACATGACATTGTGCATGGTTTGTTTATATTAAGGTTGTGGTAGACATTGTCATTAAATTAAAAGTTCATTATCTTTTGATTTTTGTCATACTTCACAACTATGTGAATTTTATAAGTGTGTTGATTATATTTAATAAACAGGTGGTTGTTTTTATTGTGTGTTAAAAGATTTTTTGAAGTGCATAGAATATTTGGTTGGGATCAATAAGTTGTAGAGATTTTATGTATTAAAAATGTGTTTGATATTTTATAATTTAAGTTAAGAAAAATATTTAACACGTGCTTAATAAAATAAATTGATTTAAATAGAGGTTATTAAAAAAATGTTTGCTTTTATTTTTAAACTATTTATCTAATATATTATTTTAGTAAAAATGGATGAATTTGGACAAACACCTATATTGGTGTATGATAATCTCATTGTCTGTGAAGTTGTACATACCCTACTCCACTCCCTCTAGATTTGAACATATGACCTCCTAGGAGGAAACACATGTTCTTAACCATTAGGCCCACTCAAATTAAATTAAATTGAAAATAAATTTTTTTTAAATAAAAGTTAAAGAAACTCATTTTAATAACAACTAAGAAGGTTAAATAAACTCATCTCAAGAAGCTTTATGAACATTAACTATTAATAATATTTTTTTAAAGAGTAACGGAATCTAAAATATCTTCTCTTAAAAACATAAACATACATTTATCAACTATCAGTTGAGAACTAATTATTTTATCGAGTTTCATGTAATTATCCATGGAAACAACAATTACAACCATGCTTACAACATGGATTATAACCTATTGGTGGTCTTAATTATGCATTCATTGAGGCGATTAGGATGTTGTCTAATATTCCATATACTCCAGTTTCATCAAGTTAGGTGTATAATAAATAAATAAAAAGGGGAATGATGATAAATTCCACCTTAAAGTACAAACCATCTAGTTTAACACATAACATTAAAATTACCCATGGAAAGAATGATAAGGTCCACTATTACCTAGCACATAAAATATTTTACACAAAATGTCTTTATTGTATCTTACAAACTATGTATCAAACACAACCCTCAAGGTGTAGACTAGTTGGTGATAGGTTTCTTTGTTTTAATGTACCAAATAGGGATTTTTGGCACACTAGGCAAAAGATACAAGGAAATACAAATAGACACCCTCAAATAATAGACTAGGAGAGAGAGAAGTCTTAATTGGATTCAAACCAACACAAAATTTATAATTGCAGCAAGAATATACAAGTCTAAAATACCTTGATAAAAAATGTTTTAAGTCCATACATATTTTTGTGGGCACATTCTCTGGGTACATCACACCTATGATGGTCTAAAGACCATGTAGTTTAAGTCCCTGGAACTTCGGTGGAAATCCAATGGCTCCTAGTGCTTCACTAGATGTACCTAGAATTTTATTAAAGTTATTTTGGCATTCAAATCCATGTAGTTCATATTTGGTACATTATTTGGTGGTTTGGTTGAAATTGGAAGAGATATGACCATTAAAGACTGCACAACTAGTCTGAGTTCAAGGCATTCCAAATAGCATAAGAAGCCAACGAATTTGCTGAATTAGACATGGAAGATGTTCATTATAATATTAATGAACATTAGAAACTAAAAGAATCAAAATCCATTAAGTAAAATATAGAATACTAACATAATACTGAAAACTAGTCAAAATTAATGCAAATATAGAGTAGCTCTTGAAAAATAACATAAATATTAGAATTTGAAATTATAAATGTTCTGGAATAATATCAAAAGCTCAAAATAACAAACATTACATCAGATATCAGTTGAAATTCCTTTCTATTGACATTTTTCAATAGAAACATCTAGCATAGAGAATAATTGGAAAACTTCATAGATTCGAACTACAGGATTCACAAAGCTTGTTCTGAATATCGAATCAGAATTTATTTATATTTAGGGCCTGAAATAAAATCATTGACGGTGGATGGATTCCATCATCCAAACATCTTACTGAAGAATCATCTAGTTGAAGCAGCAGGGCCACGTCTCCCAGCTGTGACTAAGGGAACATCTCCCAAGTCGAATTGAGAGATCAAGAGATATAAAAACAAAATCATAATTCATTAAAGTATTTGAATGGTGCAATAAAACTTTCTTTTATACTCTATGTTGCATCTTGGACAAGTTACATTGCTTTTTGTTTCCTTCTTATAAGCCCTGCTTTCTAGGAATTTAAATTAGAGATTAGCTTGATGTTTCTTTTGCAATTAGATTTTGTATTTGACCCACTTGAATTCACGAATTCACCATCACTGGATAAATTTGGTTCCTGTAGCTTTCCTAAGTCCTTTTTCTAGATTTTATTGCATTTCCTGCTTTGGCCTACTTTTGCCTGTTTTACTACTTTTCTGTTCATGGCTGCTTTTGCCTACTTTCTTCCAGATTTTCCTGAGTTGACAAATTATCCGTTTCCCTTTATATTATGCGCCCTCTTGAGGAACCTAAGACACTTACAACTCATAAAATAATTATTAACTAATTAAATACTAAAATTATGAGTCTGCCTTATCTTTCTATGCACTAATTTAATTATACAAGGTACCACATGCCAACATTAATTATTGCTTCATAATTAATTTCCTCTTGACCGGGGGAATTGAGTGGACGTAGTCGTGAACCATAGATATACCAAAAATGGGGACATTATAGCACTCCCCTCCCAAATTTTAATTATCCTTAAGCAAATGAAAATCATGGATGATGAAGCACTTGTATATTTTTCCACTAAATCTGCAAGCATGCTTAAAAAACCATTTTGATCTAATCTACATCATAGATGGCCCTTTTTTACAAACTTGTATTGGTCACCTTCTCCATCAAGTCATGATTTAATATGCTTTTGAAACACTCCATGGCAAATTGAGTTGCGAAACATGGATTGAATTTGATCAGAGCATGCAAGAAGGACAAACTTCTCAGGTAGTATTTGGAATAGGACATATCATGCATTTGCAAACTTATATTCCCATGAGAAATAGGATATGGGTTTTCCATATAGGCTGGTTGAATGTTCTTTCCAGAAACATAACTATCATGCACTAAAATATTAGAAATAAACATCAAGGCAAAAATTGCATACTTGTTTGTTACCCATTCTTGTTGTTGAAGTGGTAGAGAGTGTAGAATATGAGCATGTTAAATGTGTTATACCTTATACCATGTGCTTCTAAATGTTTCATAATTAAATCCATCCAATGAATCACATGTAATAATTTCTTGTTTCCATACATTGATCTTATTATGTGTCAATCCTAATTTTGAACCAATGTGGTCAATTGCAACCTCAAACTTGTCCCTTCTTAAGCATTGTTTGATCTTAGCCAATGTATGTAGAATGGATAACACCTCCATGAATTGTGTTGAACAATATTATTTATAGGTCTGACACTTAATGGGATGTACTTTTGGTGACATAACCATTCCTATTCCTTCTTTGGAAACGTCTCTTTTAAGCATGCATAGTGGAGAAAAATCTGATGGGGTAAGCTTGGGGCGTTGATGTAACATTCTCTTTATCCTTTTGAGAATTCTTTGAAGATTCTCATCCTCATAGTGGACTCCTTTGCTTACTTGGGCAGCCATAACTATTATGAATTGAAAGGATCCTCTACATGGTGCGCTATCCTTATCATTCTCAATCATAGGACAAAAATGCAGTATCCCTATCCTTCCAACCTCATGTTCAACAAATTGATATGCAATGATTGCTCTACCCAAATTCATGACATATCTTCCAAACCAAGAATGTGATTATTTCATCATATTACCATGAACCAAAATGTAATCAAAGAGAATCAACACAAGCTTACAAAATTTATTGATGTATGTTCATGTAAGGAGGTGAACTCATAGGTGCATCAACCAAATCAATGCTCATGCATGTGAGTCCCAAGTAGGCACAATGAACACAAGGAGTTGTCCCTTGCAAAATTTCTCCTTCTAAATGAACTTGATGATGTTGACCAAGGTGGAAATAAGTTTCAGTAAAGTACTCACGGTTATGCATCTCATTCCTCTTGGGAGGTGTCTATGTCTCCCATAATGTTATGTGAATCTTTCAGCTGAAATAGTTGAGACCAAGAAAGATTCCTAGATCCCACTGATCATGTTGCATGCTACTAATCTCAAATTTCATCAATAACAATATGTCACTCCATGAAATGTCAAGATCCCAAGGCTTATGCATCATCCCACTTAACTTCTTATTCACTTGGAACAGTGTGTTTGTCAAAATGATACCAAGATCCCATAACTATTTCGGAATCCCATCACTTCCAATTCTCTTGAAAAATTATTCCATTAGATCCAACAATGTTTGGATCTATTCTTGCACAAATTGATGGATTCATGATCTGTTACATCCAACATGCTTTGTTTGCGAGATGATTTTTTCTTGTATGGAAGTTCCAAATATTCCATGTATTTCACACCCAATCCATGGATGCATGTGTACTGGAAATTTCCAAAGGCTTCCATACATACCCTTGTTGTTGCTCACGTGGCAAGACAACATCAGTAACACTAAAATAAATATCACAAAAGAAAAAAGAATGTTTACCTCGATGAATCTCCATATTGGCTATGTATCCATCCACCAAATACATGGATGAATAAACATTTGGCTTGGTGATCTATGTGAGATGTAATCATTCACCTTCTTTGAATCTAAGTCTTCTTACTATATAGGAAGCTCATGAGCTCTCTCTTCCAAGGCATGCATGTCAAATAATTCCTTATAGATGAAAGCAAGACTTATGCATCCTTGGGCCTCCATCTCAATGATGTACTTATCTACCCAATCCTCGGATAAACAAGTACCATTGCTTGCAGACTCAAATGGTATGTCCCTATTTATTTATCCCATAGCTAAGTACTCCTCTATCCCATTCTGTATACCAACAATTACTTGATCAAAATCATCTTCCTCTTTGTTCTTCATAAGAACTTGCAATTCTTAATTTACCTAATGTTCAACTCTCATATGAGGTTCCTCCATCAAATCCACCATGTCATTTTCCATCTACAAATGACTATATTCCATGCAATATGGAGTGTCTGATGAACTTGAATTCTTTTGGATTTAATCACTCTACATTCTTGATTCTTGAAGGGCCCTCTGTGTGCTCTTCAATGAATCACGGGTGGCCTCTAACTCACTAGTGAAGCTTTATGACTCTTCTTCTTCCTCCTTGAGTGCACTATGGTACATTTCATCCAACATGAAGAGATGATATATATCTAAAAGTAAGTTCATGTAACTCTCCTTCATCTTAACCACTGCTTCTTTGAGTGCTATGAACTCTTCCATAAAGGCTTCTTTTTCCAACTCTCCTCCTGAAGATTTCCAACAAGATTGTGTCACCAAGGAATTAGTGTCAACAAAGTTCTTCTTGGTTGCCATAAGCTTATCTTGGTCCTGCTTTAGTGATCCACTCAAATGATGTGGCTCATAAAGAATGTCATCTATAAGCTTTACCTCTTCTAATGGTTAACACCTAAGATCAATTTTCTTGTGCCATATATCCACAACACATGTTTCACTCTTAACACACAGGTCAACATTAGAAGCTTTTACAATATCGCTTCCATGGTATGAAGTAGAATATACCTTAGAGGGCTGCAATGAAATCTAATTATTGTATAAATTGAAATTTTTATTATACCTTTGTATTTCATCTTCTACAAAACTGAATGTAGGCTCTGGCACTTCAAGTTCTTCTAGCTCTATGTCTGCTTATTCCTCTTGTATTTGGAAATCTTCCTGTGATGGTTTGCGCTCTTCCTTAGGTGTCTCTTCTTCTTTCAATGGTTTTCTTATGTTCAATGATTCCTCATCTACATCCTTGACCCAAAATCCATAACTGAGATGTTTAATTATTGAACCATTGATCTATAGGCAATGAATGCAATTGAAAGGCATAATTGTGCAGTAGAATGGAATGAACGATGTACACTGAACAAGACAAATTTTAGAAAAAACTAATAAGAATTGATCAGTAAATTACAACACTAATCTTAATTAATTCCAACAGTATACAACCATGTTACAATAAGGAGGATTCGAATCATGTGGACAAGATTCGAATCTACCAACTCAATACTAACTCGCTAGCTAACTAGAAGTTTCTAAATCATTATCAGAGACTACTAGTCTAAATCCACATGTCTAATTCGGTCTATCAATCAGTTAAACTAGTTAAACAGATGAGGTAGGTGAGAAATGGCACCTACTCCCATGCAGCCATGCAAGACTAGCACTAACTCAGCTGAAAGACATCTAATTGAATGTAACTAGAGCTTAACTTAGCATAACTACCTACCAACTACAACCAGCTGATGGATGTTGTCAGTGGCACTCGGAGTGGCTCCTAAAGTGTAGGGATTGGCACTAGTGGCACCAAATGGCACACTGGTGGCACCAATGGCACTTGGTGGAACCAGTGGCACCAAACCCTAGAAAATGACTCCTAGGTTAGGCAGTGTGATCTAACAGACTATATACAGACAAGGGAGGATTATATAATCCTAACACCCCCCCTTAATCCTAACTTGTACAACTTGGTCCCTGACCACAAGGCCAAAAGTCACCCATTACAATCTAAAAACTTAAAAAGTTGCTTAATAAACTGAGGAAAATGGAGAAAACCTCATGGGAAAATCCTCCGTCAAAATAAGCAGGAACAAGAAATACAACTTATTCTTAGGAGATAATTCTTCCTCTTTGGGAAATAACTCGCGAAAAAATTGTTGCAATTTGCAGCACTATGCAGCAGCATGGTTCTTCTGTGCAACAGTATCATGTAGTTGTGCATGTGAACCTATCAATGTTCTTATTATATAATGGATGTTGTATGTGTTTCTTCTTTCTGGAGGAGGAAAGGAAGGATCAATTTTCTTCTTACGTGGGTCAAATGGTTGATCATTCACTATCATCAAGTAACACTTTCCTGCAACCTTGTTGCACCACTCTATAGAGAGTGAATCTATGTGAGAGAGAGAAACATGATCATTATGATACAAGGACCTTGTTCTCCTTCTATCTTCTGGATTCCCAGCTCCATCCCCACCTGCTTCAATGAGCTTTGGGGCCCATCTAGGCTTAGACATTTGATTTGGAATGGAAGCTAGATTTGGATATAGATCTTCATGAGGTACAACCTCAATATCAAGATCATGCTGATGTTTTTCCTCTTCATCTGAATCTGAAACATGTGATAAAATGTCATCATCAAAAGGTAGTGGAAGAGTGGTTATACCTTCTTGTGCTTCGAATGGTGTTAGATCAAACAACTGATCTTCTTCAAACTGAATACTACGCTCAATGAAGAATTTCCTAGTTGTAATTTCCATCAACTTATATGCTTTTCCATCCTCTGCATATCCTAGCAGTATCCATTCGCTACTATGGGATTGGAAGGCCTTTCTCTTATCAATGGGTATTTTAGACCAAGATTTGGAACCAAAAACTCTCAAGTGAGAGACATTGGGCTTATGCCCATGCAATGCTTCAAATGGAATGGCCCCAACCACTTATTTATGAGGCTCTCTATTTTGCATGTATGAAGCACAATTTATAGCTTCTGCCCAAAGAGAAGGAGGAATATTCTTGGCTTGGAGAAGATAGGTTTCCATCTCCTTCAATAATCTATTTTTTCTCTCAGCCACACCATTTCGGATGTGGTGTGTATGGAACTAAGTGTTCCGTTCGAATCCCCTATGATTCACAATAATGCTGAAAATATCTTTTAATGTATTCGCCTCCATTATTTGATCTTATGGACTTGATATTTTTCTTCAAACTATTCTCAATCAAATATTTAAAAAAAATTAAAATTCCAAAAACTATTGATTTCTATTTCATGAAATATACCCAGCAGAACCAAGAACAATCATCAATAAAAGTAAGGAAATACCTGGAACCATTAATTGATGGTGTAAGCATTGGTCCTAACACATCTCTATGTATCAAATCAAGTGTAGAGGCAACTCTAGTTGCCTTCCCAACTTCATACCTCTTCTTTGGATGCTTACCTACCAAGCAACTAGGACATACTCCATCTTATGTTTGGATGAGAGGCAAGCCTTTAACCATTTTTTCATTGTGGAGTTGATGGATATATTTGAAATTGAGATGCCCAAATATCTAATGCCATATCTTTCCACTGTTGTTAGCATGAGTCAATAGAGCTATAGGATGTGAAATAGGAAAATGAGAGAACTCATAAGCCTTTGAGGCATGGTTAGCAAACCCTTTTGTTATGATATTTCTAATATATTTTTCTATGATTTCAACTAAGTCAGAGTCGAATGTAACTCTCATGGGAGTTCCTATATGGGTCATCCGATAAACAGACAACAAATTAGCTGCAAGAGATGTCACATAGAGAACATTATTGAACTCACCATGTTGGATTTTAATTGAACCTCTTCCTAGTGCTAGAATTGTGGATTCATATCCAATGTGAGTGCTAGGTCCTCCTGATAGAGTGAGAGTGGAGAAGGATTCCTTTGAGGCAATCGTGTGGTTGGATGCTCCAAAATCTATCAAGTAAGCTTTCGACTAAGTAAGGCATGGCATCTCTCATGATATTTTGTCAGTGGTCCGGCATCATACTTCTTTACTCCTTGTGGAAGGGAAATATTGTTCTGTTCAAGGGGGGTTTACAATTGGTTGATCTTCTTCTTCATGCACTGGCTTTTAGGATGAAAGCCTCTCATACAGTATGGACATATAGTATATTTAAACTTTTTATTTTTCTTGGATCTTGAGGCTCCTTCGGAAGATTTATGACTCTCTTTTGGCTTCGAATCATAGGCTTTGGGCTCCTTCCCCTTGTGCTTCCCTTTGTATTGCGCATTGGTAGAGTCTGACATCAGAAGAGATTGATTCTTGGAGGTTTGTAACACTCCCATTTGAACCAACTTATCCTAATCCTATATGAAGGACTCAGTAAACATGTCTAGAGAAGGCATCTTCCAATTGGGTATGTAAGCTCTTATGGAATGAAAGGTAGAAACAAATATTGAGTACTCATAACCAATTTTGTTGAGCACAGACATCACAATATGCTCGTCTTTCCTCTCTATTCTGCATTGCTTACATTGCAGTGTAAGAGACTTGAATTTTGTGAAAAAATGCTGAATATTTTTTAAACTGTTGGGCTGCAATGCAATGAGCTCATTCTCTAGTATGTGCCCTCGAAGCTCATATTGTTTTCCAAACAAGAATTGAAGCTTCTCCCAAGATTCTTTGGAGACTTCAATCCCTCAAGGTGAAAGATAAGATCACGGGAGATGTGATTGCATAGGAATCCAAAGGCTTCATCCAACCAATTCAAGAACTTATTTTTCTCAGTAGGGTGATGAGGCTTTGTCTCTTTGCACATAGTCATCCTAAATAGGCCAAGATTGCGCAAGGAGACCTACGTATCTACCCTCCAATCAACATAGTTTAAGGGTGTAAGGATCCGGGGTATAAGATCTATAGAATCCATCAATTTTCCTGTTGACTAGACAATTCTTCAACAAGCTACGTAGGTACTTGCAAGTAAAATTGCAAAAAACACAATCAATTCACAATCATGTCAGTTTCAATCCTTCGACCTCAACATGTACACTTTCTCAAGGTTCATCACACATATAGAGACTTCTCTAGATGAATCAAGAGTTAGCAAGGAACAAATTGCAGGAATTATGTGAAAACCCAGCTGCTTCTCGTGTACAATGGAGGTTGGACAAACCTGTTGCTATCCTGAACAAGGCTCTAATACCATGTTTAATTATTGAACCATTGATCTGCAGGAAATGAGTGCAATTGAAAGGTATAATTGTGCAGTAGAAGAATGGAATGAACAATGTACAATGAACTAGACAAATTTCAGAGAAAACTGATAAGAATTGATCAGTAAATTACAACATTAATATTCATTAATTCCAGCAGTATACAATAGTGTTACAATAAGGAGATTCGAATCATGTGGATAAGATTCGAATATACCAACTCAATCCTGACTGAATTGGCTAACTAGAATTTTCTAAATCACTATAAAATCCCACTAGTCTAACTCCACATGTCTAATTCAGTCTATCAATCAGTTAAACTAATGAGTTAGGTGATAAATGGAACCCACTCCCATGCAACCATGCAAGATTGGTGCTAACTCAACTGAAATACATCTAATTGAATGTAACTGGAGCTTAACTTAGCATAACTACCTACCAACTACAACCAACCAATGGAGGTTGTCAGTGGCACTCGGAGTGGCTCCTAAAGTGTAGGGATTGGCACCGATGGCACCAAATGGCACACTGGTGGCACTAATGGCACCACTGGCACAAAACTCTAGCAAATGAGTCCTAAGTTAGGAAATATTATCTAATAGACTATATATGGACAAGGGAGGATTATATAATCCTAACATGATATAGACACAATAATTGAAATTCATGGCTGCATAGATCTCCTTGCCCAATGCCATATACTCTTGGTAGTAGCGGGGCATGTTTTCATTTACTTCTATCACCTTTTCCATGTTTTTCTTAACCATTGGAGGATCAAACCTGAATTATTCTCTATATGCTTGATTATAAAATTCATCATACTCAAATCTTGGTAGGACTCCATCAACATATAGGATTTCTTCTTCTACAAACTCCTCAAAGTCAACATCTTTAATTAATGGTATAAGCCTCATAGCTGCAACTTGATATGTAATATACAATATTTCTTCAAATGAGAGCTTAAGGAGTTTGGTATTGCTTCTCATAAGGGTAAAGGACCATGCTATGGTACCACTGTAATGTACCAAATAAGGATTTTTTCCACACTAAGCAAAATATACAAGGAAAAACAAATAGACACCCTCAAATACTAGTCTGGGAGACAAAGAAGTATTTATTGGATTCAAACCAAAATAAAATTTATAATTACAGTAGACATATATAGGTCTGAAATAATCTATTCAGAAAGGTTTTAAGTCCATACATACTGCAGTGGGCATGTTCTTTAGGTACATCATGCCTGGGATGGTTTGAAGACTACGTAGTTTTAGTCCCCGGGACTTTTGTGGAAACCCAACGGTTCCTGGTGCTTCACTAGATTTGTATAGACTTGGATTAAAGTTATATAGGAATTTAAAGGCATGTGGTTCATAGTTGGTACATTATTTGGTGGTTTGGTTGCATTTGGAAGAGATATGACCATTCAAGACCACACAACTAGTTTAAGTTCAAGGTATTCCAAACAACATAAGAAGCAAACAAATTTGTAGACTTAGACATGGAATATGTCCATTATAATCTTAATTAACATAAAAAACAAAAAGAATCAAAATCCATTGATCAAAAGATAGAATACTAACATAATACTAAAAACTAGTCAAAATTGATGCAAATCTAGAAGAGGTCTTGGAAAATTATATATATATAGATATATAGATATAGATATCAGAATTTGGCATTATGAAAGTTCTAGAATAATATCAAAAGCTGAAAATAATAGACATTACACCATATATAAGTTCAAATTCTTTTCAGACGAGGCTCATGCTTGACATTTATCAGTAGAAACATCTGGCATAGAGAATAACTGGAAAAACTCATAGATTTGAACTACTGGATTCACAAAGCTTGTTTTGGATCTCAAATAATACTTTATTTATCTTTAGGACATGCAATAAAATAATTGAAAATGGTTGGATTCGATCATCCAAACATCTAATTGAAGAATCAACTAGTTGAAGTAGCGGGGGCACATCTCCCAAGTCGAATTGAGATCTTAAGAGCTATCAACGCCAAATCATAATTCATCATAATATGTGAATGGTGAAATAACCCTTTCTTTTATAATCTATGTCGCTTCTTGCATAAGTTACATTGCTTGTTGTTTCCTTCTTCTAAGCCCTCCTTTCTAAGAATTTGAATTAGAGATAAGTTTGATGTTTATTTTGCAATTCTCTTTTACATTTTGCCCACTTTACTTCATGAATTCACCCTCACTATAAAAATTGGGCTCCTGTAGCTTTCCTAAAGCCTTTTGTTGCCTTTTACTGATTTTCTTGCTTTTGCTTGTTTTACTATTTTTTTGCTCTTGCCTCCTTTTTCCTGCTTTCTTCAATATTTTCTTGATTTGACAACTTATTCCTTATCATTTATCCTATGGACCCTCTTGGGACACCTAAGCCACTTACAACTCATAACTAATTATTAACTAATTAAATATTAAAATATGAGCCTGCCTTATCGTACTATGTTTTTATTTAATTATATAAGGTACCGCATGCCAACATTAATTCTTGATTCATGATTAATTTCCACTTGACCATGGGAATTGAGTGGACATAGTGGTGAACCACAAAGCTACCAAAAATGGGGACATTACATATGTTAAGGCACTTCATGAAACTTAATGGTTTAAACCTCGAATAACTGTTTGTGCCATGTATGGGGATACACAATATAGCTAGGGATATAGTGGAAGCATACTAGAATCGATAGTGTCAAGCTAGTACAATCCCTACCTAGTTGTCTATTCCCCCATATTCTTTTTTTTTATTATGTATCACACATATTTTGATTACATTGTATGTGTACCTATTCCACTACCTAGTAGGTGGCAACAAAATAAAGATGCTTGTACACATTTAAAAAAATTATGATTTTAATGCATGACGATATATATATGGAGCAACCGAATCCGGTTAGTCCGTTAGTAGTCGAATCCGACTATCATTTTAAATAATGAAATATGAATAATATATTAAATGATGCTAATAATAACAAAGGAGGATCGCCTTTATAGGCCTTGAGCGTGAAGGGTTACACCCTTCCATATAATTAACTAATATAATTAATAATTTATTTTATATTCGTTAAATTGCCACTCCCTTTAAAGGAGCTTTGTCCTCAAAGCTCGAATATTTTCCTAATGTCGTTCTTCATTCTGACTCGGTGTCAGTATTAGAATCAGACGAGGTCTCTTGTGCAGAGACTTGCACTTCCTTTCCATTGATGATTTTGCACTGTATTGTCTCATTGTTCCTACATTTATGACCAGGGGTCCAATCATCACCGCATCGATGACATATGTTTTTCTTCTTTTTTCTATTATCGCCTAACTGTTAGATGACTTCGATCTATTTTCCATTTCATAGGCATATGATTGAGGTTTGTGGCATTGATGACCGGGTGACCAAGTATCTGCACAGTACCTACATTATGTCTCTGTTTCTTGTCGATAATGGTTATCACCTCTTGTTTTAATTCCTTCCAATTTGTGTTCTACGGCTTTTACTTTATGTCTTGCTACTTCTACGTTAGGTATGTCATGCAACTTTAACTCTTTTTGGAGGTATGGTTTAAGACCTCCTAAATAGGTTTCGAGTCTTTGCTTGTCAGACAACCCAAATACTCATGTCGATAAGGATTCCCACTGATGTGTAAATTCCTCAACGTTTCTGACTTGTTGTAGTCTAGTAAGTTTACTGAAAAAATCATCTTCTTTGATTCCTTGAAACCTATTAAAAAAATCATTTTTGAACAAGTTCCAAGCCTTAGGTAAAATTATCTCTCTTCCACCATAAGTACCAATTATAGGCGTACCCTTCCATATGCATTGACGCATATTTCACCTTCTCCTCGTCATATTGAATGTTGTAAATGTCGAAGTATTCTTCAACTTTGTTTATCCAAGCAACGCATTGGTCTTCACTCCCATTGTATTTCGACAACTCTATTTTTGCCTTTGGTGGGTGCACTTTGTAAGGGCAGCGTTGATTTTTTTTTGCCTTATGGTTTGATGGTGGCTCAGAACTACTGGACGATGAAAGTGACATATTTGAATTGCTTCGTTGTTGGCAGTGATTTGTAGTTTTCTTATTCTCTACTATTTTACTAATATTGTCTATTTTGTTGTTTAATCGTGCCTCCATATCTAGCAGTACTTGTGTTTCTATCTCTTGCTTAAGCGTTGCATTGTTAATCTTTATTTCTTTTCGCAATTCTTCTTGATTCTTTGTGAGTGTTCCCTGGGTGGCAACATGAAATGAGGCATCTAACATGTCTGGACTGCTGACTTGGTCTAGACTGGGTATGAGCCTTTGTAACATCTCAATTAATGTATCATGGTTTTGCGTCATGGTGCTCATGTTCTGTGTTAAGGTGTTTATGTTTTGAGTCATGGTACTCGTTTTGTCATCCAAATATTTTTGTTTTTCGTTCAGGATGTCAAATTTTTCATCCAGCCTTCTTTCTAGTACCAGAACAAGATCGTCTTTGAGTATTGTATTGTTATTTTGCATCTTTTCTTGTAAGCCTTTTTTATTAGCGATAAGGGACTTGATGTCCTTCTCCATTTTTTTGATTTTCTCGTTCAATTCCACCATGGTTTTGGACCTCTATTTTGGCTTTTGAGGTGAAATTGAATAATAATATATTAATTAATTAATTAATTAATATTATTATTATTATATTTTTCATAAACTATATATATATATACAAATATTATATTATAATATATATATAATATTTGATTTTATTTTAATATAATATATATTATAAATAATATATTATATTATATTGCTTGTTTTTTTTGTTGCATGACGTGGAGTTGGAGGCTGAGGTGAGCGACAATGTGGAGTGGCAAGGGTGGATCTTTGGAGGCTGCGATGATGGAGAGCAGTGAGCAGAGATGATGGAGCAGGTAGGTGGTGTGAATGGAGGAGGACATGTGGAGGGAGGTGAGGGCGATGGTGGTAGCTCGGGGATGGAAGGGTGACGATGTGGAGGGATGGAAAGGAGGAAAGGGGTGGAGGCTGCAATGGGCAGCAGAAGGGTGATGGAGCAGACGCAAGCTGGAGCAGCTGGAGGGTGGCTGCTAAGGCCATGTAGGGAGGAGAATGGGAGGTTGGTGGGGAGGAGCGTGGCGAGGGTTGGAGGATGGCAACGACGAGATGAAGAGGAGATGATGTGGCCGCGGTGTGGTGTGTGGGTGAAGGGGAAACGAAGGACCAGCGAAGAATAGAAATGCAGAAGAAAGAGGAGCCGAGATGACGTGAGGTGGGAGGAGTGGATGTGCTGGGGGAGCGAGGGCGACGTATGGAGTAGCGGAAGAGGAAGTGGAGTGAGGGAGAATTTGGCAGGTGGAAGAGTGTGGAGAGGTGAGCACAGGGGAAAAAAAGTAAGTAGCAAAAATAAAATGAGGAAATGATGAGCCGAATCCGAGCTCAGAGTAGGAGGAGCCGAGTCCAAGCTGAATGTTGGAGGAGCCGAATCCAAGCTCTGATACCAAATGGAGCAACCGAAACTGGTTGGTCCATTGGTCTTCGAATCCGACTATCATTTTAAATAATGAAATATGAATAATATATTAGATGATGATAAAAATTACAAAGGAGGCTTGCCTTTATAGGCTTTCAATGTGAAGGGTTACACCCCTCCATATAATAAATCTAATTAATAATTTATTTTATATTCGTTACAATATATATATATATATATGTATATATGTATATGTATATGTATATGTATATGTATATGTATATGTATATGTATATGTGTGTGTGTGTGTGTGTGTGTGTGTGTGTGTGTGTGTGTGTGTGTGTGTGTATGTATATATATATGTATGTATGTATGTATGTATGTATGTATGTATGTATGTATAAACGTTTATCCAATTCCCCAAATTAATAGTATGCAGACCTTACAATTAAAAGTGAATCATAATCCATTAAAAGAGGTTATTCCAAAACAATTTAATTTATTTCAACATTATGGTTGTAAAAGGTTATCAAATGTTCATATTGGCAACATCATCAAATGAAGAAAGAAACATAATTGACCATTTATGGATAACCATAATGAAATGGCATTTCCAGAATATAAATGTTGAAATAAAACAGATACATATTACACTTAAGTGGAATCATATTGATTATCTCTTTCACCTTGCATTTAACATTATTGTTCTCAAATCCCAAAGGGGTTGGATCCATTGGTGAAGAGCAAGGAGCTTTTCACTAGTGGGAAAGGTTCAATTCCAATGAGGGTCAAACCTGAAGCCATGGGGTCACCTTGAGGTAGTGGTCAAACATGTGATTGCACCAAGAGAGATTGTATTAAATGATATCCTGACCAGTGTGCACATAACTGGATCAAATCCCACCCCATGTCCTTAAAAAAGAATGCCACGGGGCATAGAATAGATGGTGAATGGGTGTACTATTAAGGAACTCCTTATGTAAGGTTGTTAGTTCGAAACTCCGTGGGTACAAGCCTTACAAAAAAATCATTATTGTTCTAAAAAATATGTTTTGATCTTGGATCATGTTTTGACACTTATTGGTGGTAATTTAAGACCTGAGGTTTCAAAGGTATACTAACAATAAACCCCATGAACGCTAGCATATTCAATATTCAGTTATGAACAAGGCCTCACCATATACATTAACGAGAATGAAAAAAACAATAGTTTATCATAAAGAATGAAGAATATGAATATGTACACCATTCAATATACATTCCATTACATAATAACATCATTATACTCAAAAACTTAAAGTGGAGGAACCGGTACATAGTATTTCTTAATAAGCCAATGACATAAATTCATTTAATGATCAAGGGCTCAAACCTTGATTTCCATTTCCTTTACCTATTACAAACTTTATAATTTAATATTTACAAAACCATCATCTAACCCTTTTCCCTTTCATTACATTTCCTTAAAAACATATCAACAAATTTACAAATCAATTACAACCCTAACCACCTCCATGGTGAGCTTCTAACCAAGTATAGGAAAATGCATTAACCCTAAGAATAGTTACAAGCATGGCACACAAGCCAAAAAGGATCGCACAACACAAAGCAAGTCGCATAGACTAAAACAAAGTTGTGTAGACTAAATGTAGTGTGTGCACATCAAAATTATAAAGTAGGAACTAATAGCCCCCCAACACTATGATTGTCTCGTTCTTAAGTCAATATGGCCTACCCCTACAAAATAAAAGCGATGGAGGAAATCTCATGCTTCCATTGATCTGTAAAATCTGCAAATTCCTTATCCAAATTACTATAGTATGGAAAAAGTGTCCCCGACTTCTCTTTAAACTTAGTGATAAATTCCATGACCATTGTACCTTTTAATGGATTAACCTTGTCAAAGATTTGAATTGCCTTAATAGAATTCATCTAAATATCTAAAATGGTTGAATACCTATTCTCGGAATGCTCATGTTGGCCCTAGGATATTTTGGGAAACTTTGGATGCCAGTTTTGGTGTGAATGGGGCTACATTAAAATGGTTCGATGAAGTGGACAACTTTGAAGAAGTGGTCGTGTTTTAAGGAAGTTAGGCATTTCAACGGTGTCCAACTGCAAAGTTTCTTAGGTGGTGTTGTACAGGATAATACACCTAATAACCTAGGTTTGGGGTTACCAACATACTCATTCACTTGTAGACAATTTGACTTCTAAAGTGCAGAATAGGAAATAGGAAGTTAGAAGGACTTACTTGGTCAAACGAAGGTCGATCCTTGCTTAGCTTCTCCCTCTCTGCTCCTCTCCAAAAGTTTCCAGGATAGTTCCTCTTTCACCTGTCAAAAGACACTCTTCCAGACACAAGATGATTCATATATGTATAAGGAGGTTAGATAAATCACATATAATACTGAAATGTAAGCATTTATCAAACTACAAGATATGAAACACATATGGAAGAAGTAATCTCTTTATTAACAGTAATAGAAAGAGTTTAGGTTACAACCCAATGCCTGAGACAAGGACTCCTCTGTCACCAAAGGATTCTGAGTTCTCTACTCCAAAGATTTCTGCAGCCAATCCACCAGCATAACTTTGCTCTCCAAGTGTTACTCACAACACCCTCCCCAAGGCCTGTATTTATATGGGTGAAATAAGGCAGTTCTCGAAGGTTAGGGAGGTTATAGCAGTTAAGAGGATTAAGTTAAATGACATAACTAATCTCCCATTAGCGCGTGGTTTTGTGTTTTAAGGTTGAGAGACACATTCGCGGGTCTGTAGTAGAGCAACCCGCAAATGATTTGCGACTATGCATTAGAGCAACCCGCGAATACAAGGATTCGTGACTTGCTGTATAGGAGACTCGCGAATGATGTGCGAGTTGTCAATATAGAGAGTCACGAATACAACTCAAAAGAGGTAAAAATGGCAAAGTAACCAGCTGGGTGTATAGGGAATGTACTTCATCATAAGCTAAGGTATAGTGAATATGGGCAACCTCAATCCATAAGTGTCCTTTTGTGTGCCAACCTGAGGGAAGTCAGCACTCGGACGGAGAGGTGCCATTCAGGCGTATAACAGATGCCCCCTAATGTGTGAGGTTAGAGGGGAACGATGGCCGAAATACATTATAATCTTTAACTCTGGAGAAACTCAGAAATCCAGTGGAGCAGAAGGAGTACCTGAAACAAATACATAATAATGTCATATACAAAGTTACATCTGAGGATGATATGTTCAATTTACTGGAACACTAGCTCCTTTACAATATTTGAGTACATCATATGATACGGTTAAAAACCACGTATTTACAAAGGTGGATCGAAGCCACAATACAATAATGATGAGTCTGCAAAGATCTGGAAGCTGGATGTAGAAATGGAACATAGTCTTGCGCAACTTAGTTCATGTGTGAGGAACTAAGGTCTTCATAAAGGATCCCAAAGAACCAGTACAATCCAAGCCATATGAATAAGGGTAAGCTGAAGTCGAACATGGAAAGGATTCAACAGTTTGTCAACCAATAGATGATAATTGACAACTAAAGCAAAGGAGTTCGCCAATGATGAAAGTGAATCCAGAGGTACTATCGTCAAAACTCTAGGTCTTCGTCATCAGGAAGTGCTGAAACGGAACCATACTGTGATAGGGAAGGCAATATATCCTCCAACAGATCACAAGAGTGACTAGGAACTGGGTAAAAGAAGATAGACACAAAGAAAATGGATAGCAGATATAACAATGATGGAATTAGGCTATAGATCAAACAGTGGGAAGAATCCTTGAACAGTGAGCACAGCACAGAGATGACCCAAGGCAGCGTATAACAGATCGATAGGACAACTAGACTTATCTGTCATGTAGGAGACATGAGCAGATTCCCCAGGTATAAAGGACAAGAGGAGGAGCAGAAACTCGAAGTGATAGCTGAACACAGGTGTACACTGAAACATGGATATCGAAAAGCAAAGAGTGCTATGTTCAAGGATGACATGCTGCCATTACTGAAAACAAGACAAAACTCCTTCCTTACCTTCCCTATTAAGTTTTAACGAGTCCAGGAAAGTCAACTTGGTTCCCTCTTCATTTTTTAACAAGCTTGAAGAGATGGGAAAATAATGCTTGATAGGATCACTGATTCGTGGATTTAATGAGCCCGAACTAGTACATGCTCATTCGATATTTTCACATTTAGAGAGTCTGAAAACACCAAAGAAGACTCTAGGGGGGGTCCTTTTTCATCCAATTTAGTCTCTTGAGGACGAAAAAGTATAAAACAAACCACAAAAGAACTCTCTTAACTTCCGAAGAAGAAAAGGTGAACCTTTTTCGTACTTAGTAGGGAAGGTCCGAAAAAGGTTAAATTACCACCTACCCAACGCTCCTTCCATAACAGCATAAAATAGCTTGAGTTTTACGAGTGTGAAGGAAAGCAAGATCACTCGGAAAGATCCATTTGGTTACGAGAAATGGGGCTTACAATAATAAACTCGTTGCTTTGTTCTTGAGTGTTTAACGAGCATGACAAAGACACAAAGTACACTCAGAATCTTTTTCATGTTTGGGTCCAGAGCACGAAAAAGAGAAAAATAAGCTCAAACCGGGTGTTCCTTTTCCGTAAATTTAGTCCCTCGGGTCCGGAAAAGTGATAAACCTATACCTGAGAATACTCTTCTCAATTCCGAAGAAAAGAGAGTGATCCTTTCTCGTACTATTCCGCATGGTCCGAGAAAGAGATAACCTACCACCAATGTGGATGTCCGTTCACATATTCTTAACGAGCTTGAACGGACGAGATAACTCGGCAGTCAAGTCTGTTTTGAAGGAGTTAGACCTGGGCCTAAAGAAACTCCATAAGGTCGGGGAGTCCTATAAAGGGACAGCTTGTAAAGAGAGATTCATAAGAATCTCTAATTGGCGTGAAAAATAGCTATGAGGAAACCACTGGGCCTGAAACAGTGACAGAATGAGTACCAGAGGATGGCAATGGCATATAAGAATGATACTCATGAAAAAGGGATCCTAGCCACGGAAGAACAATGGTAGAGACAAGGGACTAATGGCTTAGAATACCATAGTCCGTGGCAAAATGTTGCATACTAAGGTTAATGTGGAGTGAGAAAATGCCAACATGTGTTGGAAAGAGTAAAAACCACCCTATAGAAGCATCAACACTTTACAAAAGTTGGTAAACCTGTTCCAAGGCACAAAAGGGGTGACATTAGTCAATTGACATTTCAAACTATAGAAAAAGACCCACTTTACGAAATATTATTTCTATAAATAGTTTGAAAATTAAAACTTTTCTCACCATTTGTACTTTTGGAACCAAAAAGGAAAGTTTTACCCTCTATCTTTGATCGCTTGCCGTGGACAATTGGACCGTCAGAATTCAAATCCGTCAGCTTCAGGTAAATCTACACCCTAAGCTCTTCCATTTGATCCAAACAAATTTTAAAATTAATGGTTAATTCAGTATATTTCATCATCTAAAAATGTGAAAAAATGCATTCGCGGGTTGCTAAGCAGGAAAGCCGCGCATACGCGTTTAATTCGCGGGTTGCTCAATAGGGAAGTCACGAATGACTCGCGAGTTGTACCAATGGACAGTCGCGAATGCTGCACGATAGGCAAATGCATTAAAAATATTCAAAATTTTGAAATTTTTATGATGAATTAATGAATTAAACTATGTTTATTTGTCAGGAAAATCATGGTGTTGGAGTGGAGGGAGAGGGAACACAAGATGATGGACCAAGCGGCTCTCCAAAGTCCACCTACTATCCAAGCATTGTGGAATAGTGGGCTACTTAAGTTCTTTTACACATCACCAATGCGGGCCAATGTCCGCATATTAGAGTTTTTGGTCAACTATTGGGACCATGACCTAGGGATGTTCAATATCCAAGGGGAGACTTTGGAGCTTACCGTAGAGGACATCTACTTCATAACCGGGTTGTCACATCAAGGAGCACCGATGAACATGGAGGGCACTGGTAGGGGTGGTGACCCCTTGAGCATCCAGAACTATGTCGATGTATTCTGCAGGCCGGGTACTCAAAAGAAGGGCAGCAGCGTTCTCATTGCAGATATTCAGGACGTGACACTGCAGGTATTAGCCAGTACGATTGTCAAACTTTCAGGGTCAGCAGGGTTGCATATGGCCACTAGAACTCAGATGAGGGTGGCGGTTGATTGCTTCAGAGGCACACTCTATGACTGGTGCACGGGAATTGCCCCTATTATGAAGAGGCAATTATCCGAATGTAGGAGGGGAAGACGCGAGAACTTCGGTTATGCTAGTATATTGGTTGTGTTCTTCTTTGAGAGGGTGCCAGCTATGAGCCCTGCGGTACCATTACAGGTCTCACATCCACGTCAACCGAGGCTGAGCAGGTGGGGAGATATCTTCCTCCGCCAAGGAGGAGGAGACGTAGTACATAGCATGTACGACGATGATTTTTATACATGGTGAGAACGGCAGTTGCCGGCGTTGGAGCAGTTTCCATACGCTGGAATGGATTTCCAAGGTGACCGTGACCTAGTCCTCCCTCCAGGAGGAGCATGGGGAGAGATGGGTAAGTAACTTTTTAATTTTTTATCATTATCAAATTTTTATGAATTTTCTAATGATAGGATATATACATATGCACAAGTCTAATCCTACTCATGTGTCAAAATGCAGATATTGGACCAGTACGCCCTGTAGGGCACCCACGTACCTTCATACGTCATGTTGCAGGGGGAGACCCTGGATTGATCAGGTTACTCGAGACAAAGCTAGGTAGACTGACTGAGCGAGTACCCACGATATGGATAGAGCATCTCCCTGTAGCTATGCAGGAGTTCACAGTTGGGGTCCCACCGGCCTGGCTACGTCTTTTCAGACGGGTAGCGAGAGCAGTAGTTGTATACAGGGATGCGGTGGAGGCTGCTGTAGCCGAGGAGGATGAGGAAGCCAGGGGGCACAGAGATCACGGGGACCAAGGAGGTCCCAGTGGCCATGGCGGGCAGTCATAGTTCTAGAGCATTTTGATGGATGATGATCCATTTTTTGTATATTTTGTATATTTTGGATCTACGGATCAGACTTGATCTATCCTATGTATGAACAGATATTTACATATATTTACATATATATATATATATATATATATATATATATATATTTGTGTGGTTGTCAGCTTATTTACAAGTGTTTTTTATGTATGTGCTGTATATTTATGAAGTGTGTGTGAGATGCCAATCCAAAATGTAATTAGCATATGCATCAGATAATGAATTTTGATTTCTTGGAATGTGATTAAAAGTAATAACTTCAAGCTGGGTAATGCCATGTGACGAAGCATCCCATAAGAACTCAATAACGGCCCTATATTCAGCAACATTATTAGAGGCAGGACCTAGGCAAGCGCCACCTGCGACGACAAGCTGTCCTGTGGGAGAATAGATAACCCATGATGCCGAAGCTAGGTTACAAGTGTGGCGGCTGGCGCCATCAGCGAAACCTACATACATTTCGGAAGACGTCTGCAACAACCAGCAGATAGTATAAAAAACTAAACTAACAACCTAATGTACATAAAAATACATACACTAATATACAAGAAAAAGTGCTAAGCCTAAGCGTAGTACTTCTTTAAGTAGAGCCCATTTCTAGGCTCAGGCAGCTTATTCCCATCATAATCCACTAATTCATTTGCGCCTTTACTCAGTACTTTAGACACGACATAGGGTCCTAACCACATGGCTTTGAACTTTCCTGCCCCTAGAGGTTCTTTATCTTGGTCCCAGAGCAAGACAAGTTCCCCTTCAGAGAAAATCCTAGGCTTGACCGATTTATCATATTGAGTTTTAACCCTATTTTTGTGAGCTTGGTTAGCCGTCAGCGCATCTCTACGATGTTCATCAAGGTGCTCTAAGTGGACCAAGCGTTCTTCAAGATCAGTCGTGTCTGGTGACACATGAATAGCTATCTGTAAGGATGGAATTTCGCATTCAATCAGTGTAATAGCTTCCACCCCGTGAACGAGTTGGAAGGGGGAAAAACCCGTAGCAGTTTTGACATTGGTTCGATAAGCCCAAAGAGCAGGATATAACATGATGTGCCAATTTGAGCGGGCTGCATCAATAGTACGTTTAAGAATAGTTTTTAAAGTCTTGTTTACAGCCTCTACCTGACCATTTGCTTGCGGATAGTATGGAGAAGAATGTTCTTGTCGAAATCCGAGCATGGTGGTCAGTTCAGTCATCATGTGATTTTGGAAATGACTGCCATGGTCAATGACAATCACCTTTGGAATACCAAACCTATAAATAATCTGATTGAAAATGAAGAAAGCTGCGGTTTCCCCGTCGGCTTTAAAATTAGGCATTGCCTCTGCCCATTTTGTAAAATAGTCCACAGCGACAATGATGTATTTGTGCCCCCCATCCGAGGCTGGGTTGCATGTCATATAATCTATCCCCCACTTCATGAAGGGGCCTACCGAGACAACGGGAAACAAGGGAGCAGGATGTGACCGCATTTTTCTGGTGTAAAGCTGACACGGATGACAGCGCTTCACGGCTTCCACACAATCTCGAAAGATCGTGAGCCAGAAATAACCGTCACGCAAGATTTTCTGGGCCGTTTCTAACCCAGATAAATGACCCCCACATGCTCCACTGTGAGAATCATTTAGGACAACCTCTGCTTCCTCATGAGTAAGGCAGCGACGCAAGACTGAATCTACCCCTCTTCGATATAAAGTATCTCCTATTATGAGGTAGTTTTTAGCATGAAGTCTTAACTTACGTCGGTCTTCCCTAGAGCAAGCGACAGGATACTTCAAAGTCTGGAGATATATAAGAATATCTCCGTACCAAGGATCAGAGGTGGCTATAAGGAAGATGTGCTCATCTGGGAATGAGTCATCCTCAATCACTACATCTTCTTCCGTAGGAAACTCTGCTATAAGCTCAGCAAACACTAAGGACTTTTTGGATTTAGCGGATTGGAAAACCAAGTCAAACTCTTGGAGAATGACTATCCACTTATTGAATTTTCCCCCAACAATTCGTCAGGATAAAACATACTGGAAAGGGTTTACATCCACCACTACGGTAGTGGTCCTCAGTAAGATATAGTGCCGTAACCTCTGTACAGCATAGATAGCCGCTAAGGCTAACTTCTCGACGTGGGAGTACTTGAGCTCATGCCCAACCAAAGCACGCCTAAGATAATAAACGACATGCTCAATGAGCTTATCATCTTCCTGAACAAGCACTACCCCAATGGTAGACTCCGACGCGGCCAGAGACAATATAAAATCCCTAGAATAATCTGGTGGGCGTAATAAAGGAGCCGACAACAAGGCTTTTTTCAATGCCTCGAACGCAAGTTGTGCGGTTTCATCCCATACAAAAGGGGTGTCCTGTTTGAGCAGGCACATGAAACCTTTCGTGATCTTGGCATAATTAACGATAAAACGTCGAAGGAAGTTAGACTTTCCTTGTAGACTCTGAAGTTGCCTGAGAGAGCGAGGAGGAGGCAGATTGACAATGGCCTCAACTTTTAGTGGATCCACCTGGATGCCTCTACTGGAAACAATGAATCCTAGTAGTCTCCCTGACTCGACGCGGAATACACACTTGTGGGGATTCAAGCGAATTTTATAGTATCTGCAACTCTCGAAAATCAACCGTAAATGATCTGGATGTTGGATCCTCTTGCGAGAATGAGCGGGCAGATCATCTAGGTAAGGCTCGACAATGGCTTTTATATCATGAAAAGCGAAGTTCATGGCTCGTTGAAAGGTTGCCCCGGCATTTTTCAATCCAAAGGGCATTTTCCTATAAGCGAATGTACCCCAAGGGAAAATAAAATCCATTTTATGTTGGTCTTCTGGTTTGATTTGGAGTTGATTGTTGCCGGAAAAACCATCCATAAACGAACAGACTTCACTCCCCGCACAAGCATCTATGATCTGATCAATGAATGGTGTGGGGTAATTGTCCTTGGGACAAGCTTTGTTAAGATCTCGAAAGTTAATACAAACGCGAATAGTCCCTTGCTTTTTATCAATAGGAATTGGGTTGGACACCCACTCGGTCAAAGCAATGGGATATATAAAACCTGCTTTCAACAGCTTTTCAACCTCTGCCTTCACAACCGTCGCTTTACGCGGGTTCACGGGGCGTAATTTCTGCCGAACCGGCTTGGCATCAGGGTAGGTATGTATTTCATGTTGGACAATAGATGGATCAATGCCTGGCATCTCCTCATGTGACCAGGCAAAGACATCGCGAAATTCCTTGAAAAGGGCAGTATAGATAGCAATCTCCTCTGGAGAGCAGTTTGCTCCTATATAGATGTTTTCCACGACATCTGGGTTGACGAAAATATTGATAGGTATAGTAGCGGAAATGTTTGCCATATTCCCCTTGGCAAACACTCCTTCCCTAGGTAAAGGGTTAACAGGTATATCAACATCTCCAGGCAGTCTCACATGAAACTCTTGGTTTTCTATCTTGCTTAGCTCTGGAAGGAAATAAGACCGGTGATGAAGATCCTCACATAGCTTCTCACGTGCACACATAGCTTCCAGAATGGCTTCATTGAAAGGTAAAACAGTTTCTAAGCAATCTATGGAATGTAAAGAGTTTTCCACCCATGCGGGCAAATAGACTTCATCCAGATCATCCGAGACTGTTAGAGGATCTGGCATAGAATCAACAGTGGCTTGGGTAACAGCTTGATATGCCACTTCCACTACTGACAAGGGCACTTCCGGTTCTTGGGGGGTTGGGAGAACCCAAGGATCAGTCCTATCCACCACCGAAGCGATGGACTTCCCCACACTAGTGGAACCGATATAGTTAATCGAGGCTGGGATATCAAACGTGCCCATCAATGATGTATACAATCCAGCCCCCAAGCTCAAAGCAGCAGGCTTGCTCCGATCAATCAATGGTACATTGGATTCCTTAGACTCTAAACAGCCCTTTCGAGTAAAATCAAGTTGGTCAACAGTAACCAACTTGCCCTCATGTGGGAATACCATGACACGAAGAACAGCCGATGCAACAGCAGTCATTGCATAAGTCCAATTCCTACGTAGAAGCAAATTGTAGTCCAAGGGAGCATCAATCACTTCAACTTCAACAGACACTGCTTTGCCTGCCAACTTAATCTTGAAAGCTGGTAAGATACCATGTGGACGGAAAGACCTTCCATCGAAATCAGTAAGTAAAGTGGTTGATGGGACCAGCTCTGGGGATCCTAAAGCTTTCCAACAAGCCAGGGACATGACACATGTAGAGGCTCCCTCATCAACAACACCTCGTCCAATGGTCTTACCACCATGAACAACATCGATTGATAGGGCTACATGGTAAGGGAGGCGAATTTTGACATCCGACAAAGGAAAGTTCGCCGTGAGACTTGTAGAGTCCATGCTACCTAAAGCTGCCAAGAGGGCATCCCGCTGGGCGGGACAACTCTGTAGCACCTCCAAAGCTAACATTGCACATGGGGTTTGAGCTAGGTCTTCAACCACTGAGTAGTTGGAAGCAGCCCTATTGGGATTATGCAAAGTCTTCTTAAAGATACCCTTGGGTAACTTTGGCATTATTTCCGCAGGTTTCTCTATAGTGAGCGGGTTGGAAGGTTCACCTACACCTTTACCCGTCTCAGGAGTCTCTTTCTCATAGTTCTTGTTCCTGGTTTGCAACAAAGTTGAGGATCTGACCATGTTGATATAATTAGGGTCAAGAGCAGTTTGACTGCCCCCTGCTACAGTAGAAGCTGATGCGGAATTCTGTCCTTGGGGAAAAGGATCCTTTAGGACAGCGTTGGTTGAGTTTTCAACAGCTTCTGAGCTTGTTCCATGAGGGGACAAAGGTGGGTCAAGTGGTCTCCTTGGCACAACTTACAAGGGAACTTGACTTTCTTCTTATCTTTTTTGCCCCCATCAACATTGTTTGCGGACTTAGGCTTGTTTTGGTTTTGGTTTCCCTCTCCTTTTTTGCCCTTCTTCTTCTTACCGCCGAATAGCTGATTGCCCTTTTGAGAAGTTTGAGCAAAAACATTTGCATTTTGGGGAGAGGGGGCAGCCTTTGCTGCCTCCGCCGTAGACTATTTGACAGACAATTGGTGAAGTTGTTTTGTCAAAGACTCTACAGTGGGAGAATCAACATAACCAACCACACCATCGGCATGGGGTCCAAGCTTGGATTTCTCGGCCTCATGAGAAGGCCTAGGTGCCTCAGGGATGATTTCATATAAAATCCCAGACTGTGAATAAATCAAGTCCAACTGCTGGGCCCTGAGTATGGATTCTTCTTCACTAGTCACTCCTGATGTGGAAACATCCTTAGATATATAGGGCAATAATGATTTAAAGAACCATTCTAATAGAAACTCAAGAGGAATGGTGGCTTTGATAAGGCTCTTTCGCCTCCTCCACTCTTGGATATGATCCGAGATGTGGGTAGCCTTGTTTTGTCTAAAGGTGGACAATAAGTCTGTTCCGAAATCGTATCGGACTGGAAGCTGAAAGTGGCTAAGGAAAGCAGTAGCCAAGTCCCAAAAGCTACTAAAGGAAGCAGAAGGCAATTCGATATACCATTTTGCTGCAATGCCCGTCAAGGTCCTCTGGAACAGCCTCAATCTCACTGAATCTTCATTCAATGAGTTGGAAGAACACCATAAATGGAAGGTGGTGGCATGTGCCCCAGGATCTTCACCAATTTTACCTTCGAATTTAGGGATATCCGAGGGCAATTTGGTGGGAACAGGTGGCCACAAGGGGTCATGCCTCACCGGATCATTCAACAACTTTGATAAGTCTGGCAAGTTCAAAGTTGCCAGAAAAGGAATTTTAGGCCTAGCCGGTGTACTAGATGTGCCAACTTGGGGATTTGAGGGTCCTGCCCCTGAATGTCCAAAGGTAAAAGAGGGGTTTCCCCCAGACACCGGTTGTGAAGTGGGAAGGTTGCTTTGGAATGGATTCCATCCATAGGCCACCAGATTATGGGTGGGAGGTGCAGTGTAAGTGGTTTGGGCCATCCCCATAAAAGTAGGGGTCTGAAAGACTGGAGCTGGTATCCCTCCGCTAAACAAAGAGAAGGGGGAGCTCGAGTAAGGGACTGAAATAGGGGTTTGGAATTTTTGCCCATAAGAGGTGTTGCTTCCAAACTGCACTCCTACATATGAAGGAGGTGGACCTACGTATGGACTGGATGGGGGAATGTGCCCCCCATTCCAAGGGAATCCTTGGACAAAGGCCGAGGATCCCATCGGACCACTCTGGGTAGTGTAAGGGAAGGAAGAAGGAATTGTAGGCATACTGGGGATCCCAGTAACCATATCACCAGAAGTACCTCCTATGTTCGAGTAAACCGGTGGTTG
>LPNX010388691.1:387740-398506 GCA_001517045.1 Pseudotsuga menziesii
GCAAACTCGTCATCTTGCAATTCTTCTACCTCAACTGTGTCTAAGTCAAAGCGGTTAGCTATTAACTCCGGTTCACCAAGAACCTCGCTTACTCCTACTGGTTCAAAAGAACCGCCTGTGCTTAATCTCCGCCTTTGAGGTAAAGGTGGAGGCTCCAATGTGGTGAGAGGAGGAAGGTTTCTCAACCTTCTTGACCTTCTAAATAGTTGGTCCTCCAGAATTAAGACTTTAACTAATCACACCCTAAGGCCAAACTAAACACAAGCAAACCACAGAGCATACACTAAAAAGATCCTAAAGTCTCAAGCAATCAAACCAGGCTATAAAGATATACTTTCCCGAAGAAAGCCGATGAACAGTTACTTGGCGTCCTTGAGGGGTTCTTAGGCATAAGCGGAGGAATCACCCAACCGCCCTCCTACACTTTCCACAAGGGTTACCTTCCAAGTCCATTCAAGGTGAACCAGAAATAACCTTCCGGTTTACCTGGGTATGAGCTCTAAAAAGACAAGAGACTAAAGGCTACCTTGACAATACCTACTGTCTGGGGGTATAGTCGTCAGTCGAACTCGTACGCATGGGCAGGGTAGCTGAGCCCGAAACTCTGTCTAGGACAGAATCCCCAAATGAGTAAAAGTCCTGGGTTATGTTTTGACAGGGATTCGGAGGGCTATCTCCTCTGTCCAAGTCTCCACAGGGCCTAGTGCTTAACTCCTGTTTGAGAGGAGCTTCCCAGATACAGCGATAGAATCAAAGATTTACCTAAAGAATGGTCCACTACGTCTGAGTTTATAACTTGTGGGAAGTTTACACTCCCTAGCCCACAAGTCTAGCCTAAGCAGGTAGGTGAAAAGGCCCTAGAAATAAAAATTTACTAATAAATTTTAATTTAAGCGTTTATTTTAAGGGCTATTCTTTACTCAAGAGGAAATGGAAGTGATGGACTGTATGGTATTTTGACTCAGCAGAAAATAAATGAAATTAAAGGTGCATTCAAAGCAAACTAGCACTATAAAATAAACTTCTTTTCATTTTTTTCAAATATGTATTGATGAACTAAGAGCACTAAATGAGAGAAACTAAGCCTATATTTTGTATTTTTCTGAGATAATGTTCTTTAAACTGAAATCAAACACTACTTATGCAAAAATTACAATGCAAAAGATTAACTATGTTTATTTTTCACTTTAAAAAATGCTCAAAAAACTACTGTGCATCTATAATGCAGTATGCTTGAGTAAACTTGAAATTTATAAACTGTATGAAGGCTACAAACTGAAGTAGACAGGCAGACAGGACCAAAAAACAAGCAAAAGAAGTAGGCTAGGATCCCTTGCTTGGGTGCAAACAATGACACAAAATCACTGCAGACTTAAACAGGCAAGTGCAAACCAGCAACTGACAGAAAGCAGACTAGAAAAACAGAGTCCAAGACCCTGATCACTGATCCGGACTAAGACACTTAACCAACCACCCAAACAAGCCAGAACACTTCAAGATGCAAACAGTAAATAAAACAAGTAAAAAAGAACTCAAGGGCTTTCAAAAAGCACTAAGATGTGATCACCTGAAGCATTCAAACAACCCTACAGCACTCTTAAAGAAAGTCTTCACAGGAAAAATGAAATATAACAAGTAAAAGAACAAGCAAACTTTTACTTAAAAATCATAGTTTCGAGATGTATGCATGACTGTCTATAAGGACAACTCGTGAATGATTTGCGACTGTTCAGTAGAGCAACCCGCGAATGCAACTTTTAATTCGTAACTGTTCAGCGAAACAACCCGCGAATGGGTATAAAAAATTTCTCAAAGACAGAGAAAAAACCCCAAGACCTTCAAGCACTGAAGCAAGTAAGAAACAGGATAAAAATCACAAACAACTATCAAGCAAACACTGGTCAGGAAGGTAGAAAAGGACCTACAGCAAACTAGGCATCCCCAGCGGAGTCGCCAGTTCTGTTGTACAGGATAATACACCTAATAACCTAGGTCTGGGGTTACCAACATACTCATTCACTTGTAGACAATTTGACTTCTAAAGTGCAGAATATGAAATAGGAAGTTAGAAGGACTTACTTGGTCAAACGAAGGTCGATCCTTGCTTAGCTTCTCCCTCTCTGCTCCTCTCCAAAAGTCTCCAGGATAGTTCCTCTTTCACCTGTCAAAAGACACTCTTCCAGACACAAGATGATTCATATATGTATAAGGAGGTTAGATAAATCACATATAATACTGAAATGTAAGCATTTATCAAACTACAAGATATGAAACACATATGGAAGAAGTAATCTCTTTATTAACAGTAATAGAAAGAGTTTAGGTTACAACCCAATGCCTGAGACAAGGACTCCTCTGTCACCAAAGGATTCTGAGTTCTCTGCTCCAAAGATTTCTGCAGCCAATCCACCAGCATAACTTTGCTCTCCAAGTGTTACTCACAACACCCTCCCCAAGGCCTGTATTTATATGGGTGAAATAAGGCAGTTCTCGAAGGTTAGGGAGGTTATAGCAGTTAAGAGGATGAAGTTAAATGACATAACTAATCTCCCATTAGCGCGTGGTTTTGTGTTTTAAGGTTGAGAGACACATTCGCGGGTCTATAGTAGAGCAACCCATGAATGATTCACGACTATGCATGAGAGAAACCCATGAATACAAGGATTCGCAACTTGCTGTATAGGAGACTCGCGAATGATGCGCGAGTTGTCAATATAGAGAGTCGCGAATACAACTCAAAATAGGTAAAAATGGCAAAGTAACCAGCTGGGTGTATAGGGAATGTACTTCATCATAAGCTAAGGTATAGTGAATATGTGCAACCTCAATCCATAAGTGTCCTTTTGTGTGCCAACCTGAGGGAAGTCAGCACTCGAACGGAGAGGTGCCATTCAGGCGTATAACAGGTGGTTCTAGTTTTTTATCCACTTACATAATTACAATTGGGTAGTGGGTGTGGGGTGAAAGGCTATGAATGGCCTATCAATATGTAATGGGTTGGAAGTTTTGGGGTTGCATGGTATTTTTACTATTGGTTATGAACTTGATGCACTTTTGAATGTATGTTTCAAAGTATGAACTGAGAAGAGTCACACGAATGATGTATGATCTATAGTCTATGTGCACAGATATGTTGTAAGAAGTTGGTGAAGAGAAGTCTACAGGTTGTGTGTACAGACATGAAGTGTATCTTTGTTGCGACTTTATAATATGAAGAACGCTTTTGTGGCTTTTCTCATCTTGGGTTTCCATTTTAAAATCTCTGGTGTCTAATGTGCTTATGTGGTGTGATCTGATATTTGCTTGCTATTGCATCAAATGATAACTAATCTGACTAATGAAGTAGTTAATGAATGTTGAGTATGTTATGTTATTCTGGTTTATGTGTCGTAGATTGTTAAAATGAATTCTATTGAAGTGAAAAATGTGTCGAAGACCTGAGTCTGTCGAGGTTATATTTGTTATGATGTTGTGTTGTTCCCCTTCCCTGTTGTAGAAACCTATTTCTTGTAGTTTCCATGGGTACTTTGGGTGAGACTTCAACTGAGTTGCAAGTGTTTCCGAAAGGGATGGATCCTTCTAGGTCGGTATCTTGGGATTTGTTGGTATGTTGTTGGGTGAACCTGGGTTGAGATAGAATTGTGCCAACAAATGTTTCCATTGTCAGGATAAGGATCTATGTAAAAGGGGAATGCAGCATCTGTCGAATCCTGAGATCGAGGCTTGGGTTGATCAGAAGCAAAGGCAGTTTGCTTAGGAAAAAAATAAAGATATGTGACTAACCTGGGACGAATGGTTAGGTAAGTACATTTATTCGTGAAGTTTTCTTTGGTGAATTCTGTACTTTATTGACATAGTGCTTGGATAGGTTAACCTACCAAAAGAGGTGCTTTCAAGGAGGTGACCCTAAGTTTTGGACACCAGAGTTATTCCAACAGTTGAAAAGTGTGAACAATAAGATTTCTTGTGCTGTTGATTTCTGGTTGGATGGTATTCTAGAGGGGTACATAATTGAATTTGTTGTTGACACTATAAAGTATTATAGTGCAGCAGAGTGAGAGTTCTTTAAAGGACCACGAGATAAGTTCTTGAAATTCTTAAATATGTGGATTAAGATGTTTCTTTGTGAAAAAGGGATCTTAAGGACGAAATCCAATGAGTAAAGCATTTGTGTGCGGTGGGCCTAAGTGTTGAATAGAGGAAGGTTTGGGAGAATGCATGGAGTGGTTGAGATGATAAAGGGAGAAGAGAGTGAGACAGACAAAGAGTGTGGGGTTCTGCAAAGTGGGAAGGGATTTTGGTCAAATAAGAGGACAAGAACCACAACAAAAAGAGAGAGTTGCAGTGTGACCAGAAGGAGAGACTACGAACTAGTACCACAACTCAACAAAGATTATGATGACGATGAGGAGGAACACCAACACATATCAAAATAAGATCCTAGATCCACCCAAGACCATAGGCTACAACATACCCATGACCATGTGTACATCATAGGAAATAGAGGCACGACATAATAGTTTATTGCAGTTTTTCCAAGCAAGTCAAAATAGTGGTAATTGTTACAGTATTATTGCACCAAATAGTAAGCTCCCATGTTGTGTTCCTTTACCGCAGAGTCACTCGGTAACCCAAAGGTGTAAAAAGGTATAGGATGATGTGAAGTTTCCCATTTTCCATGGAAATGGATCGGGGTATCGAACCGAACTAGTTCTTGTGTTTAGTTGTATGGACTTCCAAGCAGGTCTAAGACGACAATATTAAGAGAGGTCATATGATTACAAGTTTTTGGTGTCATGTTATATATTTGTATATGAAGTTTTCCATTGTCCCAATCGGAACTGCACAAAAGAAATTAGCAGGGATCCAGGTCGAGATAAAAGATGAGTTTAAAAATCCTAGTCACGATGCATTACATAAGTAAAGTATATTAAGTAGTTACTAATTGAATAAGTATGGGACTTCGACCAAAGGTTCATAATGGCTAAAGTATTTTTTTCAAATGTTGTATTTATGACATAAATAATGGTTCATAGATGCATTATTACCACATATCTGACTACCATTAATGAAAAAGAAGATTGTGTCTCAATCGGAATCTTTGGAGCTTGCCAGGAAGTTAGAGGTATCACCAGCTGAAGAAACTGGTGTGGATATGGTGCAAATCTAGTCACAGCTCAGTAATTTTTCGTTGCATATTAATCAAGACATCAATAAGGGAAAATAAATTTGGGAATAAGTTTCGTGTACTAGGTGCAAAAAAAAGGGACACCATAATGATTAATGCCTACAATTTCAAGAATATCTAGACACGGGAGCACCTAATCTATTGAATTTGGGATTTATACCTTGGTGTCAAATATGCTAGACTAGGGCGCATCAACCAGAAGAATACTATGTACTTTAGAAAGTTATAAGTACTCCTCAAAACTTGTTTTATAAATTTTGTCAATCAATGGGGCATGATGAAAAAGATTGTCAAGTGTATCAATTGCTCATAGAACGCACCACAGAAACTTACCTTATGAAAGTGGAAGTGCCTCCTACAAGAAGTAATGCCCAATTTAATCATCCATGAGGTGGATTTTGTGGATGTGGAAGAGGGGGATTCAGTTGATGTAGAGACTAAGTGATTTGTGAAGGGTTGCATATATCACACTTTTTTTTCTCTGATTTTATCCCTATTTATGTACATTTTTATTAGTTCCTATACCACCACTATCTCTTTTTGGATGCCCCTAGTAAAGTTTTGGCTTTGGTAAGGATTGATCATGTTTTCCTTGAGTATTTTTCATTTGCTAGTGATTTGGGTATGGTTATGCAGTTATAATTTCCTATTAAATAAATGTTGTTCCAGGTCTATTGTTGTTTCAATTTCAGGCTGTGGAAAGAGGCACTAAAGTCAGTTGCGGAACAGAGTAGATGTGTAGGGTTGAACGACTTGCAGATAAGTCTCAAGTTTATACACAACATGCAAATAAAGATCAGTTGAGACAAGTAGCTCTAGTATGTGGTTCGATGAAGGCTCTTGAACATTTAATGTGATCTCGTTGGTCATTATACATTATCATGGTCAAAATACGGAACGAATCCGTGGTTTCGCAGCTAATTTAGGAATTACTAGTTCTATAGAAAACTCAATGATCACAGAAACTTTTCAACGATTTGAAGTCTGTTGAGTCATCCAGCAATTTCTCCTTGTTGTTTTGAAATATTTCTCAACTTAGAACCACATCCACACTTCATGATATTAGCATTCGAAATTGTCTCATGAAATCTCTTGAAGAATTAATAGATGGGCCTTATTTGGTAATCGGTTATAACTGTACGCAATTTCATAATATTTTCCATGGGTTTTTTATGTATAACAATTGTGAATCTTCTCTGGGAAGGTTAGCCATAAACTTGCATAGAATTACTGAACCTTTTTGTAATCATACCTTATTATATAAAATCCGGTATTTTTCGTGTGAGTGAGTGGCTTGCCCAATTCTTGTCTCTAAAGGCAGGTCCCCCTTTTAGTGACAGGTGTTGTTGTAGTTTAGAATTTTCTTTGTTTCTACAAGTTAGTATTTAATTAATTGTTGCATTCATAAAATTGTGTCTCGATTACAGACTAGTGTGAATTCTTGAAGTGTGAAGCGATTAAGTAGTTGCAACTGTTATTTATATCTATTATTGAATAACAGGGAAGCACATATGTTATGGGTGTCTGATTGGAAGGAATGGGACTATGGTGAAAGATTGTAATGGATATCTTCTTTCTTAGAATTTCAATTACTAGTTAATCATGTTAGAAGCGTGTTTTTACTTATGAGTAGTCTCTTGCCAATTTATTTCTCACCAGTTGTTGGTTTTGTAGGACTTAATTTCTTTGCATAATTAAAGAGTAGTTATAATTAGATTTAGTTGTTTCAATTCCTTTCTGTAGTATAGCTGGGACAATTTGTGGTAATTGATAGAACACCATTTTTAGTTCAAATTAGTTTAAATACTTTCTTGTAGTTGTAAATTAATCGAAAACCTTTCACCATAGTGGCATTTTCTAGTATGGCTTCATTAATTCATCGATCTTCCCAGTATTGAAAATCATTTGACTTATAGTGTCTGATATAAATCTTGTCGGGTATCTCATAAGTCTTTTGTAACCGTGGGTTGATAATTTATGAATAGATTTCAATTACACTTTTAAGTAAATTAGAAGGAAAAAGAAACGCTCGTCAATTTGCTATAATTGTGGTCATCCAAGACTTTTGCAAGGGATCGCCAAAACCCGACCACGACATGCTCCTACTACGAGGCACTGGATCATACTATTGAATATTTCCCATATCTCGTAGTGAAGTGGTAGGTTAAAACTAACCAGAATTAGATACAAAAGCCGAACTAGAATGTTTAGAAGATTTCAGGTGAGCCTCGACAGAAGTCACCTACTATTGTTGTGGTTACCAGGGGAGGAGCTGTTACGAGAGATGACAAAGTAGATTAAAACAATTAGAGGGATCCAAGAGTGATAGCAACAATCCAACGACGACCATAATTTGATGTCCAAAAATAGAAATGAGTGTTCTTTGAATCCCCTGATGAATTTATGTCAAAACAAAAGGGAGTGCTATCTGCTTTTATGTAAGATAGAGTGGCTCCTATCAGGTTAATTATTTATGAATAATGTGAATAGTAAGGTTGTGTTAATTAATAAAAATAGAGAAAGGTTTAGTTTGATCTTGTAAGAACCCTAGTGAATGTTGAGACCTTGATGTGCTTGTAGTTCTATGTTTGAGCCCGCTAGTTGGGAAACCTTATTTTCCTCTACTCACTATTGGTAGCTTATGCTTGGCTTGTATTTTAAGTCTGATGGTAGATGGCCATATTGGACATCTAGCTAAATTCTATGGATGGGCCTATGCTTGAGTTCATCTATGTAGGAATGGTTTTATGTTTATGTAATATTGGAGTGTTGTTAGTTAATGGTAATTAATGTAATGGTAAAGTTGCATATCTAAAATTGCTAATGCAATATTAAATGTATAAGGAATTACAAAACAAGTGAGTGCTTGAATTGTGTTACACCGTATATCCGGTGTAATGGAGAATCAGTATCTGGATACTAAGGGGGAAGATGTTCCATCTTCGGAATGATAATGTATAAATTAATATATGAATGGATGATAAAATACAATGGATATGGCCGTCTTAAATATGGTTTGGCCACCAAATATTGAAGAGATATTTCTCTTCATAATTATATTTAATAATTAATTACTATTACTAATGGTTATAACTTATTTAGTTACTATTTTATTGTTGTAACATTGCCTTCCCCTTAGAAAATCTCTGTCCTCAAAGCTTAGATTATTGTTGTCATCTTTTCATTCTTGTTTTGTGTTGAAACAATGTCATTACTTCCTTTATGTATTTTTTAGAACTTGTATTAGGCATGTGTTTGGTCTTTACGCAATAGTTTGTCATTTTCCTTTCATTTGTAACTTGAATTTGTACTCCATTATGTTTATTATTGTTGCCCCATTTTCCATGTACATGAATACAAGCAATATTTTTGTGACTGGCCATATCAAGCTTTGTTTTAGAAATCACTTGTCCCACAATACTTATGATGCCATCACGTAGTGTTTCCCTTTTATTATCCTTATGAGTTATCTCGAGAAGTGACGTCTCTTGAGGCTTCTCACACTCGAAGTCGCCAGATAGTGTTACATTTAGGACAGTTAAGGTATACGATGAATCTACGATATTTGATTTCCTTGACTAAGATTCCTTTGCATACTGAAGGATCCATCTTTTGTCATTGCATGGATTGTCCTTATTATAAATGATACTAGCTTGACTCTTATTATGATCTTGGTTGAGCTCATTTTTATTTTGATCAAATATATTATTGGTATTTTGGTCACCCTAAGATATTTTGTCTCCTTGTCTTGTTTATTGTCTTGATCGATTTTGGTGCTCTCATTTTTGTTGACATACTGGTCCAACATATATGAGTTACTAATATGGTTTGTACTAGACCTTAGTTTTTGTAACATTTCCATTATTGTATTCTAATTTTGTGTCATGATGCTCAGGTTTTGCGCCATGGTGCTTATGTTCTGTGTCATCGCACTCATCTTGTCATTTAACTCTTTTTGTTTCTCGTTCATGATGTCTAGTGTGTCATCAAGTTTTCTTTCTAGTACTAAAACAACTTCTTCTTTGATTTCTTTCTTAAGTGCCTTGCTATTTTTTGTTTCTTCCTTCAAGCTTTTTTGGTTGGCGATGAGGGCCTTAATGTCTTTCCCCAATTTCTCAAGTTTGTCTTTTAATTCCATCATGGCTTGGGTCCTTTATATATATATATATGTGTGTGTGTGTGTGTGTGTGTATGTGTGTGTGTGTGTGTGTGTATGTATGTATATATATAATTTATTATTTCAAAAGGTATTATTACAATTTTATTATAATATTTGGCATTGCATTAAAATTGTTTATTTTTTGTGGAGCAACAATAGCAAGGTGAAGCGGTCGTGATGCAATAGTGGAGGAGGTTGTGAGAGGTGGGGATATGCACTGGTTGGAGTGGAAGAAGATGGCTACGGAGTGGGAGTATTGCAGGTGGAGTGAAGGAAGGCGAAGGTGCCTAAGTGAAGGCAAGTGATGGAGGGAAGGTGTGAGTAGCAGGCAAAGTGGATGGGAGCACATTACAGACATCGGATGTGAGAGTGGATGGGAGCATGTTGTAGGAAGCGGATTTGAGGAGAATGATTGAAGACGGATTGGGCACAGGGAGTAGGGCGCATGGGCTGGTGCGAAAGGAAGGAGGGTCGAGGGTTGTTAAGGAGGAGGTAGCGCATGCAGAGAGTAGGTATGAGAGCAGGAAGAGTGGAGCAGCTGATGGGGGTGGAGAGGAGGATGAAGGTGGTTGGGAGAAACCAGCGTGGGAGTGCACACGGGAGCGCGAGGATGGAAGGTGCACGTGAGAGGGAATATGAAATAGAGGGAGCAGGACAGGGGGAAATGTGGTGTGGGAGGGAGAAAGGGTAGTGTTTGTTGAATGGAGCTAAGTAGGAGATTTAGGTCACAGGTGTGGGACAGCGTGAGGAGTGGAGGCAGATAGGGTAATGCAGATGAGGAGAGAGAATACGATGGGAAAAGGGGCATGGATGGAGTGAGGAATTTCAGAGTGAAGCCTGAGGGAGCATGATGAAATGGAGCAATGAAAGAATTAGGAGTCGATGAGCGGAATCCAAGCTTTGTGTAGGAGGAGTGAATTCGCTCTGATACCAATGTTACACCGTATATCCGGTGTGATGGAGAATCCATATGAATGGATACTAAGGGGGAAGATGTTCTATCTTCTGAATAATAATGTATAAATATTAATAGATGAATAGATGATAAAATACAATGGATATGGCCTCCTTAAATATGGCTTAGCCATCAAATATTGAAGAGACGTTTCTCTTCATAATTATATTTAATAATTAATTACTATTACTAATGGTTATAACCTATTTAGTTACTATTTTATTGTTGTAACAAATTCAAATAAATGTTTATTCTTTATAGAACGGTGCACTCACATGTTTTAGTCAAGGTTTGAATGCTTAGGTTCTTGTTCATCGTGCTTGTATGAGATATAAATGAATTGTTAATAATTCCTTACTTATGGATATTAATTCTTGCACATGATCTAGGAACTAAGATTCAATCTCATCAAAGAATTATTAACAATTACTCATGAATTGGAAATTTTCAGGAACCAAATAAGT
>LPNX010388691.1:398837-549134 GCA_001517045.1 Pseudotsuga menziesii
AAACTTACGAAAGTTAATAATATGTTGCTAACTGAGATAACATGTTAGTTGATTATTAAGTGTTATCTATTGTTATCTGGTAAAGTTGTTAATTAGTTAAAACTAGTTATTGGTTTTTAACTGAAGTTATCTAATATGATTTGTTCATCTAATGTTACTACCTGTAAGTGATGCGGAGAATGAAGCTGCAAAAACTAAAGCTTTGAACGCAAAGAAAGAGACTGCGATATTAGAGTTCTC
Source organism: Pseudotsuga menziesii (assembly GCA_001517045.1). Classification (NCBI taxonomy): domain Eukaryota; kingdom Viridiplantae; phylum Streptophyta; class Pinopsida; order Pinales; family Pinaceae; genus Pseudotsuga; species Pseudotsuga menziesii. Next base: position 399,078 of record LPNX010388691.1, read on the forward strand.
TAGGGACATCCAAGAGGTTTACCTCATGTTTGGGTGAAGAATGTGGCACCTATAAAGAAATTGAAAAATTGGTTCAATACATGGGGGAAAATGTATACAAGCAAAGATAAAGAAGAGAAATATAGTAAATCCTAGCATTTGCAATTTGAAGAAAGGGAACAAAGCTAAAGGAGAAAAATATTATGCAAAGCCTAGGATGAGTTTTTCTTAGCTACTTGCATTGAGGATGTGTCTCCTCTAATTAAAATTATGCAAATTCAAGGATGATTTTTCCTCGGATACTTGCATTAAGGATGTGTCTCTTCTAATTAAACTAATGCATAGTCGAGTGCCTACATTGAGGATGTGTCTCCTCTAAAGAAGTAGGAAATTATACAAGTTGGAGCCTACAATGAACGATTATAAGATAAAAGAATAATATATTAATAAATAATAATAAAAACTCTCACCTTCTAACAAAAATCAGAGGGGGGTGGAAGCACCCAGTCTAATGAACAAACCTAATAAAAATAATAATAATAGTAAATGATAAGATGATGTTTAATCATCCATGGAAGCCTATTGGATTTTTTAATGTTTACATGCATAAATTGTTGTTCAAGTTGTAACTTGTGAATGATTTGTTTTGAAGTTATGAATAATGCAAGAACATGTACAAAGACTTTCAAGAAGTCGTGTGATAAACTCTATCATTGGTATGGTGATGGAGATGGAATGGATGAGCTATAGTCATCCCATGAAGGCAAATTCCTACATAAATGTCAGGAACGAAGAACAATAGTCCTGGATATATCTAACTTGTTATTAGTACTTATCTTTTGTTTTATTTTGTTGATTGAGATGATTATATGTATGTATGTGTTCCTTATGTTTGTTGTTGAGAACAACATGTAATGATGAACAATGAAAGCTTGAAGACCTTGTGAAAAGTTTCATGGAGATGCACAAGGTAATGTAGATCCCAACCTAGATGAAGACTATGCAAATCGAGCACCTGTATTTCAAAGAGGAAGAGACCAAAGAGCAGGAAAGCCACAACTGTGGAGCTCTAGGATGGGACAAAACTAAGAGGGGGGACTCTTACTCTTCTCTTTTTACTTATGTAATTTCTTTCTAGGAAGATAAAGTTGTTGAAATGCATGTTACAACTGGAAATGTATTGTGTTTACTTTGTTTGAACTAAACAATACACGCTGAAATAGTTAAATCTATGTAAAAGAAATGAAGATTATTGGAGTGATTTATATGCATATGTTAAGTTAAGCATGAAATGTGTGAAAGGATTATGAGCAAAGCATGAAACTCCTCTTCATTTAAGTAAATAAAATGGTTGTTTTTTTAGGATATTGGCCTAATGAATTCATGATGATTGATTGCAGATGAAATTTTTCATTTCGAAGTTGGTTGTTGCTATCTTAAAACATTAAAGATGAGTGGACAAGCTCTTGATTATCATCAGTAGAAAAAATGTGATGAAGTATGTCAAAGTTTGGTGAACCTAATTCATCTTTGAACAAACAAATTGTTAGCTTATATGCAAGTACATCCTTGCAGAGTTTTGGAAATTTTGATATATGTGAATATTGTATGTGTCTATAAGCATTAGAACATCGAGGACAATGTAGACTTTAAGGGGTTCAGAATGTAACACCCCTAATACCAAAATTTTATAACAGCCCATGAACGCCTGCAAGGTTGAACATATTGTATTTTGCAAATATTAATATTAAATCCACAACTGGTTATGCAGAGGCGGTACACTGGAGAGATCGGGAACTCATCCATTCACCAGAGACAGTAAGGGGGTTGAAAGTGTCCTAGGGAAAAGTTGTGCCATGACCCTTTTATAACCTTAAAATCCCTAAAAATATCCTAAGTCATGATTAAGTATTAATCCCATTTAATTAACCTAAAACTTGTTTTAAGTCATGATTATGTTTTAAGTGGGATTAGGGGTATAACTTATATGTTTTTTATTTAAAAATAAAAAAACAAAAATAATAAAAAGGGAAAGCATGGGTCTCATGGAGAGTCCACGTGGATCAAAATTTCCATGCATTAAACTAATGCATGCAAAATGAAATTGGCCATATGTCCCATGAAGGAATCCATGACTACGTTGATCGAGAGATGAATTGAAGGAGAAGTACTGGTTTGATTGAGAGAAGAAATGCAATTTTGGTCTATAGAAGGAAAATATGTTATTGAATTATGAGTCTAAGAATAAAATTCAGAGTCTAAGAAACCAAATTCTAAGTTTGGTACTTTTGAAATTGTGTCCATTGTTGTCTCTGGTCATTCCATTGAAATGACAGATGGTGTAGGCAACTAACTTGGTGGATTTATGAGCACTGAAGGCAGCGATGTATCTCACAGTCATGCTATCATAATGAAATAGAGAAAGTGAAATGCATTGTTTGGCATGAAATGAGACTGGTGAGATGTATGTCTGGTGTCTGCAAGAGTCTTAACTCGGGTGTGGTGTTTTACTGAGAGTTTAATGAGAAAAATTGCCTACGGTTGGGTGGAGCGTGCCTCACACACAACCAATTTCCCATTTCAAGCTTTTTGCAGATAAATTTTAATTCTTGGAAATGATGTTTTAATTTCTCAGTGATAATTATTTGATGAATGGTAAACAATTTCAATGGTTCTTGTTTTAAGTTCTAAATTTTGGAAATAAAGAATGAGTTCATGCTTTGCTTGGTTAAAATTATTGTTTATGGAATGGGTACAAGTTTAATTCCGCGATATGTTTGTTCAAATTTATAATTGGGCATATGAAATTATATGAATGCACAAATAAGTTGGAATTCTTTTCATTTTATTATTTTTCTAAAACATGGATGATTATTTGCAAATAATAATTTATGATTGCACTTTCTTATAGTAATTGTTAGTTTACTGGGTGTAAATGGAATGTTTGTTAAAATATATTCCAGAGTTTAAAGTTTTATTTTCCATATAATTGGAAGAAAATTGTTATAAAGACTTAAATGAAATGTTTGAAATAATTATTAAAAGAGGTTTAAATATTTATGATGAAAATGGGTTCTACCTATTTTTGCTTAATAGGTAAATTGTAAACAATTACCATGTGTTAAGGCTTCTTTATAGTTCCTTGCATTGAGTGGTATTATTGTTTTTGAAAACCAGGCTGAATTTGGGCGTATACCTTGGTGGGTATTTTGAATTAATTAACCATAGGTTGATAATGTTTAATCATTTTTACAAATACCATGGGCTAATAATAAGTGGAATTGGTATTTATTTTATAAGAATTGGAATCGTATGGGTTTCATGCAAATTATTGTGGGTTGACTTAGTAAGGATATTGATATTACATTCCATGTATTGGAAAGAATGGAAATTGTTATCCTAATTAATTTATGTGAACCCTAATAGGCAGTTCCTAGACATTCTTACTACATAGTAGTTTAAATGAATATGTTGAAATATTGTTTTTCCTTGTCATAATAATATGTATATAACTATAATTTCCTTTGTTCCATTTATGTGAACCATATTGCATAGTTCCTATGAAAGTTCTTTATTGCACAGTTCTTACTGCACAGTTCTATGATAATGTTTTGTTGTGTAGTTCTTACTATACAGTTTTTAATGCACAATTCTTTGCAAAATGTTTATTGCGTAGTTCTCATGAAATAATTTATAAGGAAAAGTTGGGAATATTTGTTGATTAAGTTGTCATTGATGCCAATTATTGAGTCCTCAGTTCCCCTTGTGGAGCCCCTAATAGTTAGTGTTTAGTTTTTGGTTGTTTGTGTTAGAGGAGCACTTTTGACCTTGTCCAATCCCAAGCTTGCAGCCCTTGGAGGCCTTGGAATGATGAAAAAATCCATGGTTACCCATTGACTTGGTCAAGTGCCCCTAAGTTGTATCTTGGTCCCATTTGAGTCCATTATCTAGTTCCTTATTCCTGGTTGATCTTTGGTTATTAGTCTTTGTGTTGCTTGTTATGATTGTACTTGTTTTGATCTCTTGATTGATTGTTGGATGAATGATGTGGCTCGTGTGTAAATTATTTGATGTGTTGATGGTGAATCCCATTGATTGCATTGGATGTTCTTGAGGTTGTTAATTTCTTGTGGGGTCCTTGAGTCCACAAGCTTAGATCTTGATCCTTTTGCATGTGGACACTTAGGTCTTGGAACCCACAATTATTGTGGTATGTTGGAACCCATTATTATGGGGTCCTTGGTGTCCTTGAAAGTTTAGGTCTTGAACCCACATATATGGTGGTTTTATGTCCCTTGGAATCTATATGGTCATCAGCATATAGTATCCTTGTGATCATGCATATGAAGCCCATAAAGTGTTGCAAACTAGTGGTGAGATCTTTGTACCCCTCTTTTGGGGTGTTGGTACTCTTATGGTGATGAAGATATATAGTGGAACCATTTGATATGTTTTTTATTATATGGAGACCATGAGCATGATGATGTTGAAGCCCTTGAAGTCCTTGAATCCATCTTGTATAATAATGATGATATTCTTAAAAAGTCTTTGTTCCCACTTGATTGGTGGCGTTGGGGTCCTTGATACCCTTGATATGATGAGTATATGGTGGATCCCTACTCATTGTTATTGTGAAGTCTATGGATGTGAAGACCATATAATCCCTCATGCCCTTGATGATGTCCATTGAAGCTTTTGACCTTGGAACTTATGCATAAGGTAACATGGTCTTTGGTGCCTTTATGTGTGGAGTCTTGATGTCCAGTACAAATTGAAGAATTTAAGAGTATTAGACCAAGAATTTTCAAATAAACCCATCATAGGAAGATAGTCCTTGTCAATCCATTTCCGTTAATATGTGGATCATCTTCTAACTCCTTACGATTGAAGAGATATGAATTTTTGAAGTTGGTGTACCCCACATTTTTTGGTGAGTCGACCAAACAAAAGAGAATTTAATGATTTGTAATTTTGAATTGCATGTCAGCCTAAGGTAATAAATTTTCTCCACAACCTATATAAACAGAATATCAAACATTTCATTTTTTTCATTATCAATTCTCTCGGGAATTTCACAACTCTTGGAGAAAGGTGCAAAATATTGTGACGGAGAAATTCGTGGGCATCTTCTCTAAAATTGGCATAACTTTCTCATACAAAATCGTAATTACAAAATTCTTGGATCGTTAGAAAACTTGTTATGAGGGCTATGTGATGACATGATCTAGAGTTTCTTTTTTTTATACTATTTCTTCATCTTATGATCTTCAAAAAGGTATGGATCATGCTTCTGGGTTTCTCTTATGATGGCACATGTCTCTCATGGATAGAGTTCATCTTTGATCTTAGTATGTGAGCCTATATATTAGTATATATATCTGAAGTCATTGAATATGTTATGGATGTTATGGTGATGGTTCTCTTGGAATATATCTTGATGTGATCTTGATATGGATCTTGATGATTATCTTGGATATTGTTGGCATAGATTTTGGTGCTTATCTTTACTGTTGTATAGTGTAGTATTGAATGAGAAGTTGACATGTAAGTAATATATATAATGAGTGACCTATTTGATAAACCTAAGTGTTTTATTTGAAAACTAGTTTGACAAGTGTTGATCATTGTGTCTTTGGCCTAAGTGGAGCTGGATTGTTATTGACTGTTAATGACAACCTCTAACAACATTGCAATTGACTATTTGCTTGATATTTGATTGATTTGTTGACTTGATTTTAGTGGAGTGAAAAAACCTTTTGTGTCTAAGAGTTTATGAGACTGGATGAGTTTGACATAGTTGTTTTAGTCTTATCTTCTTGCCTGAGGTTAGTTGGTTGAGGTATATCATGTTTAACTGTCAAGTATGCCTTAACTGTGATTGAGGTAGGTTGTGGTGCCATTGAGTTGAGTGTGATTGGATAGATTTTGGTTGACCATATGTGAAGTCTCTTGGTTTCTCAAACGTGTCTCTTGATATGTGGGGTATGTTGAGGATGTAGCCTATAAAACTATAGCCTTGTCCAACATTAGATCTCGATTCTGTTGCTTCGACTCATTAATCTCCTTTTTAAGAGCTAAGATTCTTTCTTTATGCATTTGGTTTTTAGTAGCCAGCCTATCATGCTCTGCTTGAATTGCTAACATATCAGTTGTCTATACATGCTCAGTCACAGGCATTTTCAACTTTTGCTTCAAGGCTATAATTTCCTTATCTTTTTTTTCCAACAAATCTTGTATAAGGGCTAGATCAGTAGGGTCTTTTACCAGCTTTGCTATTTGTTGTTCATGTTCACCAATATTCAACTGCTTCACTTTAGTTGATGCTTTTTCAATTTTTAGCAGACACTCTAATCTATTGACTGATTTTTGTAGTTTATTGGTGCTCATGGTATACTTAAGGACATCATGATATAATCCTTCACTTATTTTCCTTTGTAATTCCATCCTATCATTTATTTGGAATGCATCCAGATTCAGTGCAATTGGAGTAGTTTTGTAGTTTGATAGTATTCTCTTTGGTCCGGGTATGAGAGGTACCGAAATTGCCATCTTTAGAGTGCCTTGCTTCAAATCAAGGGTTGATAATAACCTACCCTACTCCCCAATGGCAATTTCCTTTTTTGGAAAGAGAACTTTCTGTAAATCAACATTGTCATGCTTAATTTGAGCATAAACACCAAAGACCCTAGCCTTTATAAGATATATTTGTGTTTCTGCTAATGTCTCTTGTTGTGAGGATGACCCTTCCTCATGTTTGATATCTTTTGGAAGTCTATGTTTGTTAATGAGAAAGCTTTGAGATTCTCTAGGCTTTGGAGATGTGCCCTTAGCTAACCGTGGGAGATGTGCCCCATAGTAAATGTTCCAGTATTCTTATATGATTTTAGTGCAACCTTTGCATCCATGGAATTTTGATTTGCAGGTCTTGATACCAGTTCCAGTGAAGTTCGAGACCCTTTTGCAGAGTTTGGGTAGTATTATGTTCCAATTTCTGAGTATTTCCACTCCTTTTTACATGTAGAGGGTTTTGTGCTGGAGGATGCCAGATATGAGATTCCCATGAGGTTTAATTCAACTTCTAATTGTTGTATTAATGGACGTTATTCCAACAATTCAAATAAGCAAAGTTTGAGCTTCATTTTATTTTCCTACACCTTGTCTAGATTTTGATGAAAAATGACTACTTTTCAATATTGCTTGGATTAATAGTCTTATGCTAAATGAATTTGCTTGATTTCTATTACATATGTTTTTTAACATGTCTAAGAATGTAATCCATTCCTGAAAGTGACAATTTGTGACCCTCATTCAGTGTTTGGGAAGCCCTAAGTCATAACTAGTTATGCAGTCCTGAGAGATTATTTTTCTTCGGAGGTCACTAAAAATTATCAAACATTTTTATAAACCTGCACTTTTGACTTAATACTGATATATAACAGTAAATAGGATTTTTTCAAGCCTTCCTAAGTCAAAATCCCTCACCACCGGTTTCTGGGAAGTGCCAATCCCAAAATCTAGTTTGCATATGTTGGGGTGCCCAAGAACCTTGGAGTAGAATTCAAAATTAATGATGCTTGAAACATAAATGGTCCCAATACATTGTGCAAAGGATCCTAAAGTTAGCACAACCCTCCCTTCTTCCATTCTTTTGAAACGACGCTCTTGGTCCTATGTCAAAGTGTCTAGTTTGATCCTTTTATCTTTCCTGTTTTTTCTAGATCTTTGGAAAAGAGAGTTAATGTCCAATCAAATTTGATTGGTACATTACAGTATAGAGACGACCACCCTCTTATTCAAATTGCATAAGTCCATGCACCATTGGACTAGTTTGGGAAAATGTCGAGATCTGGGCAGTATGACCTTAGGCAACCCAAAACTCCAAAGATTTGAGTAATCATTTCCTTCTTTGGCACAACCTTCTGCTTATTTTGATGCATGGTGAATATTGGTAATAGACAACACTGGATTATAGATGTCATAATGGGAATCCACTAGATGTTCCTCTCGGCTAGACAAGTTACTTGTGGATGGAGAGAATATTGATTTAAGGGCAGAGGTCGTGGTGATACTGTAAGCCTCTATTAATGATGAGAAAACACATTAGAAAGGAAGAATTGTGCGGGAAGACACTAATACAGAAGAGCTCTCAATAAATCTTGCAGAACAATGCTCGAAATAGTAATAAAATGGGCCTTTATAGCGAAGGATTTGAATTTTGTTGCATTCAATATGAGGGACACATGTCACTTGCTTATTGGTTAGTAAGTCAAGGAACGTGGTCATTTATTGGTCAGAGATATTGCAGGATGAATGGCGGTGGTAAAAAATGTTGGACTCGTGGGCAGTGGGTCCCCATTTCATAAGTTACAGAGTGTGAAGGAGGTTTCAAGGTCAGAGGAAGGTGGTAAATTAAGACCGCTTTTGAGACCATGATGAATTCTCATGCTAACACATGACTTGCCAGTTTCAGATTCAAGCTTCAGGACTTGGATTAATCTTTGCACAACTTGATAGGCCTAAATCCCTTTCGATCATTGATCATCCAACCCAATATTTGTTGGATCTACGTTGATCGAGCTACTTCATAGATAGGGGACCAACCATGTGTCATATCATTCTGACACTAATAGGGCCACAATACATTGGCACCATTTTCTGGAGGTAGTTTCAGGGTCGAGAGATGGCGGTATATTCAAACTACTTTTGGGACCTTGGTGAGATCTTTTACTGACACATGGCCTAAGCATTTTAGGTTCATGATACTAGATTTGAATTAACATCTATGCAGTTTGAGAAGCCTAAGCTCCTATCTATTGTTGATCTTTCTCTCGGCTTGATCTGAGTCATCAATCCTTTGTCCTCTTGATAATCATCTCTAAGTGACACTATATGAACTGATCCTTTTTCCGTAGCAACGAATCATCAACACCACTTTTGAGGTAGCCTCTATCCTTTGGATTGCAACAATTTACTTATTTCGACAGAGTTTAGATCTCGATCACCCTTTGCATCATTTCTTGTACATGATCAATCTCTCTGAATTTCGTTGATTCATATGTCCTCATTGATTCTTTTCATAAGTAAATATTTGTACTAACACCTTCTATGGGAAAATACTCACATAATTGCTAGGGTTCAAACTATTAACAAATCAGAGGGAGATCCTACTCTAATAGCCTACTTAGTCAACCAAAATTGAACTTAAAAAGATATAATTATGTAGTCACTTGGATCTAGGCAGTTGAATGTTTTGCAAGTGGATGACACCTGGGCTTATCTTTCGATCAATCCTTAAAAATTTATTTCCCTCCCCAAAACATTTCTTCTTATGATATGGTTTATTTGTGTATAATGTTTTGTGGATTGAATTGCTATTGATCTATACAAGTCAACTTGCTTAGTTTAACCAAGAATTCAATTGTTGCTTTTGTTATTATTTTCCAATAGTCAAAGGCATTTGAGAAGGGTATTAGGTTGTCTTGTGTGCAAGTACATAAGAGTTTCGGGATTGATCGAAAGACAGGCCTCGGGGGCCATTCGCTTGCGAAATATTCAACTGCTCGAATCCAAGTTAGTACATATTTCTATCTCTTTTATTTAAGTTCTAGCTGACTAAGTAGGAAGTTAAAGTAGTATCTCCCTTTGGTCTATTAATAGTCCAAACCCTATCTATTAGGTGAGTATTTGCTCACAACATGTGTTTACTTCATACACTTGGTTGCATGCATAGAGTATTTTAGAGGAGTTGTACTTGATTTGGGTCCTAATTCATCCAAGTTCGCATTGTATCCCCTTTTGGAATCTTCTTGACCACTATTTAATCCCTTTAGGTTCTTTTAGTATCCCTATTATGTCTTTATCAATTGTTTTTTCTAGGATTTTTGGGGTTTATATGGTCAAAGCAAATCGATTTGATAATTTTCTTGCACTTGGATTCTATTTGGTGTCTTGTCCCACATGATTACACACTCTCTATACCATGCCTTTCTACCAAATTGATACATAATAGAGACATGTTCATGAAGAGATTGCATGTTTAAGCATTCTCCCTCTTAGTTATATATCGATATCTCTCCCTCTTGTTTTAATATCCTTTTTTTATGACAATCACACTATTCTACCCTTGATTTGATCTATCATGGACATTATTATAAGGTTTATGACGTCTCTTATTGGATTTTTTCCATCACAATCACCAAGCTTTATGAATTCCTGCTGGGAGAAATGGTGTTGGGTTCTACGAGCTGGTGTTGATCTCATGAAAAAACCAATAAACACATGCTTCGAATCAATTCAAATTAGATATGGTAATAGACTCCTTGACACACCATCATCCATATTAAAATCTTACTCCTCTCATCTTATGCCAAGTAGCACTCCTCTCCTCTTAAGTCAAGTAACACCACTTTATTGTTGTTTCATCGTCACAATCTCGGGGATTGCAACATCCACATTCTAGATGTGTTCACTTTTGTTAAGACATGTTACAATAAAAATAAGATCATGAACTGATATTTAATTTCATAGGGGAGTAGATATATGGTTGTTTGGAATTTCTAGGTCATAATTTTTGTTTGGTTTATTCAAAACTTTGTAGAGTGTAGAGTTTGCTTATTTGAATTATACTTCATCAAAGTTAATTAAACCAAAGTTCACTGCCTTTAATTAGGATTTGAAGAATTTAACTAAGACATCATGACATTCATAAAATTATTCTTTAAATTAAAGTGTATTGGTCTACTTAAACTTTTTGATTTATTAAATTTTCTCAAATAATCATAATCATATTCCAATTCTTTTTGTTTGTTTTATCCAAAATAAAATAAATAGAGTTTTTTTCCCCCCGAAAAAAAACCATTCTTGATATTCATTTTGAATCAAAGAAGGATCGTTACAAAGAAACCAATCCATCTTATAGACCATAACTATCACCCAGCTAAAAGACTACCGTCATTTGGACTGTTCGCTACAAAAGACCGACATCACCAAAAAAAGACTCCAAACATCTCTGAAGTTCAGGCACCTATGAGCAACTTAAAAACCGTTGTCTTACTTGACTAGAGAAACCCCTGAAAAATACATAATTTAAAAAAAAAACATCTTGCAAGAGAGCAGGTGCTCTGTTCCTATCCAAAATACATGAGAGATATACAATAGTAAAAAAACTACATGGCATACATAAATTAATCTAAAGAGAGTGAATCTTCCATAACATTTTTTCCCTCGATCATTTCTTGATAGTGTAAAGTACCAAAATCATAGGGCGCTGCCAACTTTGACAGCTTATCAACTTCTGTGTTGATTTTCCTTGAGATATGCATGAAGGAAGTTTGGTTGAAAGAGTTGATTAGTACCTTTATTCTGCAACACCAACTTTTAAGGTGAAAAGCATGCAGATTGAAAATCCATTTTTCCCACTCTATAATTGTCTTGGAGTCCCCAAAAATAGCTAAGGAGTCAATGCCACATTTGCCAGCAAAAAAAATGATCCCCCAAAGGGCAAGAAGTTCCGCTTTAGAGTTACTCCTGGTTCCATGATCCAGGAGGATATTGGTGGCCACCCACCTATTCCACTTGGACCCCCACCATTGTTTCTTTCATTTTTCCAGTTTCCTTAATTGTAGCATAATTTACTATTTTTTGCAGTTTTTGGGTCCTAAACTTCCGGAGCCGTTTTGAGGCCCTAAACAACGTTTTTTCGGCATCGAATGGTCGAGCAAATATGAGTCCGTTCTAGACTTGATATTTGTTGTTTATGGATGTAGTCCTAAAATAGATCTTTCTAACGATGTATCATGTATGAGTCCATTCTAGACTTGATATTTGTTGTTTATGGATGTAGTCCTAAAATAGATCTTTCTAACAATGTATCATGCACATCAAACAAAAGTGGTATGTTAAAGTTACGACCCCAAGAAATTGATGTACCAAGTTACCCAACGGGGCCCCCATTATGGTGTTTCACCTCCTAGGGTTAGGTTTTTGGATGTGTAGGGTTTCCAGTATTTCTCAATAATATATAGGCCTTCAAGCCTCAATGTAACATAGAGTTCAGAGGCATGTAGCTGCCACATCTCTTCTCAAAGATAAGCTACCAGCACTCTAGCTAGTTTATTTTCTTTCTGTATGTAAACAAGTTTCAGTTATTAATTAATGAAATGAAGTGTTATTTCCGCTGCATATTTGTTTATATGTTTATTTATGTATTCTGTTGCGTTCCTTCATAAATCCGGATTAGTGATATCAGAGCAATATGCTCTTTCTCGATCCTTCTTTGCATGTCCCCAATGAGGGCGAGGTATAAAGAGTTAGGGCTCGATCTGGTTGAACCTTTGCAGGTTTAGCCTCGCAAATCCCGACAACCACCCATGGGGGTTGAAAAGAAAGACGAGGGCACAGAAGATCCTATCAAAATGTTGCTCGAGGAGGCCCTTGAAAAACAAAGGAACGCGATGATGGATAACTTCACCCAGATCCTTCAACGACTTCCCACTGGCGGCGCATCTGCATCTAGCAGCCACTCTGGAGGCGCAACCCCTTTTAAGGTACAAGTAAACTTTGACATTCCCATATTTGACGGCCGAATAGATGCAGGCGCTGTAGATAGATGGTTGAATCTATTAGAAGGATATTTCTCGGTTCATGACTTTTTCGACCGAGAAAATATTACTTTTTCTCTACTCAAAGTCGCCCCCCATATCAAGGACTAGTGGGAAACCTACTGTGAAAGAAAGGAGGAGGAGGAACCCTCTCAGTTCTCAGCTGTACCCACTTGGAATTCTTTCCGAGATGCCATAAAGGGACAATATTATCTGATGGGGAGCTATGAGGATAAGTACATACAATGGACTATGCTGTGACAACAAAGAGACCAAGATGTGCATGAGTTTAACGAATCTATTCCATACCCTGCGCACCAAGTTGGGTATCAAAGATTCAGAGAAACATTTGGTGTTGAAGTACCGCAGTTGTCTGCATAGATACATTCAGGAGGAAATGGAGTTCCTCGACATCTCTTTGCTTGGTACGGCATATCGGTATGTTGCCAAAATTGAGCAAAAATTCAAACAGAAAAAGCAAGAATTTGGATCTGCGAATCAAAAGCAAGGAAAAGGTGCCCCCAAACCGCATAACCAAGGACACAACCAAGGCATGGCGACTCAAGAAAACTTGCCAAAGCTGCAAGAAAATAGCAACACTGCAAAGCCGAAGAAGGAAGCGGGAAAGTGGTGCGAGTTCCATAAGAGCCCCACTCACAACACAAGTGAGTGTCGGGCTAAGCAGTCACTAGTGGCCAAGATAAAGGCTTCTGAATCAAATGCATACTCTAACACTGAATCAAAACCCGAGAAGGGGAATGACAGAGGGAAGAAGATTATCGATGTAGAGCCCAACGCCACCATTTCCACCACGAAGATCCAAAAGGAAGAACCAGAAGATTCAGAGGAGGAGGAGCGTCTGTTCCACTCCCAGATGTGGGTAAAGGGTTCCCCACTACAGTTCATTGTTGATAGCAGGAGCCAAAAGAACCTAATTTCAGCAGAGGTCGTGAAGCGGTTGGGTTTGCCGACCACAGCACATCCACAGCTGTACAGCATTGGGTGGCTTCACCAAGCACGGGATCTCCACGTCAGCCAGCAATGCCGCCTTCCCTACAGCATCAAGCCCTTCACCGATGAGGTATTATGTGATATTGCTCATCTTGATGTTTGTGATGTATTATTAGGTCCTTGCACTGTTATTATTACGTTGGGAAATAATTTGTATAGGATACCAGAGGTACCATCTCCTACCGCTATCTCTTTGTTTAATGAAAAACAATTCAGTAAGCTCATTTCCAAAACCGAGAAATTTTTTTTCTTGATGATCCACCCTCAAGGAAAGAAGAAGATCGTGGCCACGACCTCCAGACGGGGCCACTCCACACAACAACAACAAATGGACAAGGTCATGGAGGAGTACCGGGACATATTCACCTCACCCACTAGGGTGCCTCTCCACTGTCAGGTCAAGCACCCGATTGATCTGACCCTAGGTGCGCCGCTTCCCAATGGACCGATCTATCAACGCTATGTTCTGGAGAATGATGAAACCAAGAGGTAAATTCAGGAGCTGCTGCAAAAGGGTCACATCCGGCTAAGTTCATCGCCCTGTGGGAGCTCGATCTTGTTGGTACAAAAGAAGGATGGGACTTGGAGACTCTGTATTGACTATCGAGCGCTGAAAAAGATCACTGTCCAGAATAGGTACCCAATCCCAAGGATTGATGACCTCCTAGACCAGCTTAAAGGGGCAAAATATTTTAGCAAGATCGACTTAAAGTCTGGGTATCACCAGGTACTGATTGAATCGATCGATGTGTGGAAGACTACCTTCAAATTCAAGGAGGGCCTTTTCGAATGGTTGGTCATGCCTTTCAGGCTAACGAATGCTCCTGCAACCTTCATGAGATGGATGGATGACATATTGCGGCCATTCACCAACTCATTTGTAGTAGTGTACTTGGATGACATCCTAATATCCAACCAGACTTGGGAAGAGCACCTCCACCACATCCGACAGGTCCTCCAAACACTGTGGCAACACAAGTTGTGTGCCAATTTGGACAAGTGCAGTTTTGGCATGACCCAAGTTCAGTATTTGGGATACATTCTTGATGAGTGTGGGGTACATGTGGATCCAACCAAGATCCAAGTCATTCGGGATTGGCCAGCCCCGACTACTCTAACAGAGCTTCGCAGCTTTCTGGGCCTTGCTAATTTCTACCGTAGGTTTGTGTTGGGATTCTCTCATATCACTTGGCCCTTGAGTCAAGTCGCGAAAGCAAAATTCTTTTGGTCAGAAACTCAACAGAAAGCGTTTGCAGAATTGAAACATCACCTCTGCTATGCCCTAGTGCTCACATTACCAGACTTGTAACAACCATTTGAGATCAAGAAAAATGCCTTTGACTATGTTATTGGGGAAGTCCTTACTCAACAAGGGCATCCAGTTGCATATCATAGTGAGACACTATCTGACACAGTCTGTAAATATCCCACTTATGACAAAGAGATGTATTCCATTATATAGGCTTGTCGATAATGGAAGCATTACATTTTGGGGAAGGAAACGATCATCCACACAGACCACCGACCCCTGTAGTTCATACAGACACAAGGGAAGTTACAGAACGATCGCCATCAGAAGTGGTCCACATATCTACAACAGTTTCATTTGAACATCAAGCACAAGAAGGGAAGCACCAATAATGTTGCAGACTGCCTCATCCGACCACCGATCGTGGCAATAACCACCATGCTCAACTCTTATGGGCATGAGACTTCTGATTGGCCGCTTCTCTACAATAGCGATCTAGAATTCAGCCACACATACCAGACACTCTTGGAGGGAAACCAAGTTCCAAAATTTCACCTTCAGGATGTACTACTATGTCACATGGGACACCTTTGTGTTCCTTCAAGCGAGCGTGCCAAGATGATTTGGGAAGTGCACTACAGTTGGGTCCCTGGGCATTTTGAGGTCGAGAAAACAGTGGCAGTACTGCAGAAGTATTTCTATTAGCCGAACCTTCGATAGGACGTCAAGAAGTACATCTGATCCTGCACTGCCTACGCCATTGCCAAACCATCCATCAAGAAGAAAGGCCTCTATACTCCGTTGCCTACCCCTAGTCGACCTTAGGAATCCATATCCATGGATTACATGTCGGGCCTTCCTTCTACTAAGCACATCAACGACTGTGTGTTTGTGGTCATTAACAGATTCTCAAAGATGGCCATAATAGCAGCCTGCAAGAAGAATATCATAGCAGAAACCACTGCTAAACTCTTCTTTGAATGAGTTTGGGTACACTTTGGGATCCCACAATCTATAATCTCAGATCGGGACAGCAGATTCCTTAGTACATTATGGGCTAGCCTATAGTCAATGCTAGACACCAATCTCACTAAGTCCATAGCTTTCCATCCTCAGACTTCCATCCCCAGACTAATGGCCAAACAGAGGTTGTCAATAGGATGATCATACACATTTTGCACATGTACAACTCAAAGCATCCACACACATGGGATGAGAGCCTCCCCTATGTACAACACAGCTATAACCAGGCCCTCCACAACTTAACCAACCACAGCCCCTTTCAGGTGGGCTTGGGATTCCAGCCACTATGTCCCATTGACGTAGCCATGCCATTTGCAGCTACTCAGGCTAATTTAGCTCATATCCAGTCTGAAGTTTCCAAGGCGAATAGCTTCATTGAGCGCATTCAACACATTTGCCAACAGGTTCATGACATATTGGACAGATCCAATGCTAAGTACAAGCAACAACATGATTAGCATCGGGTGCAATACAAGTTCTAGGTGGGCGACAAAGTGTGGCTACATTTGCAGAAGGAGCGCCTCACTGGACTCCACCGCAAGCTTCGCCCGCTCCAATATGGGCAATACACCATCATCAAGGCTATCAGGGACAATTCCTTTGAGCTCAGTATTCCACCATTCCTTGGTCTGCATCCAGTGTTCAATGTGGACCACCTTCAGCCCTACTTTCCACCTCTACTGGACACATCAGCCGTGGCAGAACAACTCACACCAACAGAGTTAAACCCCGACTGCATGGAACAAGCCACAACTGATCGGATATGGACACACAGATCAAGAACACCCACCAGTAGAAGATCTAGCTATATCGAGTTGTCAAATTAGGTCAACTCCTTCACCAAGGAAAGTGGCTCACCAGGGACCAAGTTCAACAGAAGTTTCCTCATCTCATGGAGGAACTCAATGCAATGGGGACCATTGCTTCCTAAGGGGGGAGGAATGATCCAGGAGGATATTGGTGGCCACCCACCTATTCCACTTGGACCCCCACCATTGTTTCTTTCAATTTTCTAGTTTCTTTAATTTAGCACAATTTACTATTTTTGGTAGTTTTCGGGTCCTAAACTTTCGGAGCCGTTTTGAGGCCCTAAACGACGTTTTTTCGCCATCGAATGGTTGGGCAAATATGAATCCGTTCCAGAATCGATATTTGCTATTTATGGATGTAGTCCTGTTGGCCGAGAATACTGACCTAGGCCAACAATGAAAAAACATCCCACACACTCGACTTACTGCAATCTTATATATGCTTGGAGTGATTGTCTCTCACAGGATCAAGGCCCTGCTGCCTGTATAATGTGCTCTAAAAAATAGAGAGTCTCCTTAGGTCTATGTGGCAAGGTTTACTTAACCAAATCTTCTAACAAATCATAGAGATTCAACCTAAAGACTGACTAATGTTGAAGACTAACTCAAACTAAATACTAAAAATAGTAACTCCTAATTCTATCCTACAATGACCTAAATGCAAGCTAACTATCTCAGCTAAGAGCATGAAATTTGGACTAAACAACAGGTCTCAATGTATAAGGTAGTCTGCAATTCTGCATTTGTTAGAGAAGTCTACAATTAACAGAACTAAAACTAAATCTACTCACAATAAGATAATATCTCATTACAAGATAATTTAAATATAAAATAAAACCTGTTATCAATATAAATCTAACATAATCTTGAAATATGACAGATACAATCGTATATTAACATGAAGACAGAACAAGGTCAGCTTACACAGTTAATATTTCATGTAACACAGTTCATGATCAATTGAAAAATCGTGAAGAAACTCACTCACTTCCAACATAACAACAAATCGTTCACATTTCAAGATGATGTAATCATTCGAGATCCACGAAAGAATGGTTTCACATACAATATGACGATATATATATATATGAAAACAAAATTTAACAAAGGAGAACATCATTAGCACAGTATAAAATAACTAAAAGACTTAGCTAAGGTCTTAAGTATTCTGTAGCATCCAGTAATCTTCAAAATAAGTTCCAAAAAACACAAGCACGACAGAATGTAATATAAAACTATCAAATATCCATTCTCCACAAGTCTTAGGAATTGAACCCCTTTATTCATGTTTGAAACTTGTTTATAAAGGGAACTGAAATAACAACTAATTAACTAATGCTCCTATTTTCATGATGATACATGGGTTTTATCCAAATATAGGACAACGAAAAGACCAAGATCATAGGAATGCCATTGTATAACCTCTAGGAGGGAATAACGTGCAAAGAAATAGGTAACTTACTGGATAATCCAGTGTCATTATCCCTAGAACATATCATCCCTATATTCAATAACCCATACTGATAATGTTAAGGAACAAGAGCGCAGGAACAACAAAACCAACACTCAGTTGCATCTTCGAAACGACCTTCAGTTGAAACCACAAAAACAACACAGCATCTAACTCCATGTCATGTAGTCATTAATACCTAACAATTTCAAACAAAATTTGTTATGAAAGTGCAAATAATAATCACATAGAAATGTATAGAATGTCTGCAGAATTTCAATTCTGTAGATATCCTCATTGAATAATAAAACTTTGCCCTAAGAAGAAACAACGACAAAGACCAAGATATTACTGACTTGTAGAGACTAATTTTGGAATCATCTGCATACATGATAGAAGATTTAAAACCATAAGACCAAAATTGGAATTTTATTACAAAAAACAAAACTGTCAGATTTTAAAAGCTGATTCAACAACAAGTCTAATTGATCCATTTCTCCTCGCCTCATCTAGCTTAGCTTTAGATCTAACAACCCTGAATTCAGCGATCCTATTCTGTTTTATCAACCTTCGATTCTTCAATAGAAGCTTTTTAATCTGAGTTTTATACTTAAGCTTCTTTTCGCTCAGAAGACTCCATTTCTCAATCCAAGAAGCTAAATTAGTTTTTAGACCTGCAACTTCATCCATAGCAGATGAATTGATAACTTCAGCCTCCTTCAAGTCAGTTTCTAGTGATGAGATAACCTGAGCATAAGGATTCTTATTAATTTGTTTCTCTGATCCTACATTCAACCCTCCCCTGTCTTCTTCGACTCTGTTAGGCCTCTGATCAATTTCTTGATCCATATCACATTCACGATTCATTTGTTGACGGTCAACAACATCATTTCCAGAGGCAAACACATATTTCAAATCCATAAAGGTTGGGCCAATGGGGATTGGATTGTGATGAGGTTCAGAGGAGTCACTTACTTCAATAACAGGGGTATAGCGAATGCTCAGGTCTCTTCTGGCAAAAAAGGCAGCTGTCATACTACGAGTTGTCCTACGAATAGCCTGATTATTCAAAATTCTGCTCATTTGGTCTTTAGCTGGTTTTTGACTAATATTAGCCTTTGAACAAGGAAAAATCTCATTATGACAGGGTATTGTGATTGCCGGTTTTCTTGCTCGAGTTTGAGGATTATCAACATGAACCTGAGGGTTTGTCTCAGTCTCGACTTTAACATCACTGACATTCCGGATTTGACTAGGTCCAGATGCTTCATTGTCCATATTACCCTGAGAACCAGAGTCTTCTAACTTCGGCTCGGTTTCTTCATCTTTTATACGCCTACATCTAATTGTAGGCCTTTGTCTGGGCCATTCTTCATTCTCACCAAACCCATTACGCATGAGGAAAGATTCCCAAGCTTCTCCTAATTCTCTTAACCGATAGGACACGAGAATTTTAATTAATCCATGATGAAACAAACTTCTCTCCTTATCCCCTACGTTCATTTGATAGGTGCAGGCCATCTTGTGCAGGCTATTCAAGAAATAGTAAGGCATATTCACAGGGTGTCCCTTAAATATCATTAATAGTCGGAGGTGATAGAATTGGGTTTGAGAGAGCCTACCCTCACAGGTAACGTACCTGATGATCAGCTCGAGCAAAGCACGCCATTTTTTCACGAGCAACCTAGAGGGGAAACCGGATTTGTATTTCGTTTGCTAGTGAGCTGGAATAAGAGACTCCTTCCAATTGTCATTTTTTACATGCTTGGCTTTGCACCATCGTTCACCTGTCTGTGGTAACCCAATGGCTTGAGAAATAAACTCTTCAGTCAGCCTTAATTCGATATCCCCAACCTATGCATTAACCCCATCAAACGATGATGCAAACGCCTTGGAAGTTGCTACGTTGAACCCAGAGAACTTCTGTAAAAACTTTAGCCATCCAACCCTAAGCATCACCTCGTGACACTCAGGGGCTGCATCCAAATACTCATCACCTATAAGTTTAAACCTCGACACCAGAGCCAGTGTAGCGATTACACAAACTGTCAGGGTTTTCCAAAACCATACTGAAACACACAGTTGATTAATCCATAGTCCAGACATTTCAAATAACACTCCAAAATGCCCTATTTTATCAAAGCACTGTGAATTTCCCTGCAATGTCATCATACTTGCGAGTTGACAGGTTAATGAGGTTTAGAAACATTTACCACACCATAATGATCTGCAGGCAAACAAGCAAGCGACTGCTTAAGTGTGATGTTTGCGTGATGGAAAATCGACAGGTGGTGAACCTTCAGGTAACACGGGTATCAAAAACCCTAATTTCAACCATAACCTTAGCGCTGATTGACATTTTCATAATGTTGTGATAGCCTAGGAAACTCATCATTTCAAAACATGATTGAATGGTTACAATGCCCTAATCCGTCATTCATCGAATATCACAATAATAATGTTACTAAATAAGATTGTAATGGATGTACTTGGGATCAAGGTTGATATTATAATGACAAGGAAACAATTGATAACATAACCAAACCTACATCAAAACTCTAAAAAATATCTTAACCCCTTATGATAGACTTTAATACAGACTCACTTCAAAAATACAAAATTCATCATAAGGATAAGTGTATAATAATGTATGACTTACGAAAAATTATATTACATACACTTTTTAACCTTATGACTAGCATGATGAGATAAATAATTTAGAAGTGAAAAAAGCTTTGTTAGATCTCCTATAGGAATTGAAAAGAAACAAGTATCATAACATGTAACCACTTGCTTGGATTAATAGCCAAAAATCACTGATATACTAAATTCATTTGGCCTCGAATATGCATGAGTGATAAATGGTGTGAAATTAGGAGCTACTAACCTTCGGTACTATAATTTTCCGGATGATCAAAAGAAATGAGGGGTTAAAACCAAGAGATTCAAATTCGACATAAACTGATGTTGATCTCTCCAAATCAAACGATCAATTCAGCTTCTATTGGGAGTGCCTTCAGAATCAAAGATTCTGAGGGCACTCCTAAAATATCTATAGATGAGCATTAATTCAGGTTATGATATCAAATATCGTTCATAAGATTTATTTCGAATGGCACATTTGGAATTTCTTATGTTCAAATTGCTCCAGAGGGTGTTGCTTGCCAACAAGTCCTTAAAACAGATCTTTCTAACGATGTATCATGCACGTCAAACGGAGGTAGTATGCTAAAGTTACGACCCCAAGAAATTGATGTACCAAGTTACCCAACGAGGCCCACATTTTGGTGTTTCACCTCCTAAGGTTAGGTTTTTGGATGTGTAGGGTTTCCATTGTTTCTCAATAATATATAGGCCTTCGAGCCTCGATGTAACACAGAGTTCAGAGGCATGTAGCCGCCACATCTCTTCTTAGAGATAAGCTACCAGCACTCCAGCTAGTTTATTTCCATTCTGTATGTAAACAAGTTTCAGTTATTAATTAATGAAATGAAGTGTTATTTCCGCTACATATTTGTTTCTATGGTTATTTGTGTATTCTGTTGCCTTCCTGCATAAATGCGAATCATTCCACCACCCATCCAAATATTAATAAAGTGCTGATCATTTAGTTTAAGCATCATTCCACAGCCACACTTTCCATTCTTCGAGGATCCATGAAAAAACCCACAACTGAAAAAGGGTTGAGAACAGGTTTGAAGATCATTTTCTGAGGGACTTTTCCTTTTACATCTTCAAATTCTTTAAAAAGAGAAACACTTTTTGTACTACATAAGTTGACACTAGGGAAAACATTCTCGAATAAGGCCTTGTTTCGAGTTTTCCATATATTCCAACAAATACATATTGGAAGAGTTCTGAAGGAGTTTTCCTTTTTTGAACCAATAACTGAAAGACTTGTTCATACCACCTTCTCCCCAATCAAACACCATTTTGAGATCCTCTGCAACTAAATCCCAAATTGCTTGATAGAAATCACATGATATAAACATATGATCCACTGAGTCTTCCTCTCTTTTGCACAGAGGGAAACACCTAGGGCCTATCCACCCTCTTTTCCTTAAAATTTTCCAGGTGAGAATTTCGTTTTCCATAATCAACCAAAAGAAACATTTCACTTTTAAGGGAAGAGACCATTTCCAGATTTTTCCATGCCACCATTTGGGACTGTAACTGGATTGAAGAGATACAATAACAGAGTAGGCCTTTGTTGCTATAATATGGCCATTTACCTTATTCCATACCCAAGCTAGTTTGTCCTCCTCCAAGCTTAGTCTTATACCTGCCATATTTAAATTAAGGATATACTTATCCCAAATTTCTGCCCAAAAATGAGAGAAGCCCAAACCTTTTGACATAAACCAATAGTTTCCTTTTAAAACAATCTAAGAAGGTCTTTTTAATTTATCCAAAGTCATCAATTCTAAAGATTCAAGATGACTAATTATCTCTTCAGGTAGATTATAATTCTCAATCCCACAATCAGATCAATTCCGACTCTTACAAGTTTTCCATTGCCAATGTCCCAAGATAACCATTTTTTTACCCAAATGAGATTCTTGATGAAATAGTTCCATATTAAAGAAAAAATGTTGCTTTCAATGACTTCCAGTTTGAACCACTCATCCTAGTCCACCTCTTTTAAGTATTTTGCTTTACAAACTTTGCTCCAAAGACTTGAACCCATTATGATATTCCAAAAGCTTTTCATGCACAAGACACTATTGAACTTATCCAATTTTTTTTATATTCCAGCCTCCCATACCTTTAGGGAGTGCGAGGCTCTCCCAATTCACAGGATGTAGAGACCTTTCATTCCTAACACCTCTCCATAGAAAACGGAAATCTTTGGTCGAATCGTCTTTAAAATTGATTTAGGCACCATCATCAGAAAGAACCAGTGGACTGGAATGCTAGAAAGCACTGCATGCACCAAAGTAAATCTGCTCCCAATAGACAAAATAAGTAGAGTTTGCTTATTTAAGTTATACTTCATCAAATTTAATAAAACACAAAAAAATAATAATAAATTTAATCAAATCAAAATTTAATACTTATTAAATTTAATCTAATCAAAATTTAATATATTTAATAAAGGTTAGATAAATTTAACTAGAATTTCATGTTATAAAACTATTCATTAAAATATATATTATCCACTATGTTATGTTTCCATTTTTAACAAAATCTTCTTAAAATCATTCCCATAATCTTAATCATAATCACTCT
Organism: Pseudotsuga menziesii; assembly: GCA_001517045.1. Classification (NCBI taxonomy): domain Eukaryota; kingdom Viridiplantae; phylum Streptophyta; class Pinopsida; order Pinales; family Pinaceae; genus Pseudotsuga; species Pseudotsuga menziesii. Next base: position 422,427 of record LPNX010388691.1, read on the forward strand.
TCATGTTGTTTCCATTTTTTTACGAAATCTTTTTAAAATCATTCTCATAATCACTCTTAATCGTTGTTGAATTCATGTGGTTCAGAGAGTTTCCAATCCTACGACTTTCTCCAATAATGCTCAGTTTTTTTTATAATAATTACATATTATAATTTTTGAGCCCAAAGAAATAACTTTCAAGCAGAGCAGTAAAGTCCATTCCCAAAGAGACTTAAGAGGTAAGGAGATATTTCTGCGAGATATCTTCACAAGTTAAAAAAAGGTTACTGTTTCGATAAGAATTTGAACTTTTTCATTCCCCACGAAGTAAAGCTTCTCAGCAGGGATATTCACAAAATGTACCCTTCTGAATGATTCACTCACCTGATCTATAATCTTTGGCTTTCAACCCAAATGCCCATTCGAGAGTAGCATCCCATCGTTCGCTGTTGATTCGAAACATGGTGGGTCTCTTGGCTCATCAAACAAGTCTCTCGTCATTGCCTGCAACACACCAGCCCCTCCACACAATTGCTACTGATACCCAGACGACGACGATACCACATTCTTTGAACTTGTCTGCTCTAAAACATTTTCAATACTCTACTGAACCCAAATTTAACAGAACCCCAAAGAAGAATTCTCTCTACTCCCATGGACCCAAATTTAGCAAATTCCCAAAACAGAACCAGATTATATGCATGGCTCATCCAAGGAGAGTCAAGATGGTTGCACAGCAAATCAGGAGGGAGTTAGCAGATATGCTTTTGAAGGACAAGGTCTTACAGCAGGCCATTCTTCCAGAGACTGCTCTCGGAGCAGACAAGTACTTATCTTCACTCACAACAATAAGTGATGTTGAGGTCTCTGGGGACCTACAGGTATGTAAAACTACTTTCTATGTGTTGTACATTGCTGTATAAATGTTGTATGAGATTGCGCGGGCACACATACATATATGTGTGTGTGAAAGAGACACATATATGCGTGTGAGAGGGGCACACTTATATGTATGCGTGTGTACGCAATCTCATGCAACACACATATATAATGTAGAATTTTATGTCAGAAGCTCGGTTTATACAAGTGGCATGCGTTTGGGAATTGTGGTGTATTTTTATTATTATTGTGAGGAATTATTTCAGGAAACATGCCCAAGGGGCTGCAATGCAAAGAGTGGACTTCGTTCCAATGAGGTGCCAGTTCAATGTGTATCTATTCTGTTAAAATCGCTCAAGACCTGCACCCAGTTTCATCCCTTTGAAACTCATCCCTCTGAATTGAGAATTGAACTCAGGTGGACAGCCTAACCCTCCAGCCACCTCATCAGTGAACCAATGCCCTGATGGCAATTTTGTGTTTTTTACAACTTAGTTGGTACACCCATGTGCGGAATTCGCGATTTAATACTTAACTGACATTATGAAATCAGAACCAATCACCTGGTAGGAGGCACTCAAAGGTTTGGCAACTAGGCCACGCCCTTCAAGTATTGTGCTCTTCTCTTTCTTGGGTTTTTCTCTATCACTCTAGGGTTGTGCTCCTTGTGTGATATCTCTACAAATGTTGTGATACACTATAGCCGGTTGCTTAATTTATTGCAGAATTAGGGTTTCTATTGGTTCCATTGGATTCTTTCTCATCTTTTTTGAAATTTGACTTAGTATTAAAGCCAAGGCGAGTCTTACTGAATGAAATTTGACTTAGTATTAAAGCCAATGCGAGTCTCACTAAATTCAGTAGCAGATCTGAAGATTTTTGGCTAATGGCATTGCTTAGGGCTTCTTGCAACTATGAAACTAGGTTATTTTTTTGGATCATCTCTTTTTCTAGGGTATATATGGATCAAACCATTCTTCTAAGGCCAATGGACTCTCCTTCCTTTGTCCGGTAGCAAGAGGATAATTTTTTTTGAAAAAACTGGTACTTATCTTTCCCTTTTGGGTCTATCAAATCGAATTTCTGAAGACTTTGTTTTTCTTTATATAGAGGCTTCTTCTGTGTGATGTTGTTGAACATAATGTACTCAAAGTGGATGTGTGCTTGATCAAATGGGGTTAGTTATGATATTTGGGTAGATCAAATGCCTGTTCTTTTGGAGCAAGGGTTTGTCAATGTACTTGGAGAAGCTTCTTCCTATTGTCACTGATGTTAACCATGACCTCATATGTTTGAAGAAGGATGAAGTTATATAATTTATGGATTTTATACTGGTTTAGAGTTAAAAACATTCATAATGTTCTGAGTTAACACTCCACCTATCATTAAGGGATCAAGGGATCAATATGTAGCTTTGAATGATAGAAAAAGGTGAGCCTTTGATGAGAATAAATAATATGTAGCTTTGAATGATAGAAAAAGGCGAGCCTTTGATGAGAATAAATGGATTTGAGGGAGGTGTTAGCCACTCTAACTGACATGAAACAGTAATAATATATTATCAAGAGACTTGCTTAAAATAAAATGTTACCAATGATAAGATTTGGTCCAAAAAAAATTGAAATATTAATAATGATAAAGCTACAAATATGTTAAATAAATGAATATCAGTATTGATAAAGCTAAAAATAGGTTCAATAATGATTAGTTTGATAAAAGAAAGGGATGTAAGGAGATAATAAAAGATAAAAGATAAATTGATGATAAATGATAAATTAAAGAGTAAGTAAATATATGAGATGTATAATTCTTTGGAAAAAAAATATGAGATGTATAATTAGATATGAGATAAAATATCAACTAAATCTTAGTATAAAAGAGGGAAAAAGTGGGGGTGGAGCAATAGATAAGGAAAATCGACTTAATGATGAAGATGATGGGTTTCCAGCATGGTCAAGTTTGTAACTATTTTTTTATTAAAGTTTTTAGGTTGTTTTTTGATTTTTAGAATGATCTGTAAATTCTAATGGATATGTCATTGGAACATTTTGTCATAACAAATTTTACATATTCTGCAATCTGTTACTATGTGGTGTTTTAATTTAGATTCAAGATTTAATATTATTAGCTTAGCTTACAAAGTATGGAAATAAACTGGAACTAAAATGAGAAAAGCTAAGTAAAAAACATATCATTCACACATTGAACACAAGATATACCTTGAGAAAACTTAATACATAGTTAAAAGGTGAGCCCTATGCCTTGCTCTTTTCTTCTCAATTATGGAATCAAATAAAAAGAAAGTACACTCACTATGGAGTTGCCATGAACACAAGTGAGTTGCCATGAACACAGTGACCAATATGGTTGCTGTAAGATCTTCCATTTCCTCTGTTCTTCTCCAAAATCCCACTGTTTGCTCAACTATGAAACAATAAACACTATAATAAAAATGGAATATGAAATCTTCTATTTTGATACTCTGGATCCTGCGGAGCTAGGCGATGGGGATGGGATCAGAGACCGTTTACCAACCCTTTCTAGACTGGCTGACTCATACTGATGCTTTTAAATGTTGCATAGCATCCATTCATCCATCCTTTTAAAGCAAGGCCGCCACCTTTTATAGGATAATTTGCCATTCAGGTAGTGCCACCTTTTATTCCTGACCAAAGGGAAGACGCTCCGCCCCTGAATTTTCTTCTTGAAATATGCATGGCTTGAATTATTTACCTCCATTATGGTAGATGGATTTAAATTTTATGAAAGGGTTGCTAATTGTGATGGCTTATCCTGTCCATGAATTTCAATTGGCGGCTGTACGGAGAATGATGACTTATTCCTGTTGATTCGTGTCAGTCTGTCGATCAACCTAGAACTGAAAGCACCACTTCTATATGCCAAATTTCTATTTAATTTGTGGCACACTGATGTTAGTTCGATATGATTTTATTTGGAGCAGATGTGCCCCAATTCTGCTATGACAACCTTTTATTTGTGGCTGCTGTAGCACTTCGCCAATTGCTGCAGATCTTATTTCTCTTGCTGTGGATATTGGATACCATTATAGATGAATCTTTTTCTGGCGGCTCTACTCAAATCTCAAATGATGTACTCTGTAGACGAATATCCTTTTTTTTTCCTATTTTGATTTATTTATTTTTCAATGGATATCGAAATGTTTTTTCTTCCATGGAAATCTTGAACTTTAAGGGCCAAATGCCTGATAATGGTCAAAGACCTATAAAACCAGAGAAATTTTGAAAAAAGTGAGTGTGGCCAAAAGCCTGCAGTTATGTTGTCAACAGCAACGAAATTTGACCAAAAGTTTGGTAAAAAAAAGTGTGGCAAAGGGTCGGATCAGAATGTGGCTTTGACACCAATGAAATGAACAACATGGTTCATAAACTGAATATTCAAAATAAATAAAACAACATAAAAGAATCCATACGGATTAAATCAATGTATTGAAAATGTAATATGAAAGATAGATGATTTACAATGATCTATGTGATGGTACATATTCACATTGACAGGTCATCAAGTGAAAGGTTCTAATGAAGGGTGATGACCCTTCGGATATTTTAACTTAATTATTGTTTTTTTTTTTGTAAATTAAAGGACTATTCTATTGAAATAAGGAGATAGAGTTACGAAAAATATTATAGTTCATGGAAACAGACCTGCCCAGCATAACTGGCAGGCAGAGCCAATCAGGATTGCAACCACAGACCCTCCCTCCAAGAGGGAAAACAAGTCCAAAAAGATGGAGCTGGACCCTCCCTATTAAAGGGAAAACAGGTCCCAAAAAGATTAACAGTAAATTGAGAACCATAGTAAATTGAAAAAACAGATAGACCAAGTTCGGGCTTGGTAAACCCGTATTGTTTTGAGATTTACTAGAAATAAAACAAAGCAGAGAACCTGACTAAGGTTTGCTGTATGGTTCCTCATCAATGGGGCATCCGAAGCCGAAGGGTGGTGGAACAGAGCTGCTGTCTCCAGCTTCCGACGTGTCCTCACTTAGCAAGCTGGAGTCTTCATTGCTGTTAGAGTCATCCTCGTCCTCGTCCTCTTCACCTGTAGAAGGTTGCTTTACGGGCAGGGGGGCAGTCTTTTTTGCAATGGTGGGTGTGGGGGTGCTTTTCCCCGCTGACAGAGATTTTATACTGCCCAGAGTGGGGGGAGGGGGTTCATAGTCCATGGGAATGGCAGGGGAGGGGGTGGAGGAAGTCGGGGTAGAGGTTGAAGCAGGGGTGGCAAAGGAGTCAGCCAAAGTAGACCAAGGGGGAGGAGGAGGGACATGAGGGATAGTGGGCACCGGAGGAGCAATGGGAGCCAGAGGTGTTAGATTTTTAACATTAAGCTAACATTATATTAGGATCTTTAACTGAGAGAATAACAAGCACAGCAGTAAAACACAAGAGACAATGAACACAGTGTTTTACCTCGGGGAAACCATAAATGGAGAAAACTCCGCAACTTACTCAGAGATAGAATCATCACCAAAAGTAAAACCCCAAAACAGTAAGATGATCTCCCGATAACAGTAGCCTCTTTCTTCCTAGCCCCAACGTCTTCTTCTTCCTCAGCTATGCGCTACAACTGAGTGTGTGATAAATAGAGAGGCTCACTCTTTATTTATACTAATTCCCGACTTGACAATAACCTACTAGGGCTGAATTCTCTAGGAGAGTCTAATAACCCTAGTGCCCCAGAACTGCGGGGACTTTAACCCTTGACCAATAGGAGGGTTACCCATAATGACTTGACATGACTTGTTTACATTATAAAATCTCCCGATAGGAACATCGGGGCATGACATGACTCAAGTACATTACAGACACATCCCAAAATAAACATCGGGGTACAATACATAAGAAATACAAGTGAATACATTCCGAAGTTACAATTACATCAACACTCCCTCTTAACTAGGAAGGTATTCTCTCGACACAATTTATCAGCACAAGTCTTCTTCTTTGTATCATCTGGATCATCATCGAGTCCTCGTCATCTTCATCATCGGATCTGGATCATCATTGGATCTGTATCATCACTGGAACATCATCACTGGATCTGGATCATTACTGGATCTGGATCATCACTGGGACATCATTACTGGATCTGGATCATCACTCGATCTGGATCATCATTGTTGGATCATCATGGGTGCTATCTCATGATTCTTCTCGTCACAGGAAGTTCTACAGAGCCAGCCATTTTTCATGCTGGTTGTAGGCCTAGCCTCCATGTAGGTCTTCTTCAACGCTTATATCTGACCCTAAGTCAGAATGGCCCGCCCAACACTTACATCTGACCATGAGAGGAACACATCCAACACCATGTCAGAAAGGCACGCCCAACACTCACATCTAACCATGATAGGAACCAATCTAGTCATGTCAGAAAGGCCCAACACTTACATTCACCATCATGATAGGACACACCTACTATCATCTGTGAAAAGGAACAACACTCACATTCACCAACATGATAGGACACACCTACTATCATCTGTGAAAAGGCTCAGCACTTACAACTACCAACATGATAGGACACAATTACTATCATCTGTGGAAAGGCACAACACTCACATCCACCAGCATGGTAGGACACACCTACTACCATCTGTGGAAAGGCACAACACTTACAATCACCAGCATGGTAGGACACACCTACTACCATCTGTGGAAAGGCACAACACTTACAATCACCAGCATGGTAGGACACACCTACTACCATCTGTGAAAAGGCGCAACACTCACATCCACCAGCATGATATGACACACCTACTATCATCTGTGGAAAGGCCATCACTCACATCCACCAGCATGATAGGACACACCTACTATCATTTGTGGAAAGGCTCTGCACTTACATCTGATCATGTGGGAACCAATCCCACAGTCACATCAGAATGGCTCTCAGTCCCAGACTGAGGATTTCTGGTATCTGACCAGGTGCCTCCATTCAAAGAATGGCAACAACCCTTATATCTGATCAAGTGGGAACACATCCCTCAATCACATCAGAATGGCCATGCACTCATATCTGATCATGTGAGAACACATCTCATAGTCATATTAGAATGGCCCTCAGTCTTAGACCGAGTATTCCTGGTAACTGACCAGGCACCTCCATTCCAAGAATGGCAATAGCCCTTATATCTGATCATGTAGGAACCAATCCTACAGTCATATCAGAATGGCTCAGCACTCACATCTGACATGGAAGGAGCCAATCCTCTCACCATGACATAATGACTTAGCCCTTACATCTGACCATGGAAGGAACCAATCCTCTCACCATGTCAGAATGGCTCACAGACTCATCACTTCCCCTTGGAAGGATCCTTGATCTGGAGAACACCAAGCTTCTCCCTAAAGTACTCAAACTTCACTCTGGCTAATGGTTTCGTCCACACATCAACTATTTGTTCGTCCATTGCAACATACTGGAGCTTCATTGCTCCCATATACACCATATCCTTGATATAGTGATACTTGATCTCGATATGCTTCGACTTGTCATGGAACATCGGGTTCTCCGACAACTTCACACAACTCTGGTTGTCGCAATATATGCAAGTAGCATCCAACTGGAGATCAAATAATGGAACACCAGGTTCTCCGACAACTTCACACAACTCTGGTTGTCGCAATATATGCAAGTAGCATCCAACTGGAGATCAAATAAATCAGACAGTAGGTTTCTTAGCCATACTGCCTCACAACTAGCTGAACAAGCTGCAACATACTGTGCTTCAGCTGTACTCAGTGCCACACATGATTGCTTCCTGCTAAACCAAGAGATCACACCTGATCCCATAATGAAGCAACACCCTGAAGTGCTCTTCCTATCGATGGCACTGCCTGCCCAATCTGAATCAACATAATCCTCTAGGTTAATCTTCTGATTTGCCTCATACTTGAGCCCATAATCAACTATACCCCTCAGGTACTTCAAAATATGCTTTGCAGCAATCAAGTGAACATGTCTCGGATCTGTCAGGAACTGGCTCAAGGTGTTCACAGCAAAGCAAATATTTGGTCTCGTGTTCGTCAGGTACATCAAGGACCCAATCATCTGAGGATACATCATAGCATCAACCGCTTTTGATGAAGCATCATTCAATAGCTTCAGGTTCGATGCCATAGGTGTGGTCATGGCCTTGCAGTCCATCATCCCAAACCTCTTCAGGATCTCTACTGCATACTTCCCTTGTCCAAGGGAGATTCCATCCGCATTTTGCCACACCTCCATGCCTAGAAAATAATGCATCATACCCAAGTCCTTCATTTCGAACTCGGCAGCAGGCTTCCTCTTCGTATCAGCAATCAACCCATCCATAGCTGTTACAAACAGATCATCTACATACAGTAGGAGCATCATTGGGTTGCCATCTTCAACCTTGTAGTAAAGGTTGGAATCTGTTTTACTCTTGGTAAATCCCAAACTGGATAGAAAGCTGTCAATTCTGTTGTACCATGTCCTAGGTGCTTGTTTCAAACCGTGCAGGGCTTTCTTCAATCTACACACATGAGACTCCCTGTCATGTGTCTCAAAACCGAGTGGCTGCTCCACATATACTTCTTCTTCTATTACACCATTCAAGAAAGCAGTCTTGACATCCATTTGGTGTATCTTCCATTTCATCACTGCAGCCAGAGCAAGTACTGATCTGATGGAAGTGTATCTGGCTACAGGTGCAAAAGTTTCTTCATAATCTATTCCTTCTTTCTGGGAGAAGCCACGAGCAACAAATCTTGCTTTATATTTTTCTATGCTACCATCTGCAACATGCTTGATCTTGTAGATCCATTTGGAAGTTACAACTGACTTCCCTTCTGGTTTTGGGACAACATCTCAAACATCATTCTTCATGATCGATTGATACTCTTCGATCATAGCATCCTTCCATTCTTTCTGTTCTGCCGCTTCTTCATAATTGGAAGGTTCTTTATCGATGAAATCACATAATAATGCTACATACCCGAAGCAGGACCTGGTCCTTTTTCTTTCTCTGGGATTCTCTTCTGGAGCCCCATATCTTTATGCACCTTGGATAGCTTCTCATACCCAAGCAGGTTTCCTCTTATGAGGATTCTTCTCCTGAGGTGGATCTACAGGTTCTTGAGGTTCTTCAAATTCTCAATCTTCTTCTTGGGTTTCTTCGTTCATGGTTGTGTCATGAATTTTGGGTGCTTCTAATTCTTCAGTTTCTTCAGCAAGTCTCTTTCTAGATTTGTTGTAAGTTGAGTCTTCGTCAAATGTCACATCCCTGCTGATGTCGATCTTCTTGAATCCTGGGAAGTATATTCTGTAAGCCTTCGAGCTTTCAGAGTATCCCACAAATATACCCTTCTTTCCTGAAGGATCTAATTTTGTCCTCTTCTCTTTTGGAATGTGTATGTACACTGGACAACCGGATATTCTGAGATGGCTGACTTCTGGTTTCTTGCCGGAAAAGACCTCTTCAGGTGTCTTGTTCTCGAGTACTCTGTGTGGAGTACGGTTCTGTACATACACCGCTGTTCTGGCAGCTTCTGCCCATAGATGCATGGGAAGATTTTGATCATGAAGCATAGCCCTTACAGCTTCCATGATAGTTCTATTCTTCCTTTCTGCAACCCCAATTTGTTGTGGATTATATGGAGTGGATAACTCCCTTTTAATCCCTGAGTCTTTGCATAACTCTTTGAATTCATTTGATGTGAATTCTCCACCATTATCTGATCGAAAGGTCTTGATCTTCTTTTTAGTGTGGTTCTCGATCAAGGCTTTGAATTCCTTGAACTTGCTGAATACTTCATCTTTGTTCTTCATGAAGTAAATCCATGTCTTCCTAGAAAAGTCATCAATGAAAGAAACATAGTATACATACCCGCTTAGTGAACTTGATGACATTGGACCGCATACATCGGAGTGTATGATTTCCAAGATTCCTTTTGCCTTGCTCTCGCTACTTGGAAATGTCTTATTTGTGTTCTTTCCTTTTGCACATCCTTTGCAGACTCCATCATGTTTTGCTTGAATTTTTGGAAGACCTTCAACAACTTTGCTTGCAAGTGGTAGTGCTCCGTAATGCACATGTGCAAGCCTTCTATGCCAAAGTTCATTTGGCTCTACTGTGTCATGGACCAAGGCTTGTTCTAGATGGCCCTTCAATTTGTATAAACCTCCTTCTTGTTCCGCAATCACAACTGCATCATTAATAGTCTTTCCCTTTGGCCACATGATAACTTGGCCATCTATAAATGCAACCCTCATTCCTTTTGCATCTAATGTAGATATGGAGAGGAGGTTCTTCTTTAGTCCTGATACAAACAATACTTCCTTCATTGTCATAGACTTTCCAATGTCTAGCTTATAGGAGGATTCCCCACTACCTTTTATTGGATATTGGTAGTCATCTCCAAGTTTCACCTTGTGTGGTGATTCATGTTTTGATAGTGTCACAAAGGATTCCTTGAATCCTGTCATATGTTTGGAAGCCCCACTGTCTATAAGCCAATCATTGCTTCCATGAGTAATGTTTCCCGTGAGAGCGGAAATCAAAACATATTCTTCATCACTTGAAGAGTCTTCACTTTCATATCTGGTTCTCTTTGTGGAAGGTTCATCATCCTCTGTAGCATGAGCATGATGTCTTCTCTTGTTTCCCTTCTTCTTGTGAGAGACATTTTTGTTTCTAGGACATTCTCTAGCATAGTGTCCTTTCTCATCACATGTATAACATCTGATTCTAGACAAATCTTTTCTAGTGTTATCTTTGTGGAAGGGCTTACCTCTAGGGTGATGAGAACTTCTTCTGGTTTTCTTGGAGTGTACTGTGAGAGCTTGATCTTCACTTCCCATCTTTTCTTCTTGAGTTGCTATTTGAGCTTCTTCTTGAGAGCATTCTTCCCATAGTCTGCTGAACTTGACTAACTTCTTTCTGGCACAGATTCCTTGAATAAAGGAGTCCCATGATCTAGGGAGACCATTCAAGGTGGTTATTACAATCTTTGCATTCTCCACTTCTTCATCTACTGCTTCCAGCTGTTCCTTGATCTAAGAGACCCTTGTAAAGTAAGACTGGATGGTTTCTGCATTCTGGATCTTTACATTCTTCAGTTGGTTTCTTAGAGTCACCTTCTAGTTTATGTTCTTCCCTTCAAACAGTTTGGTTAGGGCATCAAACATAGCTTTTAGGTGTCTTTAGGGAGGACACCTGTGGTATGAGGTGATCCTTGATTGAATCAGCAATAATCCTCTTTGCCATAACCAACTTCTTCTTATGTAAGGCCTTAGCCTCATCTCCCTCTGGAATTGGAACCTCCTCATTGATATAGGAGTCCAACTCATTTTTTTCCAGGACCAGGGAGATCCTATACTTTTAGGCTTGGAAGTTATCAGCTCCTTCAAGTTTTCATCAAGCTTGGTATGATGAGACATCTTAATTGAGAACCTCAAATGGAAGTACAAAAGATTTAGATCTTACCAGGTCAAGATGTCGGATCTGGATTTGGCGCTGAATTTCTGCAGTGCTGGTTCAGGAGTAGATTAGGGTTTGGATTTTCCGGAGTTCTGTCCAACCAAATGTTTTGATCTCGATCTCTAAACTTCGATTTTGAGGAGGAGATCAATCCAGGCCTGGGCTCACTGAAAAATTCCACTTCTGTGGAAAGCCCTAATTTTCGGCAGTAGTGTCGGGTCCAAAACTGAAAAAGCTCAGAATTGGATTCTGCTTCGACAGAAAGATGCGCCTTAGGGAGGAGAGTTAATCCAACCTTTTTTTGCTGAAAATCTGTGGAGAGAGATCCATAAAGTAGGAAGCCCTAGTTCCTGCAGCTGCATAGTGTCTTATTCTCAGGTTAGCTCTGATACCATGTTAGATTTTTAACATTAAGTTAGCATTATATTAGGATCTTTAACTGAGAGAATAACAAGCACATCAATCAAACACAAGAGACAATGAACACAATGTTTTTCCTCGGGGAAACCATAAATGGAGAAAACCCTGCAACTTCCTCAGAGATAGAATCAACACCAAAAGTAAAATCCCAAAACAGTAAGATGATCTCCCGACAGCAGTAGCCTCTTTCTTCCTAGCCCCAGTGTCTTCTTCTTCCTCAGCTATGCGCTTCAACTGAGTGTGAGTGAGTGTGTGATAAATAGAGAGGCTCACTCTCTATTTATACTAATTCCCGACTTGACAATAACCTACTAGGGCCGACTTCTCTAGGAGAGTCTAATAACCCTAGTGCCTCGGAACTGCGGGGACTTTAACCCTTGACCAATAGGAGGGTTACCCACAATGACTTGACATGACTTGTTTACCTTATAGAACCTCCTGATAGGAACATCGGGGCATGACATGACTCAAGTACATTACAGACACATCCCAGAATAAACATCGGGTACAATACATAAGAAATACAAGTGAATACATTCCGAAGTTACAATTACATCAACAGGAGGAGTAGGTACAATTGGTGGAGTCAGAACCAAGGGCTGAGAATTAAAACGAAGGATGAGCCTAATAAGCATATTTTTGATTACCCAATAATGTTGGCGCTGGTTCACCGAGCGCCCTGCAGCATTTACGGCCCCTGTAAGTTCATCCTCCCAATCGTTCACAATTTGGCGAACGTGATCAAGAATCGTCGTCGTAACCTTCTCCACTCGCGAGAGCAGTGAGCAGAATAGGGCGCTCATTTGTTGCTCCTCTCCTGGCATGGCCTCTGTGCGAAACACCTCTCTGCCTTCGCGACATGTTTGGGACATGGAGAATAGAGTGCAGAAGAGCCAAAATGAAGAGCAGCTGAGCAGAGAGCCAGGAGTCAACGCAAAGGAGCGGAGAGCTGGGACTGCAAGGTGTAGACTAGAGCCAGGAGCCAAATGTGTAGAGCGTGGAGCAAAAGGTGAACCTAGAGCAAATGAGTCGGAGAACAACCCTGCCAAAGCTTAAACAGGTTGGCGCATCCTTCCATGATCCAGGGTGGCAAAATAACTCCAACCAGCCTTGGGATTATGGCGCTGTCTAGTCCATAGTCCTTGAGACAGCCATGTACCCACTCAAATTTAATGGCCACAGGCATTGGGGAGTGTGGGGGTGTGGCGTCCTGCTGACGCCATGTCCATCCCGCTGGTGCTTGCCAAATGGATGCCCAGGTCACCTGGGAGTCCCATCTGGTTGGTGCTTTCCACGTGCATTTCCATGTCACCCGCATCCGGGTAACTTAATTATTGTTATTATTTATATTTTTATATTTATTTTTATTACATAACATCATGTGCAACTCTCTCCGTCTGATAGAATCCATCAACCATATCCCTGTACTCTACAATACTTCCATCAACTGCAATCCTGTAATCAATCTCAGCGTCATCCTCCATCAAGGCATCACACTTCTCCTCCTCAAGACAACTGGAAGGCTTGTTACCCCCATTTTGCACAGGTCTCCACTTGTGATCTTCGTCGCAATTTGGTGGGGTGACATGTTGATAATGGATCTCATTGGCCACTTTCTCATTGTGATGCTTCTATCATGGATTGATGGTACTACATATTTTTATGCATGAGGGTGATCATGAGGAGTAATTTTGAGTTGACACATTATCTTCCTTGAGTTTCATCTCGCATATGTGGAGGCATAGTTATATTATTGTATTGATGAGTTGGCATGGTAGCACACATGTTGAGGCACTATGGTCATCTTTTACTACATGTGGGTTTTTTATTGCACATATGTTCATGCACTTTGCCGCTTGGAGGATACCTTAACCATTTGTTCAGCCATTTGGGGGCGATGTCCTAGCTTGAAGGACTTTTGTTGGCATGTAGAAACTATTTTTGAGCCTTTTGGAGGGGTGTCCGAACTTTGTTATATTTTGATAGAGTGCCCAAAATTGTGCCATCTCAATGTCACTAGGTGTTGAGTGCTTGTAGGATTTATGAAATGTGGTTATAATAGAAAATCCAATAAATATTGAAGAAGTTAGCAATTCTAGAACCACTGTTTATAAAGCCACACTGTATTTTTTCCATGCATGCCTTTTGGAGCCCTTTCGTGGAGCGCGTTTGTTAGGAGGTGAAGTCAATATTTAGATCTTTGACATTTTCCTATATAGTGGTGCAATTACCCACTCGCGCAATTTGTATATCGGGCGTGTGGAGGTGGAGGCAGAGCCTCAGAGGCAAAAATTTCTAGACCCTTCTAGTGTATTTCAATTCCTTTTGGAACCCTCATATGTATTGTATAAAAGGGGAGTGACCCTTGGCATTGTATCATAAGAGAAGAAAGCATTGTAAGTTTTTTGCCTAGTAATAATAAAAAACCAAAGCTACCATTGCCTTGTGTTTTTACCTGTGCATAGCAAGGTTTCCATATAAATGTTTTTATTGTTATTGCTGTTTTTTAATATTTTTTTAACATCTAGTATTAGAGCCTAGAAAACTCGCAGGCATAGGGTCTTTTGCAAGTGGGAGTTGCAACAACAACAGGAGGTTTAACCAAGTTCGAGATTGAGAAGTTTGATGGCAATAATTTCTCCCTATGAAAGATGAAGGTGGAGAATTTACTGGTTCAAAACAACCAATCCCTATCCTTGAAAGGGGTTGCAATAAAATAGAGTGACATTAAAACTGTGGAGTGGATAAAGCCGGATAGGAAGGCCGCTTCTACAATTCATCTTTGCTTATTAGTAGACTTTATCTTATTCACTGTTGTTGAAGAAAAGATCGCAGAAGCTCGAAAGTTGGGAAGTTGTATGAGACTAAATTGACAACAAATAAGGTTGTCATTAAAAAGTAGCTTTATCATCCGAGGATGATGGAGGGCTCAACTATGGTAGGTCATTTGAATGAGTTTAATACTGTAATCAGTAAACTAGTCTTGGTTGGTGTAATGGTGGAGGATAAGGACAAAGCAATCATTTTACTGTGTACCCTCCATGATACCTGGGATCAATTTTTGATAATCATCACCAACTCATCATCATGAACTTTGAATTTTGACGATGTGGTAGCCGCTTTGCTGTGAGAAGAGTTGAGGTGAAAATCATCTTTGGAGTCCTCTATTAGTGAAGATCTATTTGTGTGGGGCCAATCTAGTGAAAGGGGTCAACAAGGTAGATCACAGTCCATATCTAGGTCCAAAGGACACAAGTTGAAAGGAAAGTGTTGGAATTGTGGGAAGCTAGGGCACTCAAGGAAGGTCGGTTGGCATCCGAAGAAGGAAAAGAAGGATGGAAAGCTAGATCAACCATTGAGTAAGGCTAGCCCAATAGATTTAAAAGAAACAACAACATTTGAGCCTTTTTGTCTTAGTAATAGAAGATCTCTTTATATGCCTAGGTTTTGGACTTAGGTGGTGCATCTTTCCACATGTTTCCACATAGAGATTGGTTTGTTAAATATCAACCCTATAGTGGTAGGATGGTCTACTTGGGTAATGACCATCCTCTAGAAATTGTGGGAAGAGGGGATATTAGGGGTCAAGTTGGATGATGGGAGAGAGAGGAAACTATGTGATGTATGACATGTACAAGATCTACATAAGAATTTGCTCTCAATCAAGATAATGGATAAATTGTGGTATTCTACTACCTTTGGTGATAATTGTTGCAAGATTACCAAAGGATCCCTAGTGGTAGCAAAATGAGAATCTTATGGGACCCTGCATCATTTTTATGGTGATACAATGACAAATTATGCTGTAACAACAAACTTAGGGAATGTTCTGGATGCAATGATGTTGTGGCATCAATGAATTGAACATATGCGTGAAAAAAGTTTGAAAATTTTGCATGTTTGAGGTATGCTTTTTGGGATTAAGTCTTGTAATTTAGACTTGTGTGAGTATTGTATTTTTGGTAAACAGAAGAGAGCTTGGTTTATTGCAAGCTATGATAAAAGTTAAGATCTTTTGCAACTTATTCATTCTAATATTTTTGGACCATTCCCCACTCTATCTTTAAATGGTGCTAGATATTTTCTAACTTTTGTAGATGATTATTCTAGAAGAGTGGGTGTATTTAAAAAAAAATAAGTCGAAAGCCTTTGAGATATTTAAGGAGTTCAAGGCATGAGTAGGGAAAAGTTTAGGCAAGTCTATTTTATGTCCTAGATTGGATAATGGAGGAGAGTATTGCTCCAAGGAATTTGATACATTTTATACGTAGGAAGGAATAAGCACTAGAAGACTGCTCCATGTTCTCCATAGCAAAATGGTGTCGTTAAGTGGATGAATTGCACAATCATGGAATGTGCAAGAAGCATGCTCGATACATCTAGGTTGGATAATGGATTCTAGGCAGAGGCTGTTAATACAACTGCTTATCTTATAAACATATCACCTACATCTGCATTCGATGGACATATTTCCAAAGGATGTTTGGTGCGGTAAGCCAATTGATTCTTCTCATTTGTGTATCTTTGGCTATGATGCATTTGCCCATGTGTCTAAAGGAAATAGGTCCAAGCTTGACCCAAAGTCAAGGAAATGTGTTTTTATTGGTTATCCTAATATAGTAATGGGGTATAGACTGTGGGATCCCATTGACCACAAGGTAATTGTTAGTCAGGATGTTATTTTTAATGAAAAATCCATGCAAAGGAAGGAGGTACAACAAACACATGGGATTGTAACTATTGAAGTAGAAGTGGGTGAAGATAAAAATGAAGCTTTTGATTAGCATGAAGAACAACTTGGAAGAATTACATGTCCCAAGAGACATACAAAAAGGTGTTCTCTCGATTTTCAGTCTTCTCTTGCTTTATTAATTGATGATTGGTGAACCTAGTTCATTTTAGGAAGCTAGAGAATATGAGAACGTAGATAAACGGTGGAAAGCCATGGATAAAGAAATGAAAGCACTACACAAGAATGACACGTAGGAACTTTTGGATCTCCCACTAGGAAGGTTGTTGGAAACAAGTGGGTGTGTAAAAGTAAAGAAGAACAATGATAGGTTGATATAACATTACAAAGTCCACTTGGTGGCAAAAGGTTATGTGCAGAAGTTAGTTATATATTTTAATGAAATTTTCTCTTCAGTTATGAAGCTAACTACTGTAAGAGTTTTACTTGCATTTGTAGCAACATAGAATTTAGAGTTGGGGCAATTGGATATAAAAATTGCTTCCTACATGATGATCGCAATGAAGAAATTTATATGGATCATCCTCGAGGGCTATAAATAAAGAGACAAAGAGCATTTGGGTTGTAGACATAAGAAATCTATGTATGGATTGAAACATGTCCCTAGGATGTGGTACTTAAAATTTGACACCTTCATGAAGAGCCAAGGTTTCAATAGAAGTGAAGCTGACCATTGTGCATGTTATAAGAGGTTTGTTGATAGCAGTTTTATTATCTTGCTATTGTATGTTGATGATATGTTGGTTGTAGGTCCCAACATGAATAAAATCATCGATCTTAAGGATAAGTTGGCTAGGACATTTGAAATGAAGGATTTATGAACAATAAATCAAATTCTAGGAATGAAGCTACATAGGGACATGACAAGTAGGGATATCTAGTTAAGTCAAAATTCATATATAAGAACGATTTTGCAATGCTTCAATATGAAGAATGCAAAACCAATTAGCATCCCACTTCTTGCACACTTCAAGTTTTCTTCTGAACGATGTCCTAGCACACAAGTAGATAAGACAAGCATGTATTGTGTATTGTATTCATCAACAATAGGGAGCCTCATGTTTTCCATTGTGAGCACTAGACTGAATATTGCTCAAGTAGTGGGAGTCGTTAGTCGGTTTGTTGTTGATCTTGGTAAGGAGCATTGGAATGTTGTGAAGTGGATGCTAAGATATTTAAGGGGCACTTGGATGCTGCTATTTGCTACAGATTGACAAATTTACAAATTAAAGGTTTTGCAGATTTTGATTTTGGTGGAGATAGAGATGAACGGAATTCTACTATATGATATACTTTTACTCTCGTTGGTGGAGCTCTAAGCTGTGTTACTTTCCAAACTAGCGAGTGATTAATGTCCTGAAGATGCACATTAGCTCCAAGGAACCAGGAGGAAAAGGCCAATGTCACCACACCTTTCTTCTCTCACTTTAGGTTGGCTCTTCTCCAACTCAAGGGGGGGTATTTCCTAGGGTTAGGGTTTTTTAGGGTAAAGAAAATGAGCAACAAGGTGATTCCAAAAGGGTTTCCCTAGAAAATGGTTTGTAGTATAGAGATATGTAATAGGATGGTGGGAGGATAAGAAAACCCACTCCACATGACCAGTGCCAATCCAACCTAGGGCAAATGGAGTCGATGGTTTGCTAACTTAGAAGGCCTTGCTTCAGAGATCATCTAGGAAACGATAGAGCTCTAGGCAACCCTACCCTCAATGGATGTATTGGAGGGTTCAACTTGCAATCATAAGGGAAAGGACCAATTCCTCCTTTACTTCTTTCTTGAGTGAAACACTACCCTAGAAGGGGTTAGATTTGCACCGTCCGAATGAAAGACAATGTAAAGAAAAACCTCCCTTTATGCAAGAATTTCAAAGGAATCTAGGATAAAACTTACGTAAGATCCAATCCAATATGAGAATATCTTTTCAAATGGACCGAGGAGATATCACATGGACAATGATAGTAATACAACCCTCTAATAGATAAGCACAATAGCAAGAAGTAATGCCACACATTAACACAAGAGAAATCCTTAGACAATTTTACTCCAAGAAAGAGATGTCATTTAGGTTCAAGAGAGAGCAAGCTACAAAAATCCAACCATGGGTTCAAATGAGGTAGTGGCTCTTTTTATATAGGAGAGTAGCCTAACTTCCTTTACAATAAAATATTTACTTTTGCCTAGATCTAGCCTAGGGTGAAGTAAAACAATACAAACACCCCACTAATCCAACTAACACCTAACAAAATACATTATAAAAGGTGATCAATGCCACTTGTACATTACAAGAGATACACCAGGCCCAAAAAAGAGGGGATGCTTCCATAAAGCAAGGAATTTGTTATACCCCAACTTGTTTGCAACGTGCTTACCAAAATATACCAGAGTGAAGGGGCCTTTTTCCATTGTAAAAGGTCAAGTTTGGTCTTGTTAATGTAAAAGTGTTTGTCTAGTTGGGCTTAAGACCCATGGTTTGGTCATGGTAGGTCCTCTTGGTTTTCATTTCAAGAAGTTTTGGCTTAGTGGCATTGCTGACTGCCCCTTGATGGGCAGAAGTTCCGTGTTATGTGGTGGCATTTGTGCCCTCGGTTGGTGTCTGGTGCTTCTTGGGATGGATTTGTTTGGACATATGGTTTAGGGGCCCCTAGCCACACTCATGTTTTTCTATGTAGTAGGTGATTGCGCATGTAAGGATTGCCATACACGCTTTAGCAAACCTCATTTATGCCCACTTTGACCTTCTCTTTCATGTATTACCCCTCCTCTTGGTCTACATGTGCACAATCCATGATGACATCATCTTCTTCAAGAAAGCCGTACTTTGCTAAATGGGAGGAGGTTAAGGGATCTTCTACATCGTTAGGGTTAGTTGGGGCATGGCATCCTCCTTCAGCTCATCATTTCATTCGGATGAAGCCAATTACACTATTTTATCATTATTTTTAATTCTTTTGTGGTTTAGTCCCCGACTTGTGGGTGACAAACTTGAAAATTAAATTATTTTACCTTTTAGTAAGGTAAGATCTAAACTTAGATAAGACTAGGAAGCCTCATATAAATAAAGGTTCCTAGCATTCATTTGAAGACAAGACAAGGGTTCTAATTATGTACCTTTTTCTCTTTATCTTGATATATTGGACATTTGAGTGAGGCACACCTTTCTTTTTGGCATGATCTTTATGTGATGGGTTGAATGATGATATTTTTAGGGTTTTTTTATTTTGCAAGCTTGATCCAAAGAATAGTTGTAATAACTCGTGGCTAAGGGACTTTCTTCTTGAAGTTTTCCACTATGGGCCTTGGGGTTCATTGTTTGCCCTAATTAGGGTTTGGCTACTTCAACCTTGTATCAGGTTTCTAGCCTTTGCCCTAGTTCGTAAATATCGAATAGCCAAATTCAGTAGGGATGTTGACCTCGATCTCTAATTGCCCTAGGGTTGAGGACTAAGGTCATAATCTCTTCTCTTCATATTTGTTATCAAAATTCTCTTGTATATTTAATAATTTATTATAAAAATCCAAAAAATATAATATTGGAAAACCCTAAAAATTAGAAAAATTCGTATCTCAAAAAATATTTGCAATTTGGAACTTCTGTTCAGACATAAAAGTGCACCCTAGGCAATTTGATGGTGAATCTTTAGGGATGTTTTGATCTTATGGTTAAATTGTGAGATTCTCGGTGACTTGTGCTTGCTAGGCTTTTGTTTTGCAGAACGGTTATAGCAGGTACATAAGGTATATTGATCATTTCAGCCAAGCTTAAAGGCCTAAAAAGCAAGGATTTGGTCCATAGGTTGACCCTTGGGGGGTTGGTCACCTGATAGAAAGCGTGTATAGTGGGACCACCATCTATATGGGGGCTGTTCTAGGGCACACACAAGATCTGATTTTACATTTTCAGATCTGATTTAGTATTTCTCTTCACCCTCGGGAGGCTCGCCCCTTGCCCTACTATAAAAGGTACATATCATGTGGTAAGTTGTCATCGTTGTGATTGATTTATATAAAGTTTTATGAAGCATCTTAACTGTTGCAACCTTATAACAGCAGTAGAATATTGAAATTATCTTTCTTGGTATACATGACAAAGTGATATAACTCCTACCTCTCACTTAATGTTATTGTTGCTCTATTATTTTTGACTCCATAAGGCATTGATATTTGATGAGAGGTTTCTTGGGGAAGGTGTTTGTATGTTGTTTAAGCAATTGCAAATATTTTTCACCAAATATTAAGGGACTCCCCCTTGTTCTTAGGAGTTGACCTAAAGTGTTAAGGAGTTAGGTTGTGGTGACATTGGGCACTACCTCCTCCTGTGCTTACCACTCTTTGCATTGTGATCTATGGCCTTGAAAAGGGTGCTATTTTGGGCGGTTACAGAATCAAAGCTAAAAGATGATGCCACATAGACTCCAAAGGCTCTTCAAAGAAAACTTCTCTAATAAGCAATGTCCACAAAGCCCCAAGTTGGACCAAAACATCCTTCAAATACAAAAACGTCCTCCAAAAATGGGCACAAAATCCAAGGAAAGTCCCTCGAAGAGGAACATCTTCTTTCAAAGGAAACCTCCAAATGCTAATACTCCACCAAGAGTGCCTCTCCAACATAGATGTGTCCACATAGCAATCCACTAGGAGTCTAGAAACCTCCCAAGATGCAAAAACGTCCTCCAAAACTTCATAGAAGTCCCTAGAAGAGGGATGTTTTCATCAATAAATGGCTAAGGTGGCTTCCAAAACAAATACACTTCATGAAATTACAAATGAACACTGCCTTTGATCACCAAGCATCGATACTTCATATTAGAGGTCACTATAAAAGGAAGTGACAAGGCAAGTGGATGGAACATTAGCCAATCAGTTAGGGCAAACTCTGCTACAGCTTCAACAAGACTTCTTCTACACAGCTTCCAGTATCGATAATGAATATAAAAGGGCAGAGCTCTCTGTTGCAGCTTATTTGGTGAAATTTTACCTCTGTTATGTGCCCAAAACTAAATATCAGGGCTGATTTATGCCCCAAATTATTTTTAGGGCTATCTTCTGTTGATTAGGGTCTGCAAGATACCCAGCATGGCCCAGAATTAGGTGCTTTTCATGCTTACACATATCAAAATGTGAACAGTCAACATAGAATTAAAACATGAGATGAGCTAGTAAAAACTAAAGACTCAAAGAGTCAAAGACTAATACTAATGGTCATCATCCTAATCATCATAGTCTTCCTAAAAAATGGAACAAGATGCATGCTCAGCAGTGGACTGTGGATTGGAGGTACAAATTCCAACTCCACTTCTAGGTTCTTTAATATTTATTGCAGCAAGAGAGATGTCCAAGTCAGCAGTTTTTGGTTCCACATCCCAATCTTAAGAAGGCCCGGAGCTATATTCTGGTTCTCTACGAGATGCAAGGCAAAGGTTGGAGTGCACATAAACAAGTTCCTCAACTTTTTGTGAACTCAACCTATTGCGCTTCACAGAATGAATAAAACCATAGGTGCTCCAATTCCTTTCTACTGATGGAGAGCTTGCCACTTGTGAAGGAATACGAATGGCAAGGGTCTGCAAATGTACACCATTTTCTCCATGACAGATCCACCATCTAACTGGATTCATGGTGCTTCTTTCATCCAAAGCTGATATGTTTAAATAACTATCCAATCCTGCAACAAAACTAACAAATTCTTCCTTCACCTCCCTGTGTAGATGAGTTGGAAATATTCTCATAAGAGCTTTTTGTTAAAGTTTTGGGTTACATTAGGGTTTTTTAAAAAATTAACAATTTTGTACATCACTTCAGTCAACTACTTAGATGAAGTAAAGGTACAACAATGGTAACAGGAGATAAATTTCAAGATGCAAGATAATACAACATTAACACTGAACAAAAATCCAACATAGTGCTAGATGCCTAGTAAGACAAATTAGAACGTAAATTTTCATCTCTTTCAACTTTAGCACTCCTCAATGGTCCCTGTGCTAAGAGATGTAAGAGACAGTAGCAGTGGTACCATGTAAAACATACTAATGAATCAACAACTAAAGAGCAGTGATAATGAACTGTAACAATGTTGATTTAGATCTGGTTTGGATCTGCCTTATACTCAGATACTTTTAGGGTAAGATCTTGTCACTAAAAGGACAAGCTGCCAAAAGGAACGGATGGCATACCTTGAGAGAGAGAGTTAGAGAGATGTAGGTTAAGGTTAGACACATACAGTAGTAAACAAGATACCTTAGTCATCAAGTGTGAAGACCCTTGTCATTTAGGGCTTAACACGGCCACAACTCAGTTCAAGATAGGCTGCAAACAAGTCAAGGCTAGAGAGGTAAGGTCAAATCAGCCATGGCATAGCCAGAAGAGGTTACCACAGTTCACATTAAGGCCGAGGGAGATCATCACAATCCATAGCCCAGCTAGGAGGGATCAACATAGTCACAGTCACAGCTCACTAGTATATACAGTCACAACTAACTAGTATACACAGTCACCGCCAAAACTCGGAAGGACACACAGTCCCACACAGTCCATGAATCAGGTGTATAAAGTCACGACTTAGCAGGATACACAGTCCATGGATCAACCCATAACGTCACGACTTACCAGGAAGACAATACATAGTCCATAGATCAAACCCATAATATCACATCCCAGTAGGAAGAGCATTACACAGTCTATAGATCAGCCCATAAGGTCACCTAAAACAAGTCATGGACCATTCCATAAGAAGATAGGAGCAACAAGAAATCAAAACGTCCACCCAAAGCAGCAGAACCCTAGGCGTCAAGCACAAACCAACAAAGGATTGGATCTGAGCTTCTTTTCATGTCAAGATACTTGCTAGAAATGGAGAAGTGAAACTTATTTATAATCTTGACAAGCCTTCTAGAAAGGTCACTTAGGCAATCTTAGGTTTTAGGATGGTCAAACATAAAATAAAGTTAAGTGAACTTAGGATAAGGCACCAATGGTCCGAAAATAAAAACCATAAAATTAAGTTGACTTAGGATGGGGTACCAATGGTCTTACAAAATAAAAACCATAAAGTTAAGTTGACTTAGTATAGGGTACCAATGGTCCAAATAAAAAACCATAAAATGAAGTTGACTTAGGATAGGGCACCAATGGTCCAAAAATAAAAACCATAAAATAAAAGTCATCATGCTAAAGGTACACATAATAAGAGTGCTAGGACCAAGTAAGATAAAGGACCATAAGTCAACCAAAGGGGTCATAAAAAGAAGGTAAGACAATGCTCATACCCACAAGACCAAGGTGTACCATAAAGGTGGATAAACAACCTCTCCTTTACCTACAAGACCAACAGGACCAACAGGACAAAGGTGCCATAAAGGACCAAGGACTTTAATCTTTCTTTCTCAAGGTATATTGTCATATGTGTTCCATATATCTTTATCATCATTGTATAGGGAGAAATTCCAAACTGGATGATGTGATCCTCTGGTCCTCAGTACGGTTCCTAAGGGTTAGGTGCTAGTGAAATTATCAAGGGGTGGCCAACCCCTTGAGAAACAACCTAGCAATAACCGAACAGGAGAGAGGACATCACACATCATCATCTTGGTCAACTTGACCAAGATCCACTTGGTTAACTGACCAAGAATGTACCTGTAGGAACTGCTTGGTCCCAGACCAAGAAGTCTCTGTCTCAACCTGCAGGATCTACTTGGACATTGTGTCCAAGAAACTTTCTGGTCCCAGGCCAGAATACCCTAGAGACATATAGGGGTCCAAACCATATGTTAGGGACTTTGCCACGGCATCAACCTGCTTGGTCCTAGACCAAGAACCCAGGAGACTACTGGGGGCCCTAGGGTACCTTTCAGGGTCTTACTCTACCCTAGTTAATTTTCTAGGGTACCATCCTCCCTGAGAATGGCTTGCAACTGTATTATCTTTAAGACTTTTTCACTCCATTAGCCACCTTTCTATCCTTATGTGGGGCCTTGCTCTTCCCATTGCTTTGAGCAATGAGATCTTCATCATAGAATCTCAGGTTCAAGGCATGTGCTAAAGTGTGAAGTGAAGTGTTGAAGTTGTTCCTCCTCTCAAGCATGTTTTTTTGCATTAAATCAACAAACTAAGCATCAACAAATAAAAGCAGAGGACTCGCTTGGGAAATGATTTCCATAATTTTCTCAACCATGGTGTCCATGCCATCATATACCTCTCCCAAGAAAGGTTTGTCTGTGTCAGCTCAGTGGAGAAGCTCAAATGCGGGGCCTGTGAGCTTGAGCAAGAAATCTATCTTGCTCCACCACTCCTCATCAAGGCACAATCTACACACCGTAGTTTCCTTATCTAAAACTTACTATTTCCACTCAGCCCAAAGTTGACTCACCACCATAGAAACTAATGGTTGATTAACCTCAATGAGGTGATGCAATATGATGAAGTTGGAGGAAAATCTTGTCGCAACAACTTTCAACAACTCCAATTTGGAGCATTCTTGAAATATTGCTCGAGACTGGTGATGGTTGGTAATGAATTTAATTATCTCCCTTGCTTGCCCTGTGAGTTCCTTTATCCATGGAACTTTATTGTTAATTTCTTCTAAGATCATATTTAGATTATGGACAATGCATGGTGTCCAAAAAATGTGATCATATATGCTCTCAATACTTAGACCTACACCTTTACAAATTGGTGCATTATATGTGGTAACTTGCACCACCTTACTAGGCCCTATTTGCTCAATAGATATTGTTATAATATCAACAATTATAGGAGCATCCTTTACCTCCCTTGAGCAGTCTTCAGCCTTTAGGAACATTGCTCCTTTTGGTGAAGTGGCAATGATATTTATCAATGGTCTGTGCCTAGTGTCTGTCCATCCACCTGAGACAATGCTAACACCAGAGCTACCTCATGAAGCATGAATAAGTGATAACACATCCTCCAAAATCTCCTTCGGTTTTAGCAGATTAGTTCGAACTTTTTCATTGTTGGGTCCCTTGAACCCTTTAGGCGCTGTGTTAATTTCCCTCACCATGTTTTGCCATTAAGGAGACTAAACCACATTTAAAGGGATACCACAAGCAAAAATAGCTCTAACCACTCTTGTTTCAATTTTAGTGTTTTCTTATGTTTGTCCCTGTGTTTGAGCTGCCTTCCTCTTCCTTACTTCCTACACAACCCTTGGCTCCATGGCTGGAGGTCGAGAACCGACATTGTTAAGCTGATCATGTCATCTTTTAACCCTATCAGCCTCTTGTTCCTCATTCTCATACTTCCTCCTTTCCACTTTGTCATTTCTTTTCATGCAACTATCAATCCCTTTTCATGTTTCATGCCAAAAATGTGCCCTCACTCTTGGGTAAGATCCCTTATACAACCATTGCAGAGAGTGCAACACCATTCCCATGAACCAACACCTAGAATTCTTGAAATCTTTATAACATGCCTCCATAGAGGGTAATAGTCATCCCTCTTGTTGGGCTTAGGCGGTGGAGGAAAAGAAGCTTTATTGATAGCCATTATTGCTGCAAAATATGAGAAAAAAATCAGCATTATTCTTTTATCTAATGGAAGCAAAAATCAAATGAAAAATCACCAAAACATTTTCTAAAAGCTTCAAGATTTCTCGTTGCTCTCCACAAAAGACCAAGTTGTGATTGGAGCTGCCCCACAACACCACAAAATAGCAAAACCAGATGGCTGTAGCTGCCTAGAAAAGCTCTCTGTTGCTGTAGCAGCCAAACAATGATCCCTCCCTCTACCTGCAAAGTGCAAACAAACGTTCCTCAAATGGCTGTAGTAGACTCTTCAAATCGTTCCTCAAATGATCCTCAAGTCGTGTTGTAGCAGACTCTTCAATTCACCTTCCTCAAGCAACCATCTCTTGCTCGAAACGCTGTGTAAGAGAATGAGGTGAAATCCTCCTTTTATAAAAAAGTTCACTTTTACAAGCTTCTAGTTGTTTACTAAACCCTAATTAACTCTTTAAGAATCAACTTAAGTCATTAATTAAGTGACGAGACATTTTTTAAAGCGTTTTTTGTGAGTGATATGCACTGTATGGATGGTGGTACGTCCGTAAACATGATTCAGGCCATACACTCGCGTTTCAGGAATGTGAAATGAGGTCGTACAACGTGAAACAATTTTTAGGGCTGTACCACACATTTTCAGCGTTTCAATGTAGGTATGGGGGGGTTGATTTGTTTCCTTCTGCAATGCAGTAATCCAACCATTTAGATTTATGCCTTGCCTAAAGAAGAGATTAAGGTAGAGGTTGTGTTGCCGCCTTTCACGCACTTGGGGGTTAGGTTGGCATGGAAAAAATCTTCAAGCCACTAAGTGCGTCCTTGGGGGCAAGTCTCGAGTCAAGTATTGTCACTGGATCTTGACTCCTCCGTTTAGGGAAACTCCTAACGAAGCCAAGGGGGGCGGTCCCTCTAAAAGAATCTAAGGTTTTTAAGCTAAGAAACAAAAGATGAAATTAGTCTAGGATTTTGAAATGAAATACTGAAACAAGAGCATCACACATGAAATAAACCAACAGTAAACAAGAGCATCACACATGAAATAAACCAACAGTATATAGATGATACATCGTTTTATTAGGTCAATGCCGAAAAAAGGGGAAATGGAGTCTGCTGAAAAATAGATGTTGTGCATTGCTTCTTGGTCAATTTTAGTTATTATGGATGAAAATGGATTAAGGGGAAAAGGGTATTCTCGATATACCCGAACGTACTTGGGAATATGTATGGATTTCAACTAATGTGGCTTCGCACAAGGACGTGTGTGCTAGATGGAGTCACGAGGGTGTGTCCAACACTACACCAAATGAGGGTGTAGCCTGACGGTGCCCCATGGTCACTTTCTAGTTGTTCCCGCTTCCTTTGCAAAATTTGCCCACAAATAGTGAAGCTTGAAAACGTTGGATTTCCGTATGTTCAAGGGGACTGATTTTATTAATGGTGAGTTCTTATTAGATTTAGAAATTATTGAGTGCACACTTCCGCTTTTAGTTATCCCAAAGATCAAGGCGAACCTACGACGGGAAAGAGCATACACGAAAATGGCAGATGTTTATTCCAACTTGAGATTTGTAGAAACAAGAGCAAAGAAGTAAAATTGAAGTACGTTCGAAAACTATACAACCTATTTAGGCGAAGTGTGTGATTGTGTTATAGAAAGTAGAGCAAAATTTAGAAAAAATCATGCCACGAAAAGAAAAGTGCAAACCCCCCAGGGGGGATGGGGTGTGGGCACTTGGTTTCCCACCTGATCTCTTTTATTATGGTATTTACAATTCTTAAAGAAGCCCTCTTTCTCCTTATAAGATCGGAGGAAAGAGGTTATAATTTATTGGAAGAGGTGAAGGAGACAGGATGAGGCTTCAAGGTGGCCTTGAATCGCTTGTACATGTCAAAATTTAGCCCCAAAAGCCTCAAAACCTGCTAAAAGAATATAAAAACTAGCAAGCTAATTAGTGTCAAAAAAGTGCCCAAAATCACTTTAAAAGTGACTTGGACAAAGCTAGAAAAAGTCTAAAAAATTTCCAAGTTAATACTAGATCCAAGGAAGCAAATAACTAAGAAGAGTGGGCTTGTGAGACCGACTTTTCTTAGGTTCTTGGACAACCTTTAAAGGGCAGCCAATTCAAGCACTTCGAAATTTGCGAGATATGATTTTAAGTTCAAAGGAAACTACTTCATAAACAAGCTTAAGAATTTAATTTAAAAAGACTTGTAAAAAAGTAGATCTCTAAGCTAGATCTAATTTGAAATTATAGAACTTTATACAATTGTTAGATCTAGCATTACCAACTCATAAACTAGATCTAGGAATGATTTAACTTGAAAAAACTATATCTTAAGATACATGTTAGGAAAAGTAACCGGAAACCGAGAAAAGTTTTAATTAAGAAGTGAAGGAAAGAAGGATAGAAAGAGTGCTATAAGCTTGATAATCCTTTGAACCATGGAGTTTGTTGGTGGAGAGTGGAGGGACTATGCTCATTGGAAGTGCTCGAAAATTGGAGGAGTCAAAGAAGATCAGCCAAATGTTCAAGCCTAGATACCTGTATCAACTCATAAATTCTTGCATAAAGATATGGTTAAATGCAAGCATGTTAACTACAAAAGAAACCTAAAAAAACATGCATTTAAACAAAAATAACATATACATCCAGGAGATCTAATGCAACTAATCAATAAGAAATAGTCAAACAAGAAATTTCTTACCCTATTGAGATTACTTCTCCTTGTAGGCCCACAACAAACCAAACACGTACAACAAAAATGAACAATACAGATTACCTCGTGAATTATGCAATGTTCATCCACACACTTGAGCCATATACCACACGAGACCTCCAAATTCTTTCTATTATTCCAAAAGAATATTACAAACTACAATACAACACTTGAGCATTCCTTCGGTCCTCTGACCATGAGAAAATGAGAGGCAAATGCCTGCTTAAATAGGAAAAATGAGAGCAAACCCCAAGGGGGGTGAATTTGCCAAGTGTTGGAGCTTTTTGAGGTGATTGGGGGCGAACTAGAGTGAACTAGAGGTGGTAGGCGCCACCTCTCACAAGGTAGGTCACCCCCGCCTCTTTTTGTGACACATATACAACAAGAGGTGAGCTTTTTCATAGATAAATGTGTCCCTCTAAGGAGAAATTCGCCCCCTCATGGATTTGATTGGAATCGACTTGATTTGATTTTGATTTGGTCTCCAAATAGCCCCGACATCATACTTAGTTGAAATGGAACATGTTTGGGACAAGTTTCCATTGATTTAGGGATGTGTTTTTTCTCTATATTTTCCCTTTTTTTAATTTTTATACACTTTTTGCTTTTTTCGGAGAGAATTTCATTTAAGTGATAAATAATTACTTAAAACTTAGGAAAAGCGGGTTTTGGGATATAATGGGTGTTCTAAGTTTGAAAACGAGCACCCCCATGGCAAATTTGACCCCCTAGCCACACTTCTATGACAATTACAATTTTTCCTATTAAACTATTAAAAAATAACCTAAGTTTACGAAAAAATATATTTTTCTCGAAAATTAAAAAAAACCTATGGGGGACCTAGTGCAATGTTCACATGACTCAAAAAAGTGACTAGCATGGTAATATACATAGGCACCTAGACTTTAATAACCTCCTAAGGCTTAATCACCTAGGTGAATACTCCAGCTTTGGAGGTTGAGTAAAAAACTCGAAAATTATAAGTCGTTTGTGCAACAACCAATAATTAACAAGGGAAAAACACTCTAGAGTACTGCATTGATAGATAAGTCTGTGTTGGCCAAGCCTTTTACAAAAAATCATCATGCTACGCCAACTTATTACAACGTCCCCGTAGGGTATGAACATGCAAAATTGGCCTTGAAAGGACTTCTGAATTTTTGGGCACTGATAATGAACAAGGGACTTGTTCACAACCTCGGCAGCTCACTGGAAATCCACCTAAGTGCAACTTAGTGGATAATATTTGGCTCCAATTGCGAGATGTGTGCTCGATATGGTCTTCAGGCAAGGAGAGGATACGAGAACCCAAAATATCTGGTTTATATCATCTGTACAAACATCTCAACTTGACAAGAAAAACCTTAGAAGCACAAGTTTTATATAAAAACCAAATGAATCATAAGTTGCATTTATTCAAGAATGTGGAAAACAAAAACTTAACCAATTAAAAGGTTATTTATTCTCAAGTACAGAAAGGAAATGCAGAATGTAAATGCTCACTTTAAGGAGCGTATTTTCCTACTCTAAACATGACATAAAAATGTTAGGTGTAATAAAAAATCCAATGTAGCCACCTAAGCATTTTATTAATATAATTTTTTTTCCTTATCTTTGGTTACTAGCCAAAGCAAGAATATATTATTCAAAAAATGCAAACCTACGTGATGGTCCAGGATGGGCAGGTTGGATAGGAAATCATAGGCATGAATAATGTCGTCAAGCTTATTCACAAATTGGTAGGTCTTGTGCAGGTTGCTTCTATCCATGACTAGATATAACTAATATATGAATCGACATGATGAGGCAGATCACCCACACCATCATACTGATCATCAAAGCTTATTGAATGATAACTCGTTGTATAATCCTCAAGCTGCTCCACATCATAAGAAACCTCTGTATGTGAAGATGATGGTTAAAAATGATCTTTTGTTAGTTGCGTCGTATCTGACTCTTCACTACACTGCTTCTCTAGATCTTCATTACTGATACTTGTGTGCGGCTTTGCATGATATGACTCTGAATAATCATATAAAAGGTTTGAATGCTCCTCTTCCATACCACATCTTTCCCAAGTCTCAAGATCCACGCTCCCCTCTTTGGAGATATCAAAGATGGGATTTTCTAAGTCCATCCAATAGTCATCATGTCCATCTTTGTAAATGAAGGGGGAGTCTTCATCTATTACATCACATCCTTGGCTATATCCCTCCTCTTGATCATAGTCATCTTCTTCAGAAAAAAGGTCACAAGGCAGCGAACCTTCCAAACTATCATCATTATGTTCATTACAGACTTCATCATAAGTTTCACTATATGCTTTTGCAATGGTTTCTTCTTGAGGTAGATCTGTGG
Source organism: Pseudotsuga menziesii (assembly GCA_001517045.1). Taxonomy (NCBI): domain Eukaryota; kingdom Viridiplantae; phylum Streptophyta; class Pinopsida; order Pinales; family Pinaceae; genus Pseudotsuga; species Pseudotsuga menziesii. The sequence goes on from LPNX010388691.1 coordinate 453,520, forward strand.
TACAAATGTGATCATCTTCTTCACTAAAATAATCTCGAGGATACTCTGAAACTTCCATGGAAACATGAGGGTCTTTGACAATATATTCAATTAAGGGCTCTTCACATGTTTCTTCAAGGGGATCCTCATGGAGGGGCTCTTCTTTTAGGAAGAATTGCTCAAGAGTGGAAGATGTGGGTTCTTTACTCTTCTTCAAATGTTCATGCTGCTTAGAGGCTTCAAGATATAGCTTTGCCTCAGGAAGGAAGTAAGCAAAGGCGTTTCTTAGGAATCTTTTCATATTAGTGCCATCAAAATACCATTGTATTAGAAAAATCCTAAAGAAGCTAGAGACGGAGGTAATACATTTATCAGGAAGATCCTCAATAAACCAATAATAAGCATCTCCCTCTAGGGAACCCACAAACATTAGTAATAAGTATCATAATATCCTCATGAACAATGTCAAAGTCAGCCAAAACTTTAAGAAAAGCCATGATGCGTAATCTGGCTGAATCATCATTTCCATGACCACAAAATATTGGAAGTTAACTTGATATATTCTCACCATCATGAGAGTTGGGAGAACCTGGGATGTTTGATAAGTCGATGGGAAGAAGTGAACTGGAAATTTGAGCACCAACTTCTTCATCATCCATATTCAGCTAACTGAAGCATATATCAAGAATAACCATAGCATGTATTCTGTGCTGAATCAGGGGAGCTGTAAACCAATGAGATTAAAAAGAAAATTATTGTCTTATGGGTTCATCTACACACAACAAATCTCAAAATTTATGACAAAGTGGGGTTTTATCCCTTTAATGGAGTCGCCATGTGAGAAGAAATATAAGCATTAAATACTGTCACAAAAAACTAATTTTTGCTTTTCTTTGTAAAATAAAATAGGAAAAATGTTAGTGGAGTTGCCAGATGAAAAATAAAGATCTACTCTAAACATTCATCAAACAAAGCAAAAACAAAAAAGGAGAAACAAAAGTCGTATTCTTGGAATAAAAAGATTTATCCCCAGCAATAGCGCCAAAAAATGTTGCCGCCTTTCATGCACCTGGGGGTTAGGTTGGCGTGGCAGAATTCTTCAATCCATTAAGTGCATCCTTGGGGGCAAGTCTTGAGTCAAGTACTATCACTTGATCTTGACTCCTTTGTTTAGGCAATCTCCTAACAAAGCCAAGGGGGGGGTGGTCCCTATAAAAGAATCTAAGGTTTTTAAGCTAAGAAACAAAAGATGAAATTAGTATAGGAGTTTGAAATGAAATACTAAAACAAGAGCATCACACATGAAATAAACCAGCAGTATATAGATGATACGTCAATCACGACACTTCATATTCATTTAAGCAAAATATTGTTTAACTAGACCAGTGCCGAAAAAAGGGGAAATGGAGTCTGCTGAAAAAAAGATGTGCAGTGCTTCTTGGTCAGTTTTAGTTATTATGGATGAAAATGGATTAAGGGGAAAAGAGATTCCTAATATACCCGAAAGTACTTGGGAATATGTTTGGATTTCAACTAATGTGGCTTTGCACAAGGATGTGTGGGCTAGATGGAGTCACAGGCATGTGTCTGACACTACACCAAATGAGGGTGTAGCCTTACAGGGCCCCACAGTCACTTTCTAGTTGTTCTCGCTTCCTTTGCAAAATTTGCCCACAAATAGTGAAGCTCGAAAATGCTGGATTTCCGTATGTTCAAGTTGATTTTATTAATGCTGAGTTCTTATTAGATGTGGGAATTATCGAGTGCACACTCCCGCTTTTGGTTATCCCAAAGATTAGGGCGAACCTACGATGGGCAAGAGCATACATGGAAATGACAGATGTTTATTCCAATTTGAGATTTGTAGAAACAAAAGCAAAGAAGTAAAATTGAAGTACCTTCGAAAACTATACAACCTATTAAGGTGGAGTGTGTGATTGTGTTACAAAAGGTAAAGAAAAAGTTAGAAAAAATCACGCCACGAAAAGACAAGTACAAATCTCCCTAGGGGGGATGGGGTGTGGGCACTTGGTTGCTCACCCGATCTCTTTTATTATGGTATATACAATTCTTAAAGGTGGCCTTGAATCGCCTGTACATGTCAAAATTTTGCCCCAAAAGCCTCAAAACCTGCTAAAAGAATATAAAAACCAGCAAGCTAATTAGTGTCAAAAAGTGCCCAAAATCACTTTAAAAGTGACTTGGACAAAGTTAGAAAAAGACTAAAAAATTTCTAAGTTAATACTAGATCTAAGAAAACAAATAACCAAGTTGAGTGGGCTTGTGAGACCAACTCTTCTTAGGATCTTGGACAGCCTTTAAAGGGAAGCCAATTCAAGCACTTTGAAATTTGCGAGATATAATTTTAATTTCAAAGGAAACTACTTCATAAACAAGCTCAAGAATTTATTTTGAAAAGACTTGTAAAAAAGTAGATCTCTAAGCTAGATCTAATTTGAAATGATAGAACTTTATGCAATTGTTAGATCTAGCATTACTAACTCATAAACTAGATCTAGGAATGTTAGAATTTTAATGGCTGTACAATATCTAAAAACATTTAGCATCATAATATCATAACCATAAGCAAATGATCACTGAAAGAAAGACAAGCACAACCACACCAATGAACACAAAGATTTATCCTGAAAACCCTCATGGGGGAGAAAACCCAACAAAACTTCCTCAATATAGAATTCAACCAAGTATAGTGTAAGACCCCAAGAACAATAATAGAGGTTCCCTTTCTACAACAGACTACTCTCTCTCTCTCTCTCTCTCTCTCTCTCTCTCTCGCGCGCGCGCGCGGGCACGCGCAATGCTTGAGTGAAAGTGTGTGTTAATGAGAGAGGCACCTCACCTATTTATATTCATCGGGTGAGTGACTCAAATAACTAACTAGGTCGGTCAGGTTCTCTAATTAGGGCTGACCTACCTAGGAAGACTCAAAATAACATCTATAAAATACTTTTGTGGGTACTATCGCCCCTACGTACAACGGAGGCTTACCTCATGACTTTTACATGACCAATTACATCAGGGACATCTCTGAACGGAGTAATAATATTTTCGAAGGAGGAATACAATAAAAGTACAATAGAATATCTTTCGAAGTTACATTTCTTTAACAATGAATGGTTTAACTTGAAAAAACTAGATCTTAAGATACAAGTTAGGAAAAGTAACTCATAACCGAGAAAAGTTTTAATTAAGAAGTGAAGGAAAGAAGGAAAGAAATAGTGCTCCAAGCTTGGGAATCCTTTGAACCATGGAGTTTGTTGGTCAAAAGCAGAGGGACTATGCTCCTTGGAAGTGCTCGAACATTGGAGCAGTCAAACAAGATCAACCAAACCTTCAAGCCTAGATACCTGTATCAATTCATAAATTCTTGCACAAAGATATGGTTAAACGCAAGGGTGTTAACTACAAAAGAAACCTGGAAAACATGCATTTAAATAAAAATAACATATACATCCAGGAGATCGAATGCAACTAATCAATAAGAAATAGTCAAACAAGAAATTTCTTACCCTATTGAGATTTCTTTTCCTTGTAGGCCCATAGTAAACCAAACAAGTACAACAAAAATGAACAATACAAATTACCTCATGAATTATGCAATGTTCATCCACACACTTGAGCCGTACACCACACGAGACCTCCAAAGTCTTTTTATTATTCCAAAAGAATATTACAAACTACAGTACAACACTTGAGCATTCCTTTGGTCCTCTGACCATGAGAAAATGAGAAGCAAAAGCTTGCTTAAATAGGAAAAATGAGAGCAAACCCCAAGTGGGGAGAATTTGCCAAGTGTTGGACCTTTTTGAGATGATTGGGGGCGAACTAGAGTGAACTAGAGGTGGAGTACCTTCACCTCTAAAATTCATAAGACATAATAGAAATTGTTAAATAACACTAATTAAAAATGGAGCACCTTCAATAGCTCCAACTTTGCAAAACCTCTATACATGGCTTGAGACATCGAATGATTGGTTATGAACATTTGGATCTCCTTCGATGCTACATATATTTCGTTGATCCACTCAATCTCACCAAATCTTGGCAAGCATAATGTTCAATGAATGCACTGCACATGGAGTCCAAAAGATGTGATCATATCGACCCTCCACAATCAACCTTGCAACTGTACATACCTGTGCATTGTCTGTGATAACTTGGACAACATTTTGTGGCCCCACACTTTCTATTGCATCAATAAGAATATTATAGATGAACGTTTCATCTTTCTCCACTCCACTGCAATCAGTAGCCTTCAAAAACATTGCCCCTTGGGGGCATATTGCAATAGCATTGATTAAAGGGCGGTTTCTTTGATCCCTCCATCCATCAGAAACTATAGACACACTTGTTTCTACCCATGTTTCTTGGATTCACTGCAATTGTCTATCCACAGATAGTCTTTCTTGTGTCAGCAATGTGGTGCAGATCTTTTCATACCCGGGGCTCTTGTACCCTTTCGGTGCTTCATTGACTGCTTTAATCATTCATTGCCAATATGGGGAGCGCACCAAATTGAATGCTAGCCCATTCACATAGATGCATCGAGCTACATGCTCATCAACTTCTTCTCTGCCCTTGTTATTGAATGCTGTTTCAATAGGTCCCAAAGTAGGCCTTTTATTAATTGTAGCAACAAGTCTAGATGGCAATGGGGCCCTAGTTGCAGTATTTTGCATAGGCAGTTTTTCTTTATTAGCATGTCTCCTATCAGCAGCATTTTGCAAAGATGCATAGAACACAAGTTTTTCGGGACTCAAGCCTGGTCCAGGTTGGCCATTTGGACCAGTGCATATCAACACCCCTGTGTTAGTTTGCTCACTTAGATGGCCCTTCACCCTAGTGTATGAGCCATTTCGGATGCCGTTGCATTCACGACATTTCCATTTATATGAACCAGCCCCAAAATTTTTGCCAATAATTTCTACATACTGCCATAATGGAGATCTTGGGTCTACCTTGAGAACGGATTCTCCTGGTACATTTACTCCTTCACTTTGCTATTGTGATGCCATGTTTACAACACTCTATAGTCTGTACATAATGAAGGATATAAAAGTTAAAAAAAAAGGGACTATGTATTATTAATTATAAACAAGCAAAAAGTTAAAACAAATGAAAAAATAGGAAACTGTGACAACTTTGTAGTTTGTAGATTGTACATAATGAAAGATAAGTGTTAATTCTTTTTTTAAATGGACTGTAATCTAAACAAGCAAAAAAGAATGGAAAGTGTGACTATCAATTTGTGTTTAAATAGTAATTTATAAAACTTAAAACTCGCTAAAAAAAATTAACTGTGCATTTCCAACAACCCAAAAAAAATGTACAGTGAATTCTAAATTTATGAACAAGCAAAAACAAAATTTACTGTCCATTCCAAATAAGCCAAGAAAAAAAAGGACTGTGCATTCTAAATTTATAAACAAGCAAAAAAATAAAGCAAATACTAAAGACTAACATTTAAGATGTTTAAATAATTAATAATAATTTATTGACAGAACATTTGACATTTGTCAATGTTTATTAGTTTATTAATTACTTGAATTTTTAAATAAATCTAACATGTTGTCGTTGACTAACCTTATTAACTTGTATTGTTTACTGTAGAGATCCTGTTGTCGTGTCGTGGCCCATGCTCTTGGCCTATGCTCCTGCACAAAATTCTTGCTGGTCGTGTTGTGGTGGCCCACGCTCCTGCACAAAATTCTAGCTCGTCGTGTTGTGGTGTCCCACGCTCCTGGCCCACGCTCCTACACAAAATTCTCTTTGGTTGTGTTTTGGTGGCCCAAGTCTTGACCTAGCCGACCGTTCTTGTGGTCGTGCTGGTCGCGTTGTGGTGATCCAAGTCTTAAGACTCACGACCAACTTGTTCTGTCGGTTCAGAGCTCGGGTGCCTGTCGTTTTCTTTGCTCGCGTGTCATTTTCTCTGCTCAGGTTAGGGCTCATGTGTCACACTGTCTTTTTCTCTTGCAGATTGTTCGATGGAAGTGGAGTAGTGCTGCTCATGGTTTGTCTTGTGGGTTGTTTAATGGAAGTGGGGTAGGGTGAACCTAATTATTAAACTACGGGGCGACGTAAACTTCGGCAGTATTCGTAAACTTGGGTAGGGTGGACTTGCAACTGGCAGATCCGGCTGTTAAAGTTGCGTTCCAGTCTAAAATCCACCGGATCCGTATCGCTTTTGTCAAATACGCATCCCCACTAATCGGATCCGGTATCCACCTGCTTCCACTGCGGATCCTTGCAGATCCGCGAATCCTGCAAGCCAGCCCAACGGATCCGATAACAGAGTTCAAGGTTCTTGTGGAGAACCAAACAGGGATAAAGATCAAGGTTTTGTGATCAGACAATGGGGGTGAGTATTCAATGATTTTGAGGATTTCTGCAAGGATGCTGGAATCAAGAGGGAGTACACTATTCCTTACAACCCACAACAAAACGAGGTTGCAGAGCGGATGAATTGATCCATCATAGGGGTTGCTAAGGCCATGATACATGACTAGGATTTGTCGATATTTCTATGGGAATTAACATGCAATGCAATAGTTTACATCTAGAATAAGTGTGCTCATAGGATTTTGTGGGACAAGACACCAGTGGAGGCATTCATTGGTGTGAAGCTGGAGGTGAGTCATTTCTACATATTTGGATGTCTAGTTTACATCCATATACCAGTGGACCCTTCTAGTAGGAAGGGTTTATTTGTTGGCGACCGTAAAAATTCAAAGGTTTACAAGATCTATAATCTAGGAGAGAGAAAGACACTTGTATGTAGGGATGTAAAGTTTGAGGAAGACTTTGCATCCAGGAAATCTCAAGATCCATTACTGGTGACAGAGGATGAGGAGCAAGAAGCTTCGAAGGTTGAGCAAGGGTCACCATCAACTTTTATTTTGGGATAGCAACCTTTAGATGTAGAGGAGGAGCCACCATCTCCTAGTAGTTCTATCAGGAGACTTTGATGGTTCACTCAGATATTGAGGGATGCTCAAGAGCAAGTTGAGGCTCCTAGGAGCCCATTTAGGGAGAGCAGACCTCCAAAGAAGTTTTTGAACTATATGGCATTGATGAGTAGCATCATAGATTTTGAGTCTTCTAGTTTTCAGGAGGAAACCGACTCGTAGGTTTGGAGAGATGCCATGGTGGAGTACACCTCCATCATGAAAAATGATGTTTGGGACATTGTGCCTAGACTAGAGGGGAAGTCAGTGGTGACTTCTAGATGGCTCTTTAAGATTAAGCATGTGGCAAATGACAACATAGAGAAATACAATGCAAGGTTGGTGTTGAGAGGATTCTCCCAGAAGGAGGGAGTGGATTACGAGGAGACATTTCCTCCAGTCACCAGGTACGCTTCCACTAGAGTATTGATGTCCTTAGTCTCCATTATGGGATGGAGGATACATCAAATGGATGTGAAGACAACTTTCCTCAATGGGATAATTGAGGAAGAAGTGTACATCGAGTAGCCTTAGGGCTTTGAGGTCAATGGGAAGGAGTCCCATGTGTGCAGGATGAAAAAGGCCCTGTATAGACTCAGGGAGGCACTAAGAGCATGGTATTCCATGATTGATGGATACCTGCAGAGCATGGGCTTTACCAAAAGTGAAGCAGATCCCAACCTATATTTCATATTGTTGAGGTTGATCTGCTCATTTTGGTGTTGTATGTAGCTGACCTGTTTCTCTCAAGTTCAGAGAAGCTCATTGTAGGGTGCAAGGCAAATATGGGAGGTTGCAGCTGAGTTCCAGATGAAGAACATTGGCTTGATGCATTACATTTTGGGGTTGGAGATTTGGTAGAGGCTAGGGGAGATTTTGCTTGGGCAGGGTAGGTATGCAGTTGAGATCAATGTTTTAAAACTCGGACTCGGACTCGGAATCGGTCAAGGGTCAACTTGGACTTGGAATCAGAATCGGTAATGAATCGGTAATGACTCGGCCGATTTGAGTTTAATGACTCAGATTACTCAAAAAATACATAAAATATTAAATTTTAAAGATTTTAATCCATGCTTGCAAAGCATTAGAGACAAAATATCCAACGTCTACTCATGCATATACCATACAAGTGTGAATATATCAAAATGGCATCGTGTGTACAGTGCAATACATATCTAGAATAAAAAACATAATCAATGAGGCCTAAATGGCTTGTAGAGTCCAAAAAACAACATGCTATGATACCACTACATCATATGTCAATGATCATACATCTCTTTTTGTTTAGCCTTCTTGTTATCATCAAATTTACTCCAGCAAAATTTCAGTTTCTAGCAGCATTTTACTTACTGGCAGCAAAGTTTCAAACGAACCTATAATGAATCCCGATGGGCAGAGAGGTTCAAAAAGTCTGGTAAATCTTATAAGGATTGGGCAATGGATAAAGATTTTCATTGTGGTAGCATTTAAGGTTTAATTATATAGAATGCTTGCTATTTTTGCAAGCCTGAATTCTACCATGTTGGTGTTGAAGAAGATGATATCTCTACAGGCTTTGTTTTGTCTTCCATTTCCAAGCCGATTCATGCAGTGCTGGAATTCAATGCGCAGTTACAGATATTGGAGCTACTGGAACATAAAGCAATATTTACTGCTGGTTACAAAGCTGTACTGCATATTCATTCTGTTGTTGAGGAATGTGAAATAATGGAGCTATTAGAGCAGATTGATCCAAGGACAAAAAAGCCAATGAAAAAGAAGATTATTTTTGTTAAAACTGGAGCAGTTGTGTTGTGTCGCATCCAGGTAAATGACACTATCTGTGTTGAGAAGTTCTCTGATTTTCCTCAACTAGGAAACTTCACACTTCGTGATGAAGGTAAAACAGTCGCTATTGGAAAAGTCATGAAGCTCCCAAGTGTTGCAGGCAGTGCATAATCAAAGAGAAGTTCACTATGATTATCCCTTGGCAATGATTCCATATGCACGAGTAAAACGAGAGGGGCTTAAGGGATTCTTTAGTTCATCTTTCAGCACAGATCACGTGTGTCAACCCGAGAAATCGTTTCAGTGTTCAGGTGGAAGGTGAAATATTTATGACTAGAACTGTCTATTGATTTACTGGCCGAAAGCAATGGCATATCAAAGGTCTTTAAGTGCCAACAGAATAAAGGTGAAGCCCCGCCGACGTGTCGTATACCTACTACTCTTTGTTGCTCAATGGCGGTGGGGTGCAAATGTGTCAACGGTGACGACGACCGAGGAGAACACCTTTCCAAATTAGATAAGGAGGTTGGGACAGAGAGAGCAGTAAACCTTTATCGTAGTAAATGGTCACCGACATGCACTGATAATGGTGACAACTGGTTCTTAACAAAAGCAAGTGCCTGTGGTCAGATTGCTTTTACACTCAAAGATAGGGTCCAGTCTGCTATTGAAGTTGTGAAAGTTGAAATAATACTTAATATATTAAGATTGGCTGCACTGTTAAACGAAATTTCACTCTTAGCATCCCAAAGGATTTCTTTGCAGCTGCCCCATGGCATTTCAAGACAAAGTCATGCTGAAAGTTGCCGCAGAGTGTCATTTACATAGCATTGTACATCGAGATATGAAACCAGAGAACTTTCTTTTCAAATCTCCCGATGAAGATTCATCTCTGAAGGCCACAGATTTTGGGTTATCAGACTTCATCAAACCATGTTCAATGGCAGGAAACACGAACAGGGCAAGTTGCAGGAATCTTGACAACACATAGAGTAATGATAACCTCTGCAAATATCGAGATTTTAGCATGCAGTTCAACCTGCTTTGATAAGGGTTTTCCTCCATTCAGATCTTTATTGTGGGTTGGTCCCGCTCTTTTATTTTCCACTGCAACTGCAGTAGGGGTTCTTGGATGGGATGGGCTAGCACGGACTATTGTTACCATTAATACACCATATGCAGCACTGGTGGGTACATTGAATGACCGCTTATTATTGACATGTTCAACGGAAGCAAACCCTCGACAGAAGCAATCAGTGGAGATCAAAACTCGCCTTGTGGGACTTCTTGAACCTCTTCTGATTGGATGGGCTACAATGTAACAAAAGTTTGAGTCAAAGCTTGATCTTTCAGAGATACTGTACCAGCTTACCTCTAGGTTTGATAGTCTATGACTTACTCCAAGGTCAGTTGATGTCCTTGCAAATGGCCCTCCAGTTTGTGGAGATCTTGCTGTGGCCCTGGCACAAGCTGGTCCTTAGTTTACCCAGTATTGAAGGATGAATTCTTGCGTTCAAGGGATTACCCTCAATGTCCCCCAACTTCTCGCCTGTTCTACCGATTTCGGCAACTAGGTCAATCCTGTATTAAGTTTGGTCAGTTTGACAGTGCAAAGGAGACATTTGAGGTCGTGTCTGCTTTTGAGAGCATGCTTGATTTATTCATTTTCCATCTAAATCCAGGTGCCTTGAGACGCCTTGCACAGAAGTTCTGAAGCGCCGGTCTGGACCTGAGTCTGATGTCTGGAGTATAGGTGTCATAACATATATTTTGCTATGTGGGAAGCGTCCATTTTGGGACAAGACAGAGGACGGAATTTTTAAATACAAATAATTATATTTCTTAAGTTATTAATTTTAGGGAAGATGAGTCAGGTTGAGAGGTTTTCAATAGATAAAGCTGGTTGTAACCGAATCTGCCTTGTCATATGCTTGAGAGATTTGAGGGATGATTCATAGCAGGATCTTAGCATCAGTTAGCAAGAATGTAGGATCTAAAACAAATCTGTTTTGTTTTAAAAGCTATTTAGTCATTGTAAGCCTATGGGCAAAAGGAGGGGGCTGAGGTTGGCAATTTTGGAGTAATGCAAGCCCTGTTTGGATCACTGCCTGTATGACATAAACATTATGCAGCTTCTGTACAGGTTCTATTTTTGAATGAAACATGATGATGATTTGCTTCTGTATGTTATGAATTGTTTTTCTGATAATTTTGTTATGCATATGGTCCATTACATCCCATTGCACTAATTCTTATTGGGAAATACAATTATCCTTATATTTTCTAGAGACAGAGGCAGTTTCACTTCTTGTCTTTATGATCATAGTAACCTTGATATTGAACTTTGTGTTTTATCTTATGTTATACAGTTCCTATGGATTATCTTGCAGCTCTGATTTCACACCAGCCTATCTCTTCAGCAATGTTTTGATTTTCTTATATTTCTTATATGATACCAACCTAGTTTTCTGATAACTCTGTGATTCTTTTATAGTTTTCATAATATACCAGCATGTACAGTGATAATTGTGTGATTTGTACAGACAGCCTTGGTTTCATATCAGTTTAGTTCTTCAATGATTGTTTGATTTTACCTACAACTTTCATGTTATACCAGCCTGTTACATTGATAGTGGTGTAACCTTTCTCGTAGCTTTGACTGTATATCAGTTTGATTCTCAGTTTGATTTCATTGGTTTGTACATTAGAGAACAAGATTTCCTTAAGCTTGAACCCCTGTAGTCTAGGTTCAACTTTAGGGATAACACTTCTCATCTTCAAATTTATGAAACTGTTGTTGCAACTCCAACCTGATCTCACCAATAAACTCTAAATCAACTTCCCATGGGGCAATATTTTTTATAATAGCAGCCAATTGTTGTTTAAATCTATTAATGCCCCCTCCTTTAATCCATGTCTTGCAACACTTGCAATACATTTTCCCTTCAATGACATCATCATGGATCGATGCTTGATCTTTTCCTTTTGGGGCCAATCTAGAATCTAAATGCAAAGCAAATCTAAACATGCAAAGAAAAAAGAAAAAATTCTTATTATTTTGGCAGCAAACAATAGAAAACAGAACTGATATTTGTCAATTTAATGAGAAAAAAAGAAACAATGGCTAGATGGAAGCTAACATACATCTAGGTAATAGAAAACCGGTCTCCAATAGTCCAACTCCTCCAATCATGTTGATTGTTCTTCACTGTTGGACACTCCTCCAAGCGTCCATGAATCCAAACAACAATAATGCCAAATGCTCACAAACATCTTACAGCAGAAGTGTGAGGAAAATAGAGGGGCAGGGGGGTCATCTTATGGTCTCAGGTTATGGTTAGAATAAGAAAAATCTTAAAAATAAAAAATAAACATGTTATTTTGGAGTCTGCATTCTTGTGGGTGTCTGACTCGGCTGACTCGAGTTGCAACTCGGTCAACTTGGTCGACTCGGCCAACTCGGATCCGAACTCGGTCGACTCGGACTCAACTCGGCTGACTAAGTATAAAATCGGCCACTCGAGCCGAGTTGCAAGCCAAGTCAGCTCGACCGAGGGTCAACTCGGCCAACTCGGCCAACTCGGACTTGGACTCGACTGGTTTTTAAAACACTGGTTGAGATCATGAAGAGATTCCAGATGGAGGACTGCAGGCCCATGGCCATGCCTATGATCACTAATTTGAAGAAGGTCACTACTTCAGACTCAGATATGGTTGATCCCATGTACAAACAGTTGATATGTTCCTTTATGTATTTGGTCAACACTAGGCCAGATATATGTTTTGTAGTGAACACTTTAAGCCATTGAATGGTGGAGGCAGGGCAAGAGCATTGGGTAGCAACAAAACATCTCAGATATTTGAGGGGCATAGTGGAGTATGGACTGAGATATCTTGGAGATGGTGAAGTGAAGCTGCATGGGTGTACAAACTTAGATTGACCAGGTAGTGCATCAGAGAGGAAGAGCACCTTGGGGTGTTTCTTCAACTTGGGATCAATGATAATATCTTGGTTCAATCGAAAGCAGACTTTTGTGGTACTTAGTTCAGTAGTGGTAGAGTACATGGGAGTGAGTACGACTAGTTGTGAAGCTATCTGGCTTCATAAGTTGTTAGCAGGTTTATTTGATTAGGAGTTGGATCCCACAGTTATTTACTGTGATAACCAGAGTTGTATCAAACTCTATGAGAATCCAGTTTTTCATGACAAATCCAAGCACATTGTGATTAGGTATCACTTCATTCGAGATAGGATTTAGAAGGGAGTAATGAAGCTCCGGTATGTACCCATAGATCAGTAGGTTGCAAATATTCTGACCAAGCTCTTAACAAAAGGGAAGTTTGAAGCATTCAGAGACAAACTTGGATTGGTGCATAATTTCTTCCTCGCTAAGAGGGAGTGTTGATGTTTTGTAGCTTGGACATGAACTTCTGCATAGGCTAGGTGTCCAACATGTGAGTTGTCCAAGTTAATCTATTTTGTAATTCACTTTAGTAATAAAGTGAAAGTCTTTTAATTAACTGTTGAGTCTAATAAAGTGCATTTTAAATTTTTAATGCATTAGTGATTTAGGCTAATCTCAACCGTCAATATCACTGAGAGATTAGGGTTTTGGTAGGTTAGGTCTTCAGCTAAAGTATAAAGGCAGGCCAAAGTAGAGGGTAAAGACACATTCATTTTTCTTCACATAGACAGTCTTGTCCAAGTGTGAAGAAAGGGGCCGAGTAAGAGGGACAAGCAGGGCAGCAGTGAGAAGATCGATTTGCAGGTTCAGCAGATTGAAAAAGTCAGTTCTGGCAGCGATTCTGTTCAGACGGGCCAAGGGCAGCTAAATCTTGGATCTGTTTGCTGTTTTTCCTTATCAGCAGGCTTAAAACCTCAGTTTCGAGGTGTCCTTGTAAGTTTTGAAGCATTAATGATAAACTGATTTGAAGGACATATTTCCTGTGTACTTGTTTCCTTTGTATTTCTCAGCTGTCAGTGTGATTGATGCATGCTCAGATTTTTTAAATTTCTATTATTAAGTATATTTCAGATTTGATATATTTGTTAAAGAGGCATAGGACAACAGTCACCTAGGGCATGTAAATTAACACTTGTCTCTAACCATTCCCCTTGTTCTTTATATTACCTTTGGCTGGTCTGTCAAATAGCAAGAACCTTAGAATTGATGAGAACCTTCACAGAGCAGTTTTTCATTATCACCTTTCGACAGTAGTGTGCATGTAATACATTGGCAGTTACATGTTGAAAGGTTTAGCAAGGATATGGGTTATAGTCCGTTACAGCAAGGCTGTTGTCTACCTGCAATTACCATAAGCATATATTCATCTTTCCATTCATCTGTTTATGTATCTATCTACCTGTCTATGCATAATTTTTAATATAAAGAAAACGGCATTTGTGCTTACGTACCTGTGCCTCTGTCCTTGACTATGATATTGACTGTAATGAACAAAAGTTTGATAACTAAAAGGGAATCCCCCTTGACCATAGTCCTATTGACTTTCAAGTGTTTGCAAATCTTTCAACTTTAGACAAGAACAAAGAATGCTGCCTCATTTTTAGAAGCTACTCCTGGGCCTACTACTTAACTGACCAAGACGCGGTCTTAGGAGTGTCTAACCATTCCCCTCCACCAATCTTCCCTATAGTACCTTTTGCTGGTGTGGAAAATATCAAGAACCTTAGAGTTGATGAGAACATTTGTGGGGCAGTTTTTCATTGATCGCCTTTCAACAATAGTGTGCATGTAACTACATTGGCAGTGACATGTTGAAAGCTTTAGCAAGGATGTGGGTTATAGTCCGTTACAGAAAGACTGTTCTCTGTGATCACCATGAGAATATATTCAATTTCATCTTTCCATCCATCTGTCTATGTATCTATTACCCATAAATCTTAATATAAAGAGGCATTTGTACTTATGTACGTGTGCCTCCTGTCATTGACTATGATCAACTATAATGAACAGGTGGCCATGAAAGATTTTTGTTAAAATTTAACTATAATTAACTGCGGTGAAATATTGACCATGCTTGAAAGCAGCTCAATGTTCCATCCACGTATATTTCATTCAACCTATTTTATGGTATTCCAATTGATAATCGAGGACTATTTTGTGGCAACTATTTACCTCTGGTTCGTACTAGTGTGTTTACATACATGCATATGCACAGACATCTACATAGATCGCACCTTTTTTTGAATTATAATATAAATAAATATTGAAGCAAATTGAATATCAACGGCAATATTTGTAAGGGCAACGCAAGTCCTTTGTATGTTCATATATTTATTTTGATGGATATAATATTTGACATTCCGGGGAGGATAAAAAGGAAAAGCTCCAGTCTGGGACTTGATTGAAGAGAAATTTGATTTGAGTCAACTTTCTTTGAGGAATTTGTTTTATGTTGTTGATAGTTGATAGTGCATTAGTGGAACTGGAAACATTTGGTATAAAAATCACAATGACGTAGCTTTGTTTGATTAACGATCCCACCTATATCTAACTATCTATATGGTAGTTAGGCTGTCTAAAGTTTTGTATTTTTATCTGAACACAGGTAGTAAAGGTTTATGTCTCTGTCTATGGTGATGATAGAGGACGAGAGATAGCTATAGAAGGCTTGAAAGCAAAAAATAAGTATGTTCGATCTGAACTGGGGAAACGCATGAAATTGCGGATGACACCTGAAGTTCGTTTTATCGAGGATGATTCATTAGAAAGAGGAAGTCGGGTATGCACATTTCTATTTGGCACATTTGGAAAGGAAAAGCTGAAGGAATGACTAAGTTTATATAAATATGGCTAATTGGGAAATTTTATGAGTATGCAAAAAGACTGGGATAGGCATACTTAAGAGAAATGTTCTGGTTATCTTTTTTTTAATGTATTTAATTGTGTAGTCATGTAAATGTTTGCAAATAGAGTGATACTTTTTATTAAATTTGAATAAAATTCAGTAAATATTTTACTGGAAATTTGCTTATTTGCAAATTTGTTGAAAATAGCCAACGATGAAAAATAGCTGATCTTATACTCACAGTTTCCTCTTGCTGGTTTAAGTGGTTAAATTTAGTGGAAAAATACTGTGAATAATTATATATGCTGCACGTTTTGTTATTTTAAGTGTTTTATTTAGAACATATCAAAGTTTTGGAGAGAACACTGCCGTTACCATACGGACGGGAAAACAGGTTGCTGCAGCGCTGTATGGACCATGGGATCCTGCCATGGTTGGATCCAAGGCTCTCTAGGGGGGGCACGTATGGTCTCCTAGTGGGATTATTGTGGGGATAATAATGATTCGGTTAGGGCCACGGTTTGTTGATGTTCATTGAATGCCAAACTTGAAGGTGTTGCAGATCCGGATCCCAAAACTTGAGAAGAGTGGTCGCCATTGCCCTCAATTTGGTTGCCAGAATCAGATGGATCTAAAATAGATGTCATTGTTAGTTTGCGGGTGGATAAGAGACTCAAATGGTAGATGCGATTCCGGAAGGGCATATTGATAGATCCCTGAAGGAACTGTCCCTTGAAATGAAGGCTTTTGTCTGATCCTCAGAGAACGTGGGCGGTGTTGAGTTTAATGAAGCTGTCAGATGCAGAGTCCATATTAATGGAATCCTTTTGCATGAAAATGTTTTTCCATCATCTGAGGACCCTTACCCTTTGGTACCCCCTGACATGTAGGGGTGACTTGATGATTGATGACTTTGTGATTTTGATCACATTTACCAGTTCCACAGATAAGATCTATAGTTCACCCATGGATATTTGCTAGAGATATTTCCGGCTTGCTAGATCACCACTCTTGTGCCAGAGATTCTTGAGGCCTTTCCAGTTGATGTCAGTGTTGTGACAACTGCCATACATATTGACACATGGAGATTAACTTCTTATATATGGGATTTGTTCATGAGGGGTCAAATGGTGTTACTCTATAGTGGTTCTGTAGTGACCTTGATGCCACTCAGCCGCCCAAGTTTTCATAATTCATCGGAAAAGATCCTAAGCAATCATCATACTCTGAAAACCAATGAAGCCAATCATGCAATTGTTTGACCTTGCAAAACTTATTTATGTAATCAAACCTCCAGTGAAGACAACCATGAAATCTGCTAAATCAAACATGTGTTTTAATGTGCTCAATAAGTAGAGAAAGGAAAGGGACCAAGCATGACTGATTATGCATCTCATAAAATAATATACCCTTCTTTGGAAAGGAGGAAAACCCCATGCTCTTCTCTGTTGTCCTCTGAAATAGATCCTCCATGAACTGCTCAACTGGGTTAATAGAACCTTGTGAATCTAGGCAATGATTAAACTCAAAAATATATGTTGAAACAAACTCAGTTTGAGAAACCATTGCCAAATCAAAAAATTCTTCTTGCTGCTTGGAAATAACAACAATTGATATCACCTCCTTATTCCTGAAACGATCACCTTCAACCTGAAGTGGAAGCTCTATGTCATAATGTAGAGGTACTTCATTTGTAACTTCAACATAACTACTTAGGGATATCAGTATCTCAGGTACTAGAATCTGCTCATCATCTAGTAAATCATCACAAGAAAGAGTCACACCTTGATTCATAGTAGAAATCTTATCAACCACTTCATCCTTATTAACTTCAATCAATTCTCTTTCAACAAGGGAAAAAGAAGGGGTAATGAAAACAACTTCACTGTCCAAATTGTCATTCCACGATGAATAATTGACACAACCAACATCATCCTCAGAAACATCATCATCCTCATTAGGTTCACAGATTCCATGAAGGTTTTCTAATTCTGTATCATGTATACTACTTGAAGAAAAAAACATATCTTTCTCGGGATTAGGGCCCTCCATACATTGTCAACTACGTCTTTTAGTTCCTTGTAATGCATACTAAAAACATTATCATAGACCATTACTTCCACATGATAAAAAGACAAGGGTGTTCTATTTTTGGGTTACTCCTAAAGTGTTTACACCATGTTTGGTGGTGCTTCATGAGATTTGGGGTACATGGTGTATGTTCAACCCTTGGATGGTCTGAGATGGATTGTAGCATGATAGATGGTCCATGATAGATATGTACACTCGAGATAGTTTTATCAGTGGATGTTTGACTTTGATTGATGGCTCAACGTTCTTCCGTTGTGCATTGGAGATCTCTTGCCTGAATGGTGGACTCACTTCATGATGGCCACATGGAGGATTCACTTGGTCGAAGAATGCCCTATAGGGGATGTGGAGTATTGTGCATCATGGAGGAGGGATTTAACCCCTAGATGGCACATGGCAGTTTTAGTTCATGTTTTGAGATTGGAGGTGGCTTGGGGACACTTGGGGCTTTGGCAATGTTCTCGCAGTGGGTAGCTGCCCCAATGGAGTACTTTGCTTTGGAGGGTAGATGGAGTTTGTGGAGGCTTGGGATGGATTGACGTGGACTTGCCTTATGTAGCTACATCACCTTGGAGTCTATATTGTGCACGACCTCATCATTGGAGTATGACACTTGTCCATCTCACTTGTGTAGCCTACAAGGGCTTCTGTAGATTGCTTGTGCCCACATATTATTGTTGGCCTCCCTTTCCTCTAATATAAATAGAGGAAGGAAAGTCTTTCATTCATATGACTTATGTTATCATTGATTCTCACCAGTGTTACCAACATCAGCCGAGAAATCGCCAATGTCCGAGAGATCGTGAGTTTTTTAGCTTGGTGATTTTTTCTCAAAAAATTGCCTAAAAATTGTTCGATAGCAACAAAAAGGAAGGTCTTCTAGCATTGCATGTGTCCTTGCATGCTAGAGGGACATTAAACTAGAAGCCAAATCTATTAAAGTGATTTTCCCAAGTTTTGACTTAGGAAAATACTTTAATTATTCTAATTTGATTGACTTTAATGGAATCACTTTATTAAAGTGAAATATTTAAGTAATGGCTAATCTAATATTGGCCATTGATTCTTATTTAAGGATCTCATTCATAGATCCATAGTGAGGGTTAGGGTTTTCGCTTAGCCAATAAAGTTAAAAGGAGATTTGGTGGAGAGTACACGTACATAGGTACACAAGAGAGATACGAACAGAGAGAAGTCAGACGGAGGAGTTTCCAAAAAAGATAGAGGAGCAGTTTCTTGACAGGTTCACCACGTTGATCAGAGATCACATTGACCACGCAGAGGAGCAACACAACAGCCAACAAGAGGGCCGTACAACTGTCGTACAGTCTAGTACGGATGCATACGATTGACGCCAGCATCCGTACAACAGAGCGTACTGTTGATGAAGGGCCGTACAACTATGTCGTACTGCTGGCGCAGGGCCATAGAGCTGCAGAGAGTAGCTGGGTTTTGCAGCTGGGGTGCCTGGTGATTTTGCTGAGGTTTTCAATTCACCAGGTTGGGTGTATTTTACCTGCTGGTTGTAAAAGTTCCATATCTTGATAATATAAATTCTATATCTGACTGTTGCATCGGTTTTCCCATCTTGGGTTTTTCCAGGGGTTTCCATACCCAAAATATCTGTGTCTATATGTGATGTGATGTTGTGAATATTTCTCAGTATTTTATATTTCGCTGCATACTAGTAAAGAATTACATGTGTGGTTTTCCAGTAACAAATTAAATATATTGTTTATCCCTAGATTGAACTTTAAAGGAAAATTTACATGGTATCAGAGCTCTGGTGAGCAAAATCTGAAAGATTTGCAACAACAGTGATAGATCAGTGGAAAATCTATTTGAAGACACAAACCTAGATTGTCGATCTAGGGTTTGACAGGTACACTTAAATATGGCTATGCAGTTGAGAGTTGAGGATAGATCCGAGGGGGCTCAGAACTTTCCTACATGGAAAGAAAGGATCAGAAGGATCCTGGATGTTAGTGATGTGAGGAGCACATTGACTCCACGGAGGTTTCGCCCACAGATCCGATAGATTTAGTAGCTTGGAAGAAGATAGATTCTAGAGCCATGTTGATCATCTTGGATGGGGTGAAGGACCACATAGTCCCTCACCTTTTTGGGAAGAAGACCGCATCAGAGATGTGGAAGGATTTGGAAAGTCTGTACCAGAGCAAGAACGAGAACCAGAAGATGTTGTTACAAGAGAGGATGCGCAACACTAGGATGGCCAAGGGAGAAGGAGTGGTGCCTTATCTCACAAGGCTCACTTAGATCAAAGATGAGTTTGGAGCTGTTGGTTCTAAGACTGAGGATGAGGAGCTAGTTCGGATAGCCCTCAATGGTTTCTCTAAGCCATGAGACACTTTTGTCAAGGGTGTTGTGGCTAGGGAGAAGCTCCTTGATTGGCAGAGGTTGTGGGATAATTTTGTGAGGGAGGAGACTTGCATGGGTCAAGGATCAGGCTCATCCAACAGTGCCCCACAGATTGTGGATGAGGAGGCTCTAGCCCTAATAGGGAAGAGAAAGGGTAAGGAAAAGAGGAAGAAGGTTGGTAAGAAGATCCTTGACATGTCAAAGGTTAAGTGTTTTATCTGCCACAAGCAGGGACACTTTGCCTCCTAGTGCCTTGACAAAAAAAGAAGAGCAACACTCATATGGCCGGATTTGCAGAGGTGGAGGAGTTCAGCAGGAATGTCGATGAGGAGTTTTGCTTGATAGCTTGCATGGAAAGCACCACAGGTAGTAGTATTTGGTACTTCGATAGTGGAGCATCTAGTCACATGACTGGACATAAGAGATTCTTCAAAGACTTGCAGGAGGGTGGAACAAGTATCCACGTTGAGCTGGGTGATGATGCGCGGTATCAGGTGCAGGGAGTTGGCACTGTTTCACTTCAGAGGGAGTCTGGAAAACCCTTCAGCTTTGCTGATGTGTTATATGTTCCGGGGTTGACCAAAAACCTCATATCAGTCTCCACTACAGAGGACAAGGGATTTCAGGTGAAGTTCCGAGACCATAGAGTGTATATTAGGTCCAAGGGGTCAAATAGGAGTTTGGATCGAGTGTTTGGGATCAAGAGCGGGAAGGTGTATAGACTACACGTTGAGCCTGCAAAAGCTCTTGTCAGCAGCGACATTAGTCAGGGTGAGTTGGGGCATAGGAGGATGGAACACTTACACCATGGAGCATTGAAGCACTTGAGATAGGCTGTCATTGAAGTTCCTCAGGTATAGGAGGATAAGCATAACCGCTGCAAGGGTTGTGCATTGGGGAAGAACATCAGGAATCCTTTCCCACAGAGTGAGCACAAGTCTAAGGAGCCATTGGACTTAGTGCATTCGAATGTTTGCGGACCTATGAGTGTCCATTCTTTCAGTGGTTATAGTTACTGCGTGACCTTCATTGATGACTTTTCCAAGAAGACCTGGATCTATTTCTTGAAGGCCAAGTCAAAGGTCTCTGAGAGGTTTCGGGAGTTCAAGACTCTCATTGAGAACCAGACAGGAAGGAAGATCCGTGTTTTGAGAACAAACAATGGGGGAGAGTACACCTCCAATGAGTTCTTGGAGTATTGTTCGGTAGAGGGGATCAAGAAGGAGCACAGTGTGCTTCATACCCCACAACAGAATGGAGTGCCAGAGAGAAAGAACATGACTATGGTAAGAGCAGCCAAGGCCATGCTATTTGATCAGGGATTACCACTATTCTTTTGGGTCGAGGCATACAAGACCGCAGTATACATTCAGAACAGGTGACCCCACATAGCTTTAGGGAGGAAGACACCCGAGGAAGATAAGCATAACCACTGCAAGGGTTGTGCATTGGGGAAGAACATCAGGAATCCTTTCCCACAGAGTGAGCACAAGTCTAAGGAGCCATTGGACTTAGTGCATTCGGATGTTTGCGGACCTATGAGTGTCCATTCTTTCAGTGGTTACAGTTACTGCGTGACCTTCATTGATGACTTTTCCATGAAGACCTGGATCTATATTTTGAAGGCCAAGTCAAAGGTCTCTGAGAGGTTTCGGGAGTTCAAGACTCTCATTGAGAACCAGACAAGAAGGAAGATCCGTGTTTTGACAACAAACAATGGGGGAGAGTACACCTCCAATGAGTTCTTAGAGTATTGTTCGGTAGAGGGGATCAAGAAGGAGCACAGTGTGCTTCATACCCCACAACAGAATGGAGTGCCAGAGAGAAAGAACATGACTATGGTAGGAGCAGCCAAGGCCATGCTATTTGATTTGGGATTACCACTATTCCTTTGGGTCGAGGCATACAGGACCGCAGTATACATTCAAAACATGTGACCCCACATAGCTTGAGGGAGGAAGACACCCGAGGAGGTCTTCACAGGCACTCGGCTGGATCTGAGTCACATTCACATATTTGGGAGTGTTTGCTATTGTCACATTCATGCTGACACTAGGAAGAAGCTGGACTCTTCTGGAGAGAAGGGATTACTTGTTGGATACAACGAGACTTCGAAGGCATACAAAGTATACATTGTTGCTTGTAAGAGGATCATTGTGAGCAGGGATGTCTAGTTTGATGAGGACAGTGGCTTGCAGATATCTATGGACTTACCAGCAGAGGAGTAGCCAACACAGGTTTCATGGGTCAAGTTGGAGGAGCCAGATGTACAGGTACAAGTACAGATACAGGGCACAGGTTTTGGTAGTCAGAGGGAGTCAGGTGGCCAAGATCCTTTCAGTCATTGACTTGGAGGATGAGCTTCAACAGGAGACGGATATCCAACAGCCACAGTAGGTAGATACTAGGTCAAGGCCTAAGTGGTTTAGGTCCACAGTTCATGATTCTAGGCAGGTTGATCCTGTAACATACCCATATTATCCTGCTAAAATGCATATATAATTTTTTTTTCTTTCACATAAACATGGGCTATGAATCTTCCTATAACATTCATTCTTAAGCTTAATTGTTTTTGCAACTGTCCTTCCGCAAACCAACATTCCCTTTAGCAATGCGGATTGCGGGTTGCAGAACTTTTGACTTTTTATAATTTTCTTCTTCTGCTTTCTGCAATGCGGATTGCAGAAAATCATTATATCTTAATAATTTCCTTTCCTTTTTTCGCATTCCGCAATGCGGATTGTGGAAAACTTTATATTTTAACAATTTCCTGTTCCGCAATGTGGATTGCAGATTGCGGAATCCTTTACATTTTAACACTTTTTCCTTTCTGCTTACCGCATTCCGCAATGCGGATTACGGATTGCGGAATCCTTTACATTTTACCACTTTTTCCTTTCCGCTTTCTGCAATGCGGATTGCGAATTGCAGAAACACTTAAGTTCTTGTCATTTTTAACCTCTGCTTTCTGCTTTCCGCAATACGGATTGCGGAAACTCACATTCTTCACAGTTTTAACCTCCGCTTTCCGCAATGCGGATTGCGGATTGCGAAAAACACATAATTACTTTACAGTTTCCAACTTCCTCTTTCTGCTTTCCGCTTTCCGCAATTGCGGATTGCAGAAACACATATCTTCTTCGCAATTTTAACTTTCGCCTTCCGCTTTCCGCAATGCAGATTGCGCATTGCAAAACCTCATGAATACTTTATAGTCTTGACTTCCACTTTCCGCATTCCACAATGTGGATTGCGGAAAGTCCTTATATTCATTACATTTTAACCCTGGTTTCCGCAATGCGGATTACGGATTGCGGAAATGCTCCCATTCCTTGTAATCTTTTACTCCGCTTTCCGCTTCTACAATGCGGATTGCGGAACCACCCCACTTCCTTATGAATTTTTATTCTGTTTCCGCTTCCGCAATGCGGATTGCGGGTTGCAGAAACACTTCAATTTCTTATACATTTTTAGGCTTTCGCAGGCCTTCCGGCCCAAGGTTTTTCACCTATCTTCTCTGTATTTTCTTGGTAAGACTAAGGAGTTGCCAAACCACAATGGACTCACCGCTTTAAGCCGAATGATTTACGTAGACAAGCTTAGGCTTAGATACTTTTATGGTGGTGTACAATGGCCTGTTTCCTAAGAACTTCGGCAACCAAGCTCTCCTTCACAGTTTCATCCTCCCTTAGAAATTTAAGGTATTATACAAGGGATTCACTAAATAGGAAAGGGGATAAACCCAGTAGAGCACATTGGCTTCCCCACCAGGGGTCCCTTAGACTAGCTTTAACAAGGAATCATACACCATCCCAGTAACTCCTTATAGAAATAATATTACACCATTTGAGCAACCAATATCACCAAATGCAAGTCACAGTTATTCAAAACAGAGTATGAGTATACACCAACTCATAACCAACATTTTCATCAATAAAACTAAAACTGGTATTTATCATTTCAGAAGCATTAAGAATTTGAGACACACATTTACACATATGCATAGATACCCTTAGCTCAATAGATTTGTAGAAACATAAACCCAGTAATGAAACCTGTTTGTAAAGCGAGCCGCAATGAAAAGGGGACAACCACGTTCCTCTCAACCGTAGATTAGGCACAGATCTGCTCTGTCTTCAATCACCCCCGAGCTAAACTATGCGTTCCAAGAGCGGAGAAAACTAACTTCAATTCAGTTTTTCAGGCAGAAAGTACTTGCCTAACACAGAGTGCTCACACACAGGTATTTCCCTCAACTCTTGCCTAAGACAGAGTGCTCACACAATAAGAGTTCATTCCTTCCTAGCATACTCTGCAACGTCCTGCCTCCTCACATATGCTTTCTTATAGTTTGGTTGCCTAGATCTTACTTTGTAGCTACGGTCCATTCGCCCAATGAATCCCCGTCAACCACTGCACCTTGATTTGCTCCAGGGTCTGTCCGATCTTATTTCGTAGCTACGGTCCATTCTCCATTGAATCCCCATCAACAACTGCGCCCTGATTTCTCCAGGGTCTGTCCGGCACCATAAAGGAGTTCCGGTGCCTGGTGTACTTCCCTGAGGTTTACTACTCTACGTCTCCCCCTCTTGCATATATAGTCTCCTCTTTTAACGTGGCTTGCCCCTTTCATTCTGAATTTCATTAAAGGAAAAATGTAGCGATTACAACTGTCCTCTAGGGACTGTTTAGACGGATTCTGTAATCAGCCGAACTCATCAAAAAATATAGTCGAGATTTAATATTACAAATAATGTTTATAAATCCGGGGATATTACAGATCCTCCATAGAGCTCCATGAGGCGGAGCAAACCACCAGAGAGACTCAATTATATGGCACTAATGACAGAGTTGATTAACTCTGAACCTTCTAGCTTCGACGAGGCTGCACAACATGATGTGTGGCAGGAGGCTATGGTTGAGGAGTATGACTCCATCATGAAAACTAGGTATGGGAGGTTGTGCCAGGGCCTGAAAGTAAAAAAGTGGTGGGATCTAGATGGATCTACAAGGTAAAGCATGCAACAGACAAAAGCGTAGAGAAGTAAAAGGCATGCTTTGTGGCAAAGGGGTTTTCACAGAAGGAGGGTATTGACTATGAGGAGATCTTCGCCCCTGTTTCCAGGTATTCTTCTATTCAGACCATTATCTCTTTAGCAGCAGAGATGGGCTGGCAAGTCCATCAGATGAATGTCAAGACTGCCTTCCTCAACGGAGTGATAGAAGAGGAGGTATATATTGAGCAACCAGAGGGGTTTGATGTGGAGAACAAAGAGACGCATGTATGCAGACTGCATAGAGCACTTTATGGGCTCAAGCAGGCACCTCGAGCATGGTACTCGAGGATAGACAACTATCTACGAGAGACGAGATTTCAGTGGAGTAAGGCTGACCACAACCTGTACTTTTTGACAGGTGAGGTGCCTCTTATATTGGTCTTATATGTAGATGATCTCTTTCTTACAGGAGATAAGAGGCTGATTGGTGACTACAAGTCCAACCTTGCAGTTGAGTTTGAGATGAAAGACCTTGGGTTGATGCATTACTTTTTGGGCTTGGAGGTTTGGCAAAGAGATGGATGCTTCTTCATTGGACAGGGGAAGTATGCAGTAGAGATCTTGAAGAGATTCAGGATGGACTGTAAGCCTATGGCTATACCTCTAGTTTCCAATTGGAGGAAGATCGATGCATCAGGATCTGACGGATTTGATCCTACCTTGTATCGTTAGCTTATTAGATTGCTTATGTATCTGGGCAACACACGAGTAGACATTAGCTTTGCAGTCAACTCTTTGAGCCAGTTCATGGTGGATCCTCAAAGAGTGCATTGGACGGCTGCGAAGCACATACTTTGCTACATCAGAGGTACAGTGGAGTGTGGGTTGGTTTATGAGCACAGTGGGAGTGTGCAATTAGCAGGCTTCATAGATGCCGACTGGGAAGGACGTGTAGAGGACTAGAAGAGTACTTCAGGTTGCTGCTTCAACATTGGATAAGGGGTGGTCTCTTGGTTCAACAGGAAGCAGAAGTTAGTTGCATTGAGCTCGACAGAAGCTGAGTACATGGCAACCAGTTTGGCTGCTTGTGAGGGAATGTGGCTGAGAAAGTTACTTTCAGGGTTGTTCAAGTGTGAGTTAGAGGCTACAGTAGTTCACTGTGACAATTAGAGTGGCATCAGGCTATCTAAAATCCAGTGTTGCATGATCGAAGCAAACACATAGACATTAGGTACCACTTCTTGAGAGATTGTGTTCAGAGAGGAACCATTCGGTTGGAGTACACACAGATAGATGAGCAGGTGGCAGACATTTTCACCAAGGCACTTTGTAGACACAGTTTTATGAAGTTCAGGGATAAGTTGGCGTTGCTACCTAATCCCTTCCTCATTGAGAGGGAGTGTTAGAAAGCAACAACAAGGTCGGTCTTCTAGTATCGCATGCGTCCTTGCATGCTAGAGAGACATTAAACTCTAAGCCAAATCTATTAAAGTGTTTTTCCAAAGTTTTGACTTAGGAAAATACTTTAATTATTCTAATTTAATTTTGACTTTAATGGAATCACTTTATTAAAGTGAAAAGTGAAATATTTAAGTAATGACTAATCTAATCTTGGCCATTGATTCTCACAGAGGATCTCGTTCATAGATCCATAGTGAGGGTTAGGGTTTTAGCTTAGTGAATAAAGTTAAAAGGTGATTTCTTGGAGACAACATAGACACAGGTACACAAGAGAGATACAGGCAGAGAGAAGTTAGACAAAAAGACAAAGGAGTTTCTAGAAAAGACGGAGGAGCAGTGTCTCGACAGGTTCACCAAGTTGAGCAGGGATCATATTGATCACACAGAGGAGCAACACAACAACTAGTAAGAGGAATGTATAGCTGTCGCACAGTGCCGTACTGCTGACGCCAGCATCCGTACGGGTTCCATACAGTAGGTCGTACTGCTTACGCAGAGCCGTATAGTTGGGTCGTACAGCTGCATAGAGTAGCTGGGTTTTGCTGTTGGGTTGCCCGGTGATTTTGTTGAGGTTTTCAATTCGTGAGGTTGGGTGTATTTTACCTGTTGGTTGTAAAATTTCCATATCTTGATAATATAAATTCTATATCTGACTGTTGCACCGGTTTTCCCATCTTAGGTTTTTCCGGGGATTTCCATACCCAAAATATTTGTGTCTATATGTGATGTGATGTTGTGAATATTTCTCAACATTTTATATTCCGCTGCATACTAGTAAAGAAGTTCATGTGTGGTTTTCTAGTAACAAATTAAATATACTGTTTAGCCCTAGATTGAAATTTAAAGGGAAACTTACAAAAATTCTGGCGATTGTTTCTCGCGATATTTGCTGATTTTTTCCCGAGATATTGTCGATTTTTTCCTGATTTATCTCGATATATTGTCGATTTTTCCTGATTTTTTCTAAAGGTGAAAATGTTTTTTTTGTATTTTTGTAAGTTTGCCGATTTATTGCCGATGTTGTCTGTTGTCCGTTGATTGCACACCAGCAGCAGAAATCTTCCGAAAGCTGTCTCCTCACTTAGGAAAGTGGGAGAGGTGTGACTTTGGGGGCAAGCACAGAGTTAGGTATTGTCACCTACTCCTAGCTCTTTCTAACGAAGCCAAGGGGAGTAGTCCCTAACAAAGAGTTTTCTATGGCTCAATGCTGTTAAAGTGTTTTAATGGTTACGGATGCGGATGGGTGTTGTTTAGGAGTTATTGTGATTAGAAATGATTAAAATTATGAATTTCAAGCACAAGAAAAAGCAATCCACGTTGCTGTCACGAGAATTAAAAGATAAACAATAATTCAAGACTTTATGAAATAAAGATGCATTCACAGATGAAGATTTAAATATGCCAAAGACAAGTGATCTAGATATAACTATCACGGATAGATTAAAAGATCAGTGCCTTTATGGAGTCAACGCTTTGCAATGCCTTAAGAAATAAACAAGTCCTGAAATAAAGCTAGTGGATGTAACGTTGTGCAAGTGCTTTTGGTATATTTTAAGTGTTTTAAATGATCTTGCTTATGGTGTCAACAAAAGGTTTTCAAGAGCCGGTAAAATGTTCCAAGTTTAATTTGTTGAAGACATGACGACCCGCCCAGTATCCCAGGGTGGTATCGCGAAGATTGACCAGCTAGCTGAGAAGCTTAGACAACGGGGAGTTCTGGCGCCTCTACTAAGAAGAACTTAGGAAATTCTCTACAACGTCGGTGCGTTGGTTATGGGGTTTAAATTTTATTATGTTTCTCTTGCAAGATTAAAAATCCGATGTCGTTTCTGGGTACTTCGATTTTGAAGTCGGTCAGAGCATACTCCGGCAAGGAGACAACGAAGTTAATTAATTATGGGGGGATAAGTTGCAAATTTTATTACAGAGAGCGCTCTTGACCTTGTCTTATGACAAAGGTTCAAGAGACTTAGCTAATTTAAATGCCTAATTGGGAAAGCATGGGGGTAAGTAACAAATCAAAAGAAAACAAAAAGCAACTCTTCGATAGAAAGCACTTTTGATCCACCTTATGGTGAGATTCAAGAGATTTTGGTAATTTTTAGGGTTTTTGCAATATTATATAAAAAAAAGTGAACAGAATTAAAA
This sequence comes from Pseudotsuga menziesii, assembly GCA_001517045.1. Classification (NCBI taxonomy): domain Eukaryota; kingdom Viridiplantae; phylum Streptophyta; class Pinopsida; order Pinales; family Pinaceae; genus Pseudotsuga; species Pseudotsuga menziesii. The sequence goes on from LPNX010388691.1 coordinate 482,117, forward strand.
GTAGCTAAGTGAATAAATAAGGAAACCTTTTTGCTCTTTTCTATTTTATGCAAGATGAACCTTTCAGAAATAAACTATCTAACTTTAATGAAAACAAAACTTTAACAATTGAAATTATTCTATCCTACTTTTAACAAACTGTGAAACAAAGCATGAAAATGAAGAGATGATACAAGCTTTCCCCAAATGGGGGAAGAGGGGTGTGGGAGCCGTAATCCCACTTGCTCTTTACTAATTTGTTTACAATGCTTTCCTTTGCTGCCTTTTTTTGCTTCTTTTCTTATCCCTGGAAGGCCCTTGGAGCAATCTGTAGAAAGGGCAAAGAAGAAGAGGGAATTTATGGTTTTTTAGGGCTTGATTCTTCAGAATTTCGTTAGCATTTCCGCTATACATGTCATAGAAGTAAAAAATCAACAAGCATATATTGTTAAAAGATGGTAGGAAAGACAATGCAAAAAAAATAAAAAATTTAAAAAAAAATTGGAAAAATTTTTATACTTAGAATTTTTTTTGAACATTCACATGTGAAGCATAAATTTTCCCTAGATTCTAATGAGGGAAACTAGATTTAGCAAAATCCCTAAAAACAGATCTGAATAATGAGTATTGAAACTTGGATCTATTTCATGAGCAAATGCAAAAAATTTAAAAAGGGAAAGGTAGAGGTAGAAGTTTGAAGATGGAGCTTTGGAGTAAGATCTCCTTATGTTTTTCCTCTTAGACAAAGCCCAACTTTGTAGATTCTGAAAGACAACAGTGTTAGAAAATTTCTTATGATGATGGAGATGAGATTGATGCAACTGAGCTCGCACCCTTCTCCAAATGGCAAGATCTGTTAAGACAATCAAACTCGAAACCCCGGTGAGATCAAACAAAATAACTAGTATGCTATGAATATTAAACCATGATCAATACTTCATATAACTGAATACTTGTACTCATCTAGGTGAAGATAAACTTTGCATAATAATCCAAATTGAGAGTTGCAAATGGAAGATCTTATGTTCTAACAATCGACTTTTAAAGCTAGTTATTTGATTCACCATATGTAACATATTGAAAAACAAGGAAAGATATCACCTGATAAGAGAAACATCCACCAATGAAGAAACAATCCCATAGACCTCCAAAGTCGAAAAGCTTTATTCAAATAAATAATGATTACAATTTTTGCAGAGTTTCTATGCCCAAAAGTCCATCCCAATAGAGCTAAAGGAGCCTCTATTTATACAATGAAAGAAGACCCAAAACCCTAAAACCAAAAACCCTGACCTAACCGGCTTGGCACATAACTGAGAGCCCAGACTTGAAGATGAAGAGTTAAGAGTGAGGGGAGGCCTCCACCTAGGCAAGGCGTCCCCACTCCAACCCTAAGCTCTGAAAACAAGCCAATGAGGAAGCCACACGTGTGAAGACGCCCTTTGGAGAAGAGAGGGGCGTGAGTTTGATGATGAAGGCGTGAGCTTTGAAGAGGAATCACCTGCTAGGTATGGAGGAGCCACTACTTGGAGATAATCAATACAAGACCCAGTTCAACCTCGATCAAAACATCAAGCCAATGAGCAAGCTCCAACTCACCAAAGCGTGGTCATCACTGAAGGAGGCGAATTTGACAAGTGGTTGTGCTCACTGAATGCTGATTGAAGCTGAGTTCTGTTAACTCCAACCATCATTAATGATCGATGCCATGTCATTCTGCATTTCATTTCGCTGAATTCGGATTAATTTGGAGAGATTTGGATTTTCTCCAAAATATTCATTTTTATTAATTAATCAATATTTTCCCCAAAACTGATTTTTTTGAGAAAATATGAGTTATGTGGCCGAATGATGATCTGAAAGTTGGATCTGGCTGGTTGGTTGATCAAGAATGATTTTTGGCTTAAGGTTAGAGCCTTCAATCACTGAATTCGGGTTTCGAATGACTAACTTATTACAAATTGAATTTTTCCATTTAAATTATCGAAAAATTTAATTAAAAATTTAGGGAAAAATAAAAAATAAAAAATTTGACACGTCCGGTAAAATTTTTTCAAATTTTTTCTGAGATTCCTAGTGACTTAGGACATGACCATGCTCTATTTTAACAATGTCTAGTAGGTTTATATATACTCAATTGGACTCTAATAACCCCCCAAGGCCCAGAATTCAAAATTGGACATTCCAGCTTTGGAGGAAGCGAGAGAAAACCTCGTCGATTATACTCGGCTATAGGCAAAGCATAATTGTCAAGGACAAAAAACTCCCTGGAATACCATAGTTGAAATTCTACATCTTAGGAGACCGAACCACTCAAAAACATCCTACTAGCACATTTTATTACAAACCCCGCGTGGCCATGGTCATAATTATTCAAACAAAAAACTGTCTAGCCAAAACTGGCTAGACACAAAGGCGAATCATCTGATACACTGGGAACAAACATTTGTCATGTTTGTCAACTAGCTGCTCATGAGCTAACCCAACTATGGTACAAAAAAGTTGGCAACATCTGGCTTGTTGCCGCCTTTCACACACCTGGGTTATGTGGCAGAAATCTTCAAGCCACTCGGTATGTCCTTGGGGGCAAGTCTCGAGTCAAGGCTGTCACCTTGTTCTTGACTCCTCCGTTCAGGCTAACCCCTAACGAAGCCAAGGGGGGTAGACCCTATTAGAGTACTAAGGCTAATTACTTAGTGTGATAGTGTTATATTGATTAAGTTGTTTAGGAGTTTTGAAGTTAACCAGTGGAAACAAAAGATAACAAGATGCAAGATTTAAAGCATGTAAGCACAGTAATGACACTCAATATACATATAATCGAAAGAATTGATCAAATAAATTATCGATGCCTTAAATGGAGTCAACAGAGAAAATAATGTGCTTGAAAGAATATTTTGCAAATGTCTCTTGGTAGATTTTAAACTAATGTGGAATGTGAATGAATTAAATTAGGCGAAAAGGGGACTCCAGATATACCTGAGGGGTGCTTGGAGTATGTCCAAAAGTGAACTTTCACGGCTACCCGCAAGGTGGTTTGTGGGCTGGAACGGAGTCTCGAAGACTATTGTTCATAACGCACCCGTTAGGGTGTGACAGAGATTGGTACCTCGAGGTCACTTTCTAGTTGTTCCCACTCCTTTGGGTATTTTGCCACCGTTTACAATTCGTTCGAGGCGTTGGATTTTCACTTGATGGTTTGTCAATTTGGGAGGTGAAGACTAATTAATCTAGTCACTCAAGTGCTTTTGATGCAGCTTGACTGATCGGACGAATCACAGCCAAGTACAGAGCATACACACTGGAGCCTTTGTTGTTTTTGGTAAATTTTAAAATAGGTGTTCTTATTAAAAAGAAAACCCTCCAGGAACCTCTTTTGGTCCAAGTGGACCTCAATTGGGGAATTAAGGAGGAGTTGATTTTATTATGATTATTAAAACAATTAATGAAAACGGAATCAGAGATACACAACATCGGTTTTCTAATTAGTCCTACCATGCATCTCTTTCCCCTTGTGGGTCAATCGAGAAGTCGTGGGGTAAGTAGTGTGATTAGTTTTGAATTGAAAATATGGAAAGATGCAAAATGTTATCAAAGTATACAATCCTGCATGTCAATTCTAAACTAGAACAAAAAAAAGGGAAAAATGCAAAAAAGTGAAACAGATGCGGATCCCCCCAGGGGGGATGGTGAATAGGCTCGAAAGAGCCTATTCGAAAAGATTTTTCTTTTTATTAGCAGCAATTACAATATCATCAAACTGAAATTAATCCACCTGGTCCTTATATGGAATGAGACCAAAGGTTTACAAATTGCAAAAAATTGAAATTTTGGGAAGACAGAGACCCCCTGGGGGGTTTCGAATGGTCCAAAAATGCTTTCCGAACAGTGCCTCCTCCTCTTTTCTGTTACACCTGCTAAAAATCAGCAAGATTATCACAGTTAAATATGCCCAAAATTACTTTGAAAGTACTTTTTGATGAACAAACATTTTACCCAAAAATTCTATGTTAAAACTAGTTTTTAAAGAAGCAGAAAATGAACCAAGGAAAGCAAGCTTTCCTTGGGATCTTGGCCTGCTTTGGGGGCAGCCAATATGAAACACTTAAATTTCTGAATTTAACTTTTTAGATTCTAAGGAAACAACCATGCATTCAACAAGTTTTAGATCTACTTTCACAGCCTTGAAAAATGACAATTTTCCTTAAAACTAGATCTAGAATGCTTGTAAATTTTCTTTTAGGAATGAGATCTAGTTTATGAGATTTAAGGTAGCAAGATCTATGTAAAATAAACTCTGAAATTGATAGATCTAAACAATTTTAAAGCTGCAATCAAGTAACCGGATTGATTTTAGAAAAATTTGAAGGAGGAATAGGAAAAGAAGAGCATTTGTTGCTGGAAGCCTTGAAGATCACCCGTGGAGATTTCCGGTGGAAAGTCGAGGGACTATGCCTTTGAATGGTTTTGGAGGGAGTGAAGAAGCAAACTAGATCAACATCCTCTCCAAGCTAGGAACCTGCAACGGAATCCAAAGTCTTGCCAAAATACTTGTGAGATCCGGTTAATACATACATAGAGATTTCAAAATAACATGCATATAAACTTATAAAACATGTTGAATCTAGATCTCTAAACATGCATAAAAAAGGAAAGAGATGGCCAATAAACTTATTAACAACCTCTTTTCCTATCAAGATTATAATAAACTTATTATCAGCCTTAGCAATGAATCCACAAACAATTAGAAAATTATGAACATAGATATAGGTTACCTCAGTGAAACATGGAAATGCTCATCCACACATACAATGACATGACACCATCTTGTCTCAAAAGCTTCGCTTTATTCCAATAGCAAAAGATATTACACAGTATTACAACAGTAATGGCTCCTCAATCCAACTCTAACTAACTCGGAAAGGAGGCAGCCATGCTTTATTTATACACAAAATTGAAACCTCAGCCCAAAGGGGGCACAAATCCCAAGGAGATAGACCAATGCAGCTGAAGGAGAGTCCATCAATGTCTGTTCTTAAGTTGAACTGAGCTTCTACTGAGTCTGAATGTTAATCGAGGGGTTGATTGAGCTGACACATCGACCTGCTGAGTGAATCTTCAACCACAGAGCTCCCAGAAGAGCCCACACGTGTGGAGGAGAGAGAGAGGGCACAATTCCCCATAAAGGAAGTTGAAGTTCAACTCTGGATCCACCTAGATCACCTCCTTCAGTGAAGGATTTGTGAGATCCAGTCAATCTGGTGCCGATGAGACTGATTTCAATCAAATCGGTTGAGAATCCATTGATCTAGGATTTTTAATTTGTTCCATTATTCATCAATTTATTAATTAAAAGAATCAATAATTGATTTTTTGGGGCTTTCTGACCTGAGTGATGGAAAATCACTCAAAACTAGGTAATAGTGGGTCTATAGGTTTACTAGGTGCTCTTAGCTTGAAAATGAGCACCTACATGATTGAATTTGACTTTTGAGCCCACTTTTATTACAAAACCATGTTTTCCAATTAAACTATTAAAAAATAGCCTAAGTTTTGGAAAAATTAAATTTTAATAAAAAAATACTAAAAAAATTAAAAAATTAAAAAATTAAAAAAACCTAGGGGGACTTAGATATGTTTATATGACTCAACCATAATGTCTAACATGTTTATACATTGACACATAGACTCTAATAACCTCAATAGGCCTAAATGCCAAGTCGACCACCCCAACTTTGGAGGTATTGAGTGAAAAACTCAGAAATTATCAGTCGTTTATTCAACAACCAATAATAACCAAGGGAAAAAACACCCTGGGCTGATCGGATTGACAATAAAGTCTAAGAGACCGAGTCTTTTACAGACACTATCATGCTAGAACATTTATTACAACTCCCCCAAGGGGGTATGAACATGTGATATAGTACAACAAAGTTTCCCAGAAGCAAGACTGAAGGTGTTTTGAAGTCCGAACAAGTTATCCTTGTTCGATTCACCAGGCTCACTTGATAAAAAACCACTAAGTACAACTTAGGTGGTAACATTCTGGCTCCAACTGTGGGACGTGTGCTCGATCTAGTCTTTAAGGCAAGGAGAGGATACGAGAACACTAGAATCTCTGGTTTATATACCCTGTAAAAATATCTCAACTTGACAAGAAAACCTCAGTAGCACAAGCTTTATATAAAAACCAAATGAACCATTAAGCTGATTTATTTAAACAAAATAAATGTAATTAACTAATGAAAAAAAGTTTTATTATAGCTAAGTACAAAACATAAATGCAGAAAGTAAATGCTCTCTTTTAGGAGCTTATTTTCCTACTCTAAGCATGATATCAAAATGTTAGGTGTAATAAAAAATCCAATGTAACCACCTAAGCATTTTATTAAGATAAAAAAAATTCCTTGTCTTTGGTTACCAGCCAAGTTAAGGATACCTTATTCAGAAAATGCAAACTTGCATGATGATTCAGAATGAGCGGGATGGATGGGAGATCATAGGCATGAATAATGTCATAAAAATTCTTCCCCAACTTGTATGTGCTCATGCAGGTTGCTTCTATCCATGACTGGATAGGACTGATATACCAATCAACACGATGAGGCAGACTGACTACATCATCATACTGATCACTGAGGCTTATCAAATGATAACTTGTTGCACAAGCCCCAAGTAGCTCCAAATCATAAGGAACCTCTATATGTGAAAAAGATGTCTGAGACTGATATTCCATTGACTGCATCACATCTGACTTTTCACAACACTGCTTCTTAATGTCTTCATTATTGATACCCTTGTGCGGCTCTGCATGATGACATGAAAATTCTGAATGCTCCTCTTCCATACTAAGGTTTTCCCAGGCATCCAGATCCATGCTCCCCTCAATGGACGTATCGTAGATTGGACTTCCACAAATTTTTGAATAGACACTCCTTTTGTTGGACATATCATGGATGGGATTCTCCATAAGATTTTCACAAGTTGGATTATCTATGAAATTCCAATAGTCATCACTCTCATCCATGTCATATGTGGGGGACTCTTCATCCATGGAATCATGTTGCTGCCTATCCATGTCTTCCTTGTATTCATAACAATCTTCTTCAGAAAAAATGTTACAAGGCAATAAACTTTCCAAACCTTCATCAACATGAGGAGAACAAGGTCTAGTGTCACCACACACCATACTGATCTTATCATAAGTTTCTTTATAGGCTTTTGTTATGATATCATGAAGAGGATCTTTAATATTATCTTCCATCAAGGAAACTTTTTGGACATATTCAATGGGATCACTTGGGATGTGTTGCTCAGTGGGTTTCTCTAAAGGGCTTTCTGGAAAAACATTAGCATTGCAACACACTTGAGAATACCTCAAATCTTCAATGTTTTCAGCTATGGTGACATGAGGAGAGTCTTCAACAATGTGTTCCATCATGGGCTCCTCTTGAAGCTCTTCAATAGGATCATCCTGGATTTTCCCTTCCTCAGAATCTTGTTGTGTATTGGGAGATACCTCATATTCTTTAATAAGCCGCTTAATTACTTCCTTTCTTGAATAACTACGAGGAAACTCTTTGATGGGAGTATCATAGATCTCCTCTTCACTTAAATGTTCAAGAAGTGATTCCAAGTCTTCAATACTTTGTATCATGGCAAAAGATCCATCATATGTTTCCATGTGATACTCTATCCCAGATAGGTAGAAGGTACAGATCTTTTCAAGGAACTTTTTCAAACCATTCATACTACCCCTACCATCATGCCATTGCTCTAAAAACATCCATAGGAAGCTTGGAAAAGAAGTTATACATTTATTAGGAAGGCCCTGATAGAACCAACAACAGGCCTCACCCCAAAATGTACCAGCAAACATTTCCATCATATTGTCTTCATGAAGAACATTGAAGTCAGCCATCAACTGAAGGAAAGATTTGACATGCCAGATGGTCGAATCACCATAATTTTCATGAAATACTGGAAGCCATTTATATGCATCCCCCACACCATTAAAACAGTTAGGAAAACCCAGGATGTTTGAGAAATTGATAGGCTGAAAAATCCCGGTTATCTGGGCACCATATTTCTCCTTTAATTCATCCATATCAAAAATTAATAGTATGCATTTGATATGACCATTAAACCTTGTACTGAAAAGGTGGAGCTATCAAGTGATGAGCTTTAAAGGTTTTAACATGTCGCATGGGCTCATCTACACACAACAAAACTTCACAAGTTTATGAGATAACAGGGTTTTATCCCTTCAATGGAGTCGCCATGTGAGATTAAAAATATACATTTAAGAATTCTCACAAGAATATTTTTTGCTTTTCTTTGTAAAAAATAAAAAAACTGAAAAAAGTTGGTGGAGTCGCCAGATGAAAATTAAAGATCTAGTTTAAGCATTCATCAAACAAAGAAAAAAAACAAAAAAGGAAGAAAACAAAAGTCGTACACAGGAATAAAAAGATTTATCCCCAGCAACGGTGCCAAAAAGTGTTGCCGCCTTTCACACACCTGGGTTACGTGGCAAAAATCTTCAAGCCACTTGGTGTGTCCTTAGGGGCAAGTCTTGAGTCAAGGCTGTCACCTTGTTCTTGTCTCCTTCGTTCAGGCTAACCCCTAACGAAGCCAAGGGGGGTAGACCCTATTAGATTACTAAGGCTAATTGCTTAGTGTGATAGTGTTATATTGATTAAGTTGTTTAGGATTTTTGAAATTAACCAGTGGAAACAAAAGATAACAAGATGCAAGATTTAAAGCATATAAGCACAGTAATGATACTCAATATACATATAATCGAAAGAATTGATCAAATAAATTACAAGTGCCTTAAATGGAGTCAACAGAGAAAATAATGTGCTTGCATGTGCTTGAAAGAATGTTTTGCAAATGTCTTGTGGTAGATTTTAAATTAATGTGGAATGTGAATAAATTAAATTAGGTGAAAAGGGGACTCCAGATATACTCGAGGGGTACTAGGAGTATGTCCAAAAGTGAACTTTCACGGCTACCCGCAAGGTGGTTTGTGGGCTGGAACGGAGTCTCGGAGACTATTGTTCATAACGCACCCGTCAGGGTGTGACAGAGATCGGCACCTCGAGGTCACTTTCCAGTTGTTCGCACTCCTTTGGGTATTTTGCCACCATTTACAGTTCGTTCAAGGCGTTGGATTTTCACCTGATGGTTTGTCAATTTGGGAGGTGAAGACTAATTAATCTAGTCACTCAAGTGCTTTTGATGCATCTTGAATGATCGGACGAACCGCAGCCAAGTATAGAGCATACTCACTGGGCCATTTGTTGTTTTTAGTAAATTTTAAAAGAAGTGTTCTTATTAAAAAGAAAACCCTCCATGAACCTCTTTCGGTCTAAGTGGACCTCAATCAGGGAAAGAAGGAGGGTTTGATTTTATTATGATTATTAAAACAATTAATGAAAACGGGGTTAAATATATATATAAGATGAAGTACAAGTACATACCCCATAGCCACCAACTCCTAGTTAGAAATCACTCCCAACAAAAGCTAGTCACTCCACCAAAATATTCAACATGCTAGCATCAACATTGGTAAATCCTTCTTGGCATATAAACCAAGCTTGTAACACATGATCGCGACTAGCACCCTTGTTTTCCTTAGGGTTTACAAACCCTAGTGATGTTGCATCACACAAATGTATGGAAAGACAATTGTTGTGCTAGCTTCCAAGTCTACATGTCCATCCTAGGGTTTGAGTCCTCAAATCTTATGTCTTTAACTCTTAACATAAGCGCCAAGAGCTCCATATAACATTAATAATACAATAACTAGTCTTCTCTCAAGAAAAGCATCACAACAAGCTCAAGACTCATCAAGCTAAGCTCTCAATGATCTTGCACTAGCCTCCATGCATCCCACAAGAATAAGGCTCCAAAATCATGCAAGATGTTAGCTTGCTTCTCCACGTTTTCTATTTGGTTAGAAATCCTAGCTCTACAACAAGAGCCATAACCATCATCATCTCAAATGTCGTGTTTTTCTTTAGGGTTTACATGCATAGCAAAAACCCTAGCATCACAAGAGGAAACCCTAGCATCCCACAACATCAATCTCTCCAAGAACATCTAAAATGTCTCTCTCTTTCCTTGCCTTCTCTTTGGGTTTCCTCATGAACCCTAGTGTCTTGCTCCCTACAAGACTTCTTCAAGGAATTACAAAGAATAGAGTACAATGATGATGAGTGAATAACCAAAGTTCTCTCCTCCCTTTATATATACAGTAGGTGACGGAGGTTAACACAAAACAAGGACTTGTGTCCATACAAGTAACCAACGAGGAGACCCTACATGGATTGCTTTATAATACAAAAATACACAAGTTTCACACAAGGGCTTAGCCACCCCTTGAAATCAAACACTCTCCATGCATGATGCTCTTGGGGTTCAACAACCCTCAATGATGGTGCACTCTCCAAGAAGCTGTTAGTCCATCACTCCCCTTCCATAATGGCCCGCTAACTGTGTGCCACATGTCCTCCTATGTAGAATTCAACATGTATGTTAGTATGGTCACTAAGCTTTGATGCTCCTCCTCAACGTGTGTGCTAACTTTGGTCAGTAAACTCCAATGCGTTGCTCAACATATGTGTCTGAGTCCGTCAACAACCTCCATGAAGTATACTACTCAAGTTAAGCATCCTCAAGTGAAGTGTCCAATCTCCAAGGTATATATCATAGAGTCCCAAGATCCAAGGGCTAAGTGCCCTACTCGAAGTGCCCAACTCTCCTCCTACTAGTTAGGTAATTCTCCTAATTGATCAATTCACTCCCCCATTGTTTGCACCCAATGGGTTTACCATTATGCCGATTAGGTTAACACCCTCCTAGGTAAGGGTGTTATGCTAGCACTCTACCCGATGTCAAGCATCCACCCAAATGGAGCCATCTGTATGTCCATGAAGCATTTCCAAGGGTTTAACAGACCTATCACTCTCTTAGAAAGGTTGAACGCTTTTGGAGTAACCCCAAAAGCTAATACATACCTACTTTGGTGTCTTTTGAGGCTTCAACATATGAGATTGATATTTCCAACACCCTCCAAGATCTCCTCATCCCGATATTCCTACGGCAAAGAGTGCCTTTGTATCCAAACCTATGCATGTGTGAAGTCTTCTTTCTTTGGGGCAAATCGCTTTGTCCAATACTGCAAGTACAACCCTAAGGAATTGAAGAAGAAAGGGTCACTCTCAGTGATCCATTCCTTGTCTTCAATATTATTGAAAATTGCTATAAAAAACCTTTGGCTTCTAGTTTTAACTCTATTGCCCCTTTAACCTTCCATATGGTATTCAACCGCCATTTGAGGCCTATTTCAGAGGGTCTGTTGATGTCTCAACTAGCTCCGAGTCTTTAGAAAGACTCGGGGACCCCCCTATGTTTTTAAACTAGCTTTGTTAATAAGCTTTGCTCTTCAATAGATTTGTTCTTTTAGTCCATGATTGATGATTTCGAGGATTTTGGATTTATTGATGTTTTTATTATTTGTCTAAATGCTTGAATGTGAAGGTTGATGGATACATTTGGCTTGCATACTTTTGAATGTGGCATTTGCATTGTTGCTTTGCGTCATGTTGCATGATGGGATTGGTTGTCTCTTAAAGATTGTCCGCCTTTCACTTTCCTCGCATGGGATTGATCATATGACTTGTCTTATTGATTTGAGTCGAAATTGTTTTAATTGCTTGATGTTCATAATGCGAAAGTACCTATGCATCTTTGTCATAAGATTGTGATGGAGAGATAACCTTATCACTATAGAATCAATGAGAAGACAAGTTTATAAGTGGCAAGTTTTGAGACAAGAACATTAGGGAGAAAGTGAGTTTGCGCATTAGTGACACAAATGGAAGAAAATCGACAATGGGGATATGCAAACTATGATGATGTGGCTTGCAAAGGAGATGTAAGTAAACGAATGTGAACATTTCATGATGACTTCAAGTGGTGTTTGATAGTGTAACAAGACATATCAATGATTTGCAGGGTCGCACGTCAAGGTTCATGGATTTTAGTGTTGGTGGAGGCACGTAAAGTGGCATGCGAGCGTGTAAAAGGGGTGGCGCTATGATTTGTAAAAGATGATATAAGTGATATTTTCAAAGCTTTTGCCATTGAAGTTTTCTATGTCTAATAACATAACTTCATATAGGAGCAACACGCAAAGTTGCATAAAGCAATTGACTGATTTAGCGTTTTGATCTAGTGGCAAATATGACAATATGGGCATATGAAAGGGAAAGAAAGGAACAATTCTAAACATATTGGTATAATCTCCAACCTTGTCTTCATTCTTTGTTGTTGAAGACCTTTTGGTCGAGTTTTGGCATGAGGAGGCTATTCTAATAGTGTCTCCCCCCTAAGTGCATTTGATGCTCAGATGGGACCTTTACCATTAAAAATAGTTTCTTGGATGGTGATCTCAATGGCATCAATAAGACAAATTGAAAATCACATAATTCTTATGATCATCACATAAAGAGTTGTTGATTTTAGTGAAGTAACGTTTCGAACAAACTTTGGACTTTAGCTTCCAAGTGATGTTTGTGGTCATTGTTATCACACAACTTGTAGTTGCCCCTAATAGAGTTATTCTATCTAGGATGGTAGATGAGACAGGCAACTAAAGAGGTGACCCTAGAGAATCCTGATACCTAGATATGAATCAGTTGTCACGCCGATTAGGATTCTCTTCACTTTAATCCATATGAATCAAATGGCTAAGCGGGAGACACTGGCCAATCATTGTAGGAAGACCGAAAGACAAGATACCCAGACAAGTAAGGAAAATAGGAGTTCGAGATGTTTTGATAATGAAACCCTAGATCCAATAGGTAGCTAGAGAGAGGGAAAGAGGCTTAAGGGTTTGGATGATTGATTAATAATGTTAAAATATGATCCAAATAATTACTTCTCAATAGCTAGGTTGATTTCAGTGACCTAGGTTCAAAGTGCTAGGTGAATGATACCCCAATCGATACCCTAGGGGGGATTTGACTTGACGGATGAGAGAACACCCTTCCTTTATTAGGGCACTTCTTTCCTCGTTTTGAACCAAGATCTAAGGAAAGCCTCCTCGAATTCCTTGCTTATCCGCTTTTTCACTTTCGCACCACTTCCTATTGAGGAAGTCACTTTGGATTCAGGAGTCATTAGAAGGCATACCTCTTATATTTTCACTGTTTTATATCTCCGGTTCCTCCGTTATTAATTCCAAATCTTCTTGTATTTTTCCGTTAGCAAGTGTGATTCCTCCTTTTAGGCTTGTGAACGTTGTTGTATGGATACGGTCCAATAGAAATTTATTGTTATTTGGAAGCCGGGCAAGGCATGGAGTGACATAGGTGAGGTAGTGATGTAACATTCCATTGTTCCATAGTGTTAAGTGAGGTCGAGGTATAGGTTCAATTTTTCGTGTCAATTTCGAGGATCGATAGTTGAGGTGGAGGTTCTAGGGTCTAGGTGTATGTTCCTGGTTGCGTCGATGTATTCTCCTAACCCATGGTCCAAGAAACATAAATTTATCTAATCCACCATCAATTTCAATTTAACTGTTACTCAAATTTGTTTCGTCCTATATAGCTCTGCAACTTGATCATCAACAGGATCAGGGACTGGATTTGTTTCTGCAACTAGTCTTGTTAAAAAGGATTTTAGTAATAGGAATACGTGATGATAAAGAGAGAAACACACCTCTAAGGCTCTAAGATGGTTAATCAAATAAAGTTGGGAAATGGGGACCTTTCAATTGAGCTTCCACTGGGGGCCATTAAATCCGCATTACAATAAACTTCTACATATGGTATCTAGTGGAGAGGCTACTCTTACAATCTTAAAACCATTCATGCATGTAGAATTACCAGGAACTCAACGAAAAAGAAGACTAGCCATGAACTGAAGAATACTCATGTTGCTCTCCCAAGAATTTAAGTCAAAGGATATCAGTCCCTGTGGGAACTTACTTTTGATGCTGCCTTCATTTGCGATACATCTTCTTTCAAAGAGATAGAATTGATCTTCCTCATTATATAGCAATGCACCATTTAGGATTTGAGCATTGAGTAATTTAAGCACACATTCAAATTCCGATTGATATGTTTATCCTTTCGAATAATAGAATGGTTGAACCATTCTCTCTGACTTTTTCTCCAACTAGATGAATGTTGGTCAATTGTGTCTTTCGTTACATTATTCAAACTTTCATTTGCTATCCAATTTGTTAGAATTTGATCCTTTGGAAATGACTGTAATAGGATTTGAATTTGCAATTAGAGAGTTCCTAACACTTCATTAATTTTCTTGAATGATAGATGTAACTATTGACAAAGATAACATGCAAGACAAGTCACATAACTCAGAAAAAACAACCTCCAATCTAAGTGGGCTAATTGATCACTATGCTAGTACCTGTTTAAGATGGGAAGATGGAGTCCAATGATGACATCCTATGGGACTTATAGGTTTTGACTCTTGAGGGATGACCGCAAATACCCAAATGTTGAAATTTTGAGGTTCTAAGTGATTTGATCTAGGGAATTTTCCTAGTTACTATAAATGAGTGTTTTGGTGTTTATTAATGCCGACAATAAAATGTAAAGAAAATGGATAGAAAATGGAATTGGAATTTACCTGGAATTGAGAGATGCCATGAGATGTTGCCTCTCGTCCCACATTGTCAACTTGAAAGCTTAGATCCACACCCGGTTGAAGCCCAACGAATTGCCTAGTGTGCCCCTCTTGCCAATGACAACCATGTTAAACTAGTAGCAACAAGGAAGGTCTTCCTACATGCATGTGTCCTTGCATGCGGAAGACTTAAATTAGGAAGCCAATTGTATTTAATTATTTTTCCTAAATTTAATTTGGCAAATAATTAAAGTGATTTAATTATTTATTGACTTTAAGTGAAACTGAAATTAGGGTTTTCACTTTACCTAAAGTTATAAAAGAAAGGTCAATTGGTGGAGAGGACACACACACTTGTATTCCGACAGAGATAGGATTCAGACAGGGTCAGAAAGTCAGACAGAGGATTTAGCTGGGAAGACGGAGGAGCGAGCAAACATGATCACCGAGCTGCCAGGCAAGACAGAGCCTGCACGGATCAACATGCAACAATTGCAGAGGGATTCCATACAGACTGTACGGATTTTGTACAGCTGCCGTACAAGTTGAACCGAACCGTACAGCTGTCGTACAACCATACGGATCCGCACGTGTGGGAGGCCGTACACTCACGGAGGAGGGTGCTGGAGTTTAGCGGGGATTTGCCTAGTGATTTTGCTGGGTTGCTGCATTCACCAAGTTTGGGTGAATTTGCAGTGATTGTAAACGTTCCATATTTTCTCATAATAAAATCTATATTTGACTGCTGAATCGGTTTACCCATCTTGGGTTTTTCCGGGGGTTTCCATACCCAAAATAATAGTGTCAATATTGTGATATGATGTTGTAATTTATTTCTCAGTTTTATATTCCGCTGCATACTATAAAAGATATTCATGTGTGGTTATCAGTAGAGATTATGAATGCACTGTTTAGCCCTAGTTTGAATATTAAAGGAAAATTTACGAACCAAACATAATAAGTAAAACCAAGATTGAGACTAAATTGAAATCTACAAGAGACGAAATGCATGGGAAGAAGTACAAGGAAAAATGGCAATCAAATGCGAAGCAAGATATATAAGATAACTCCTTGTCAGATGAAATTGTGGAGAGAGAGAGAGAGTCTCCTCCACATAGTCTCCCTCCACTAGTTCACCCTCCTACTAGCAAGGTCAACATAATATTTTGCCAAGATATGGAAGATAAACATTTAGTGCCCAAAGAGACATAGAAACTGCAAGAATCGTGAACTTCCTAGAGAATTCACAAGTGAGCCAAAAAGATCTTCTATTACTTTCAATCCAAGAGCTAAAGTCCAGTTACAATGAGGGGTCTCCTCTCTTAAATAGATTCGAGAGAGACCAAATCCCTTACCAACATTTAAATCAATGGTTAAGATCAAAACATAATACAAATAATCAAAGGTGGAGATCTAATCTCACACTCACTACATGGATCACTAAACATGAGGGGGGTGAGTTGCCTCATAACGCCAGAATACATAGGATATAATGATAAAACACGATAATCATCATCAAAGTCAGCCACAACCTAGCTACCTAAGCACATAGTACATCATCTCAACATGTTACAAGCTACAATGATGAAACATATCATCCATAATTGCGCCTTCTCTAGGGAGTATGATTTGCCGAAGGGATGCAAAAATAAAAGTTTGGTGCCCAAAGATGATATACTCATCAAGAATAATGCAGAGAGACCCGTTGGAACATACGAAAAAATACCCAAGTCAAATCCTTGTCGTTCACTTACTCATCGATTTACACATTTGTAATTAAAGTGCTAAAATGCTCTGTAAATACTCAATATGCCCATAAACTTGCTCGAAACATTGAAATGACTGCACATATGAACTTAGAAGCATCAAATCCACTTAGTTGACTACTAATACACTATGGATCCGCCTATAATAGCCTTTGTGAATATTTTCCATCTTTTTTAATTAAAAATTTGCTTGTTTACTTTATAAAAATGATGATAATGGGAAATTTTTTGCAAACTGAAGCATGGAATGGTCTAGATGGCCTCGAAAGGCACCAAAATACAACAATCAAATATTAGTAGTCACATTGTTAGATTTTTTCACACAATTATAGCAGTATAAAATTTAATTGTAGATAAACAAGTGGATCACTAGAAGAAAGACAAAGCACAAAAACAAAGAACACAAGAGTTTATCCTGGGACACCCAATAGAGAGAAAATCCAACAACCTTTGTATAGAGATGATCAATTCGGAGAACATCGTACAAGAATGAGAGAGAGAAAGAAGAAAATCTCTTCAAGAGAAAACCCCAAAAAACACTGCTTCTTACTGCTAGAGCATGTTGAAATACTGAGAGTGGGGTGAATCAGTATTTGTACTATTTAAGTTTTAATCAAAAGCAGGTTGCTGATCACCAATCACAGCACATCATCAATGTGTATAAAAATAACGAGATGCACAATACACAGTAGTTTTTGACGTGGAAACCCAAGTTTTGGGGGGTAAAACCACGGAAGCCTTTTAAAAATAGTTTTCCAGAAATCACTGGAAGGAGGGAACAACCCCCTTATTATATAGACTTCAATTTTTCAGCTTCAACTGGAAGGAGGCGATGACCCCCTGATTTATAGGCTACGACCTGAAGGAAGTTGCCACTTCCTAGTTTTCCGGTTTTAACTGAAAGGAGGCTACGACCTCCTTTCCTTGCCTCGTCCTGCCACCCTGATAAGAAGAAGATTGTCGAACTTGTGGACCTGTCACATACCAAACTCTGCTGCTGATAACCTTTGCACTCTAGTTACTGTCAAATCATCCCTGTAGATATCACTGACACATCATCTTTCTGCCCATGTCATCACTGTCATATTAAACATCAATACTGCTGGTCAAGGTGCTCATCAACACTGCTGGTTACCGTCAAGTCATCAAACATCAAGGTCTGAACATGTCATCATCAAGGTCTGATAATCATCAAGGTCTGTAAAACATTAGTCTCTTGAACATGCCATCATAGGATATGCATTATCATGGAGTTTGCGTCAATGTCATCAAGTATGAACCATCATCATCCAGTAAGTACTATCATCACCAAGTATGTGCAATCATCATCAACATGTAATATGTATGTAATAAGAACACATCGTAGTGCATAGAAGTATGTCATCACACCATGGCAAGCATCATGCCATCAATATTATCAAAGCATGTATCATCAAATCAGAGTGAATAGCAGATATAGGAGAGTGTGCATCATAGAGTGTTCATCACAGCACGGGAGAGCATCATCATAGAGTATAGATCACAACTTCACTGTGCACAGAGATATATTAGTACATACACTTGTATACAAATACTTGTACATTGCTGTTTGTACATACCATTGTATACATATCACTCATACATTATCATCATCATATCATACCATGTAGCATCATATCATCGTCATCATAGAATGTAAGAGTGTATCATCACTTTATAGCATACATATCATCATACCACTGTATTCATTCAATACTGTTCACACAATACTTGTACACCATCATCATGCCAACATACCTTGGACTGTACTGTAGATGATGATCACTGCTGTTTAGAATATTCAGGACTGCTATTTAGATGCAAAAAAAAATGGACTGTGTATACCCAATACTTGGTCTGTTTATATACCAAAAACTTGCAAAAAACTAACTGTAATTACTCTCCAAAAACTCACAAACTGCCACCAAGACTCGGACTGTAACTGTGGATGAGCTGCTTCAACTGTATGATGAACTATTTAAACTTCCAAGTTCAGATTGTACAAGCATGAAGAAAAACTCAGACCGTGTGCTCTCAACCAAATTCAGACTGTTCACTCTCTTAAACCCAAACAATTGATCTGTGTAAATTTCAGGACTCTCTCTACACTGTTGCTACAAGTCATACCCACGAAAAACTCAGACTGCTGCAAACATTCTGTAAAAATTCGGGTTTGAAAATGATAAGTGACTGCTGCAACATTGCTGTAGAAGTTCGGGTCTGCTGCCACTGTGGATATCTCTGCTCCTCCGAAATTTGCCATAGTCATGTAGCGAAAAACCTCAGTCAAATTGTATATTTCTTACTTTAGATTGTGATAATTGTAGGTATATTTAATATTTATATACGTTTAAGGAAGAGTATGGGGCCGACATCTTAAAGGTTATTTTTGTTTTAATTTTTGAACACTTTTTAAAGTTTTATTAATTGAATATTTTTAATGTTTAATTTTAATATTACATTAAAACATGTCATATCTTTTATTAATGTTTTAAGAATTGTTTCAACTTTAAAAGTATTTCAATGTTGAGGATGAAAGGTTTTAACAAATTTAATTTAATTTCTAATATTATTTAGATTATGTTTTAATACTTGTTACTTATTTCATGTTAGGGCATCTTTGCACAAGTTGGGGAAATACTAAGTGTTTATAAGGTAATATTTAGGTTTAGGGTTTTAGGAACTTTAGTTAGGTCAACAAGGTTGCTACATAGTTTATAAACATGACCATCAGGGTGTGGGGGTGCCTCGGCTTCTCCTAGGGTATCAAGACCTCTATAACACGCAAATGACCACTGAAAGGGTCATTCGGACTCTTCCAACTTCTTCAACCCACGAAGAACACATTCTAGGGTAATAGGGCATGGTTGTGGTGCTGGGGAACCAATGACACAACTAGGGAACCATCGAACCAACTTGGGGGTACTTGACCACTCTATAGGGTGTTCAGGGCTTTTGCCATTGTCCCAAGGGCTCCAAGGGCTTCAGACTTGGGCTTGGACAAAGTCAAAAGGTCTCCTTTGACACTGACACTTACTCAACCCTCAGAGGCTCCTCAAGGGGCACCAAGACACACTAACACACACCTGTTGGCATCAATGACAATTTAGTCAACAGGCAAACTTCTCCTAGAGAGAACTTGCTTGTGTTGAGTGTATGTCCAAACGAGGCACATGGCCTCTCTATTTATACACTTACAAATCTGTCTTTTTCCGTAACTGGGCTGACTTGTCTAACTGATTGGGCTAGCTTGTCTTGGGGAAAGATAAAATTAAGTTTATTTAATTCTTTTCTTGTGTAATTCATCCCCAAGGTTTACATTGATTCTTTTAAGGGTTTTACATGATTGATTACATCATATAATCTCTCGTAGGAGGTACAAAACAATACAATAAGATTACAACAAGAATAAGTTCCGAAGTTGCACAAATTCCAACACACATCGACCTATGGGCCCCACCCTTTAACCAAATCAACAGAATTGACCAGGTCAAAACTGATCAAAACACTGGCTGAGCTGAAAACTGAGTTCTCTGCATGCAAGAGGTGTAAGGAGTACATTCTTAATCATATTAATAGTCGACTAAAATTATTAGTAACATGAAACAATGGTGACCAATATAAACACAAAAATAAGACTTACAATCAAACAATTGCATAGTTAATAATGAAGTCCTTACCATATGCTCACTTTCACATTCAATCCAATCTACAAAAGAGATCATTCTTTGCTAAGCTAGGTAAAATGGAATGCAACAAGGCCATGCTTACTGATTGTTTGACTTATTGGACAGACTTAATGGACTTTCAGATACAAGGGAAACCATGGAGACTAAGATGACATGCTGAATATAAAAACACTAGGGAAAGGAGGTGTCTCACAAATGTGTAGAGTGCTTGAAAGCTAATAAACTGTAACAAGTATCCTTGCTTGCTATTCACTACAAAACTTTACACATTTACTTGCTTTTTGTTGCAAGTGTTGACTTTCATTTATGCCTGCATCCTTTTAGATATAGCATTTTATATTTTGTTCATGGCCTTTTCATTTGATAACCCTTCGTATTTTTCAAGTGCTGAGAAGCACAACTAACTGCAGCTTTCATTCAGGGTTTGTATTTCATTTCATGAGATGACCCTTTCTGTGATTTTACATGTGCTAAGAAGGACAACCAATCGCGGCTTTCATCATGGGCATTTTTTATTTTTAGATGAGGATAACTCGCTTCGAGGACCAAGGGAGACACTTCTAGTGACATATGCAATCCTAAATTGCACTTAGACATCCGAGGTAATGGACTAGAAAGAGATCAATAGGTCTTAGAGCATAGGCCACACACTCCAGAGCCGAGACACAATCAAACATGGGGTCTGTCTGGGCATAGAGGTCATAATGAGGGAAAGTCTTTAAGCACATCAGTCTTATCTATGTCAAGGGGTTAGTGTTTGCAGTACAAAGTAATGGATGGATGGGAGGACAAGTGAAAGTTGAAAGTTTTTGAAAGAAACCCCAACCTGGTTTCAAGCCTTTTGGCTTCTCTGCATGGTTTAATGGCCAACCCTTCGATGCATAACTTTTTAACAAAATTTAACTTGACTGAAACACATGAGGTTCTTTTTCTCAATTTTAAACAATTCAGAAATTTTCTTTTCTACCAATGAATTAAAACTCAGAAAAATTTCAGACAGTCAAACATATGAAATTTAACACGCTTGTTTTTTACCAATGGTCTAGGATAAAACCCTGAAGGGAAAACCTGTTTTATGAGTGAGAGAGATTTTATTTTCTTCAGTAAAATTACTGAAATAAAAATCAGCAGTACTTATCAATTTTTTTGCCTCAAAATTTGAACCCATTGCTGAAATTCCTTCCTCAAAAAACGTGCCAAACTCGGACTCGAAATTTGTGCCAGTTAACTCCTGTACGAACAACAATTAATTTTGTCTTTACCTCGAAAAACGTGTATAATCCGTATAGTATGGATTTTGGTACTTTGCCTCGAAAGCTGTGCCGAATCCGTACGCTACAGATTTCTAAATTTATGTGCAAAATCTTCCTCGATTTTTGTGCAAAATCTTTCTCGAAATCTGTGTAGAATCTTCCTCGATTTTTGTGTTGTATGGTCCTCGTTTTTCGTGCACTTTTTCTTGCTGTATGAAAATCTTGAAATTCGCACCAGCTTCTCGAAATTTGTGTAGAATCTCTCTTCTTGATTTCTGTGCAAAATCTATCTTCTCTGGTTTTCTCTCGCAGGTTAAGAAATTTCTTTAAAACCCTCACTCTTTCCTCTTCTCTTTGTCTCCAAAAATCTCTTCTGAAGAATGATCACAATGAATGGACTTTTGCCTTGCCCTAGTCCTTTTTGTTCATGGTAACTTCCATGTCAATCTAACTGTCAAGATTAGATAAGATGGAGGGTTCACATTAAATGCTTGATTAAATAATAATTAAATGACATATAGTGCACCTCATGTCATTTAATAAAGTTGAGCAACCCCATTCTATTTAATTACTCACTTAACTTTATTTAAATGTGAACTTAGGAAAATAACATTACTTAGCCTTTTTAATAAAGTCACTTTAAAAAATATAAAGTACTTCTCACTTTATTAAATGCTCAAGACTACGAGTCACAACATTTAAGTGTCCTTGTCCACCCCAAGGCAAATCTAGGTTGACAAACACTTCCTAGGTAACTTTTCAACACTCCCTCTTACTGAGGAAAGTGTTTTTCACCACTCCCAACTTGTCTCTGAAGTAGACATGCTTCCCTTTACCCAAAGCCTTCGTGAGAATCTCGACCCCCTGCTCATTTGTAGAGACATACTGCAATCGAATAGCTTCTCTCTAAACATAGTCTCCGATAAAGTGACATTTGATCTCTATGTGCTTCGACCTGTCATGAAATATTGGATTCTCAGAGAGCTTGATGCAACTTTGATTATCACACTGTATAATTGTAGGACTTAGCTCCAAATCAAATAAATCCACCATTAGTTTGGGAAGCCACAAGGCCTCACAACTAGCTAGACTGGCTGCCATATATTTAGCCTCAGTAGAACTCAATGCCATGGACTTTTGCTTTCTACTGAACCACGACACAACTGCCGAACCCAAGCTGAAGCAACAACCGGAAGTGCTCTTTTGGTACGAAACACTACCTGCCCAATCTGAATCAGTATAGCCAACCAATCCCACACCACCAGATCTCCTACAATCCAATCCATAATCAGCTGTACCTCCTAGATATCTCAAAATGTGTTTTGCAGCAGTCCAATGCACTCTCCTGGGCTCCGCCATGAACTGATTGAGTGTTCATTGCAAAACTCATTTCGGGTCTGGTGTTGACCAGACATCAACAAACCAATCAACTGACGATACAAAGTAGGGTCCACCAACTCTCCTTCTGAAGCATGAAGCTTCGCCCAGTTGGTGATCCTGGGTGTCGACATAGGTTTGCGATCAGTCATCTGAAATCGATTCAGAACATTTGCAACATATTTTCCTTGCCCCAGGAAAACATGTCCATCCTCCTGCCAAACCTCCATCCCCAAATAATAACGCATCGGTCCAAAGTTTGTCATCTTGAACTCTGAAGCAAGATCCTTCTTGCAAGCATTGATCAGGTGCTCTCCTCTAGTAATGAACAAGTCATCAACATATAACAGAAGAATAAGTCGAACACCACCAACTACAATGTAGTATAGGTTGGGATCCGCTTCACTCTTCTGAAACCCAATCGAAAGCAAGTAAGAATCGATCCTGGAATACCAAGCTCAAGGGGCTTGCTTCAGACCATACAAGGCCTTTTTCAGCTTGCAAACATGAGAATCTCTCTCACACACCTCAAAGCCCCGTGGCTGCTCCAGATACACCTCCTCCTATAGAAAACCATTGAGAAAAGCGGTTTTCACATCCATTTGATGGATCTTCGAACCCATCTCTGCCACGACGGAGATCATTGCCCTGATCGAAGAAAATTTGGCCACGGGTGCAATTGTCTCATCAGAGTCAACTCTCTCGACCTGTGAGAAACCACGTGCAACAAAATGAGCTTTGAACTTCTCAATATTGCCATCTGCAGCATGCTTTATCTTGTAAATCCATTTGGAAGTCACGACTGACTTCCCCTTTGGTCTTAGAACCACTTCCCACACCCCATTCTTCATGATGGAGTTGTACTCCTCCATCATGGCATCTCTCCATACCTGGTGTGTGGAAGCCTCCTCATAAGTATCAGGAATGGTATCACGCAAGCTAGTCACCTGTGTCATATAGCTGGAAAATCTCTCAAGTGCCCTGCTCTCTTTGACCTCCCTCTTGGGTGGTCCAATTGACTCCTCTGCTTCCTTCATCAACTCCTTAAGCCAACTTGGCTTTCTCTTCTTGGAGGAAGCGTCTTGTCTGAGACTCTCCTCTACCTCCTCATCAGACACCTATCTCCATGAAGAAGTACCAACAACCTGAGAACGTGTCCTTGGTGAACCTGTACCTGTACCACTAGAACCCGAATCACTTGAAGGTGTCACCTGCGAACCTGTCCCTATACCAAAAGTACCTGTAGACTGAGCCCTTGTAATTGGAGAACCTATAAGTCAGTCACACCTGAAATCGGTGATCCTGAACTTTGACTTGCTGAACTCTGAGCTGTCACCTGTGTAGTGCCCTGCTGATCGTCCATCTCAGAATCTAGAGACCTCCTGAAGTCTTTCTCCTCCTCAAACTTCACCTCCCTTCTCACCACAACTTTCCTCTGTGCAGGAAGGTATATGCGAAAAGCCTTCGATGGCTCATCATAACCAACAAAAATATCACGCTCACCTGTAGTCTCCAACTTTGTCCTCTTCTTAGAAGGGACATGAGAGTATGTAAGGCAACCAAAAATCCGAAAATGACCTGTCTCAGGAACTTTCCCTGTAAACATCTCCTCAGGAGTTTTGCACCCCAATGCACGGTGCAAACTCCTGTTCAGTACTTAAACAACAATACTACAGGCCTCTGCACATAGAAAGAAAGGAAGACTCTGATCATGCAACATGGCTCTAGCTGCACCCACTATCGAACGGTTCTTCCTTTCGGCCACTTCATTCTATTGTGGACTGTAAGGAACTGTCAATTGCCTCTTGATCCCCTCCTGGCGACAATACTCATCGAATGCATGGGAAGTATACTCACCCCAATTGTCTAATCGAAGTACCTTGATCTTCTTTCCTGTCTGGTTCTCCACAAGAGCTTTGAACTCTTGGAACGGAAGTAAGACTTCCTCTAATCTCTTGCTTCTAAGGAAATATATCCAGGTCTTCCTGGAAAAGTCATCGATGAAAGTGACATAATACTCGTATCCTGTCAAAGAGGTAGATGACATGGGATCACACAGATCTGAATGAATCAACTGAAGCACTCCCTTTGATCTGGAATCACTGCTTGGAAAAGCTGTCTTGGTGTACTTACCCAAAGCACATCCTCTACACACACCACTCGACTATGTGTTGAAATCAGCCATACTTGTCATCATATCTCTCAGCATCCTTAAAGTTGGGTGGTGAAGATGGGTCATCCTCCTGTGCCATAGCTCACACAACTCACTGCTGCTCAGAGTGTGTGACAGTGCGTGATGTGGCTCGAAGAGAAGCTTGTACAGTTTCTCGCATCTGACTCCAATCACTCATGAATGAGATGGACCTGCTGCCTTGGGAAAGATGTGAACTTTCCCATCAAGGACATATACACCGAAGCCTCTGTCCTCAATCATGGAAACTGAAACAAGGTTCTTCTTGAGCCTAGGGACATACAGTACATCCCTCAGATACATAGGCTGCATGGACTCCTTGTCAAAACGGACAGTCCCACGCCCAACTGCTCTCACTACTGTGTCATCTCCCAACACAACCTCCAACTCCAAGTCTGACTCTGACATCTCTGTGAACATGTCGCGATCACCTGTCATATGACTGGAAGCTCCACTATCAATGTACCAAGTGGAGGAAGTAGTGGTAGCACTCAACGAATGCCCAACAAACATGGAATGCTCCATGTGGTCCTGAAAGTCCCTGCTGGTGATAGAAGATGCTCTCTCAACACTAACACCTGCAAAGAGAGAAAAGTCTCTCTCAAATCTCGCAGCAAATTCATCAATCTCTACTGAAGTTGCTGTCTACTTTTTCTTCCTCTCCTTGTTCGGACACTGTTCAGCATAGTGTCCCATCTTCTGACATGCAAAGTATTTCACTTTTCTCATGTCCTTCTCCCCATCATGCTGTTTGGCCCTATCCTTGGAACCCTTCTTGAACTTCTTCTTTTTCTTGCCCTTCGCTGCTAAAGCAACATTCTTCTCATCATCTTTGTGATGTGATGAGCTGCCCTGTATGAAACCTCTCCGTATCTCCTCCTGTGTGAGATCATCCCACAATCGATCCCATGTGGGTATGTTCTTCCTACCAATAATAGTCTGAACAAATACGGTCCACTGCTGAAGCCTGAGACACACCATTTAGTGCTGTACGCGCCATCTCAGGACTACCTATCACCTCACCTACAGCTGCAAGCTCATCTCTTACCTGTGTGATCTTGGTAAGATATGATGCCATGCCTTCCCTTTTACCCATGCGCACACTCTTCAACTTCTCTCTCAATACCATCTTCCTATTTTCATTGGAACTCTGATAAAGATTTGTCAAAGCTGTCCACATCTGAAATGCATGGTCTTTTGCTGAAATGTGAGGGATCACATGATCCTTCACGACATCAAGAATGTCCTTTCTTGCCTTCACATCCCTCTTCATAAAAGCTGCCTTATATGTTGCATCAGCAGATAATACTACAAGATTTGTTGTTGTACAATGAACTATATCCCATAGTTCATTCTCTTCAAGAATCAAATTAATTCTAGCCTTCCAAGGGCTAAAATTTGCAGCCCCCTCTAATCTATCTTCCACTCTAAGACCAAAAACCATGACTGCAACATGTAACTTCAATCAAGCTGTTCAAGACTTCTTTCATCTAAACCCCAGTTTTCTGAATGTTTAAAATTCCGAATCTTTAATGTGCTCTGATACCATGAAAGTTTTTGAAAGAAACCCCAACCCGGTTTCAAGCCTTTTGGCTTCTCTTCATGGTTTAATGCCCAACCCTTCGATGCAAAAATTTTAGAAAATTTTTAACTGGATTGAAACACATGAGGTTCTTTTTCTCAATTTTAAACAATTTAGAAATATTCTTTTATTCCAAGGAATTAAACTCAAAAAAATTTTAGACAGTCAAACACATGAAATTTAACACGCTTGTTTTTTACCAATGGTCTAGGATAAAACCCCCAAGGGAAAACCTGTTTTCTGAGTGAGATTTTATTTTCTTTAGTAAAATTACAGAAATAAAAATCAGCAGTACTTATCAAATTTTCTGCCTCGAAATTTGAACCCACTGCTGAAATTCCTTCATCGAAAAATATGTCAGACTCAGCCTTGAAATTTGTGCCAGTTAACTGCTGTACGAACAACAATTAATTTTCTGTATTTTACCTCGAAAAACGTGCAGAATCTGTATAGTACCGATTTCTGTACTTTGCCTCAAAAACTGTGGTGAATCAGTACAGTACGGATTTCTAAATTTATGTGCAGAATCTTCCTCGATTTTTGTGCCATACGGTCCTCGTTTTCTGTGCCCTTTTCCTACTGTACGGAAGTCTCTAAATTTGTGCCAGCTTCTTCTCGAAATTTGTGCAGAATCTCTCTTCTCAATTTCTGTGCAGAATCTATCTTCTTTGGTTTTCTCTCTCCTGCTGGTTAAGAAATCTCTTCAAAACCCCCACTCTTTCCACTTCTCTCTGTCTCCAAAAATATATCTTTTGAAGAATGATCACAATGAATGAACTTTTGCCTTGCCCTAGTCCTTTTTGTTCATGGTAACTTCCATGTCAATCTAATGGTCAAGATTAGATTAGATGGAGGGTTCACATTAAATGCTCGATTAAATAATAATTAAATGACATTTAGTGAACCTCATGTCATCTAATAAAGTTGAGAAACCCCATTCTATTTATTCACTCACTTAACTTTATTTAAATGTGAACTTGGGAAAATATCATTACTTAGCCTTTTTAATAAAATCACTTTAAAAAATATAAAGTGCTTCTCACTTTATTAAATGCTCAAGACTAGGAGTCACAACATTTAATTGTCTTTGTCCACCCCAAGGCAAATTTAGGTGGACAAACACTTCCTAGGTAACTTTTCAACAAAAGTGATGCTAGACAAACTAGAGAATGATTTAGTTTGTATAAAAGCTCACCCTACTAGTGAGCATATACCAGAGTCTTAACACTATTACCATTGAACTGTTCAAGTCACAGTTCCACAGGAAACCAAAATACTATGATTACCAATGCTAACTACATATGCCAAGTCACATCTACTAAGATTACCAAGAAATACGAATAAACACAAACCTCATGCCCTATGCCGGCTTAGTCACATCTGCATCTGGATCTACAATATCTCTGATAGTCTAGAGGGCAGGGAAGATATATCAGCTGGCTGCTCTGCTGCTCCGATAAGTGAACCAATGACCTAACAAATGTCCCTCTGGGGTCATGAAGAGGGCTCAGAAATGACAAGGGTACTTTGATAACACTGCCCCGCATAGTTTAGTTGCCTCTAAATGTACTCTGCCCATGATCATCACTGTGGAAATGAATGCTCAACTCATGTAAAGGACCGACTCTGGTATGGGACAACGGGTCTGGAAGATTCCAACTTACTACTTTGTAATATAGTCTCTTGCTGATATTGGGTTTTTGTGAGATAAGTTCAATATGCTTGTTTATATAGGTCAATTTTGGATTTGTTTCATCATGGTTTCACAAGATTTGCACATGATTTCATGCATTAAACAGAAACGAGATCTAATAATACTATTGCCAACCACAATAATTCTAGATACAACCAATCAACAAATATTTGGTATTGAAATTTAAATCAAAGTAGCATTAAAGACATTCCTGGAACAAGATTGCAGATCTGATATATTAGTATCCTAGTGGAAAAAATCGTCGATTTTTCGGCGATGTCCCGAAAAATCGCAATTTTTTCTGGCTGCTGATTTTTCGGCCCGAAAAACTCGGACATCGCAAAAAATTGGGAAAAATCAGCAAACATCGGGAAAAAATCGGGAAAAATCGGAAAAAATCGGGGAAAGATCGAGAAAAATCGGTAAATAGGGGAAAAAATCGGTAAGGAAATTTTGACCCTATTGAAGTACAAAATTTGCATTTTTTAATGCTTGCCGCGGTTTGCCGATTTTTGCCGATTTTTTCGCCGATGTTGCCGAGAAGATGTTTTCTAGACCCTCGCCGATTTTTTGCCGATGCCGATTTTTTCTACTATGATTAGTATAGTGCAACTCCCAGATATTAGAATGAACAACTCCTTGCTGTAGATGCCATTGTTTGGATTATCTTGATGGTAGAGAAGATTATGATTTGCATGCAATAAAATATCAGCCTAGCAGTAAGAACATGCTGTATCCAAGCAACTCGTCCAACCAATAAGAAAACGCCCAACAGTATAATGCAATGGCACAAGAGTAGTGATCACGTCCTCAACCAATAGATCTCTGCAATAAACACTTAAACAGAGCTGATATGGGATAGATGATGGCTGAAGCAGCTGTAGTGAACGCTTGGAATGATGAATAAAGATCGTTGAAGATTATAATGGATAACATGCTCCTCAAAGTTGGATCGAACCTCCGGGTCAATAGATCACAACTTAAACTGATAAATCGCTGCCCATGGGGTTTATACACTACCAAAAACACTGAATCACGATCTTCTTCATTGGAATATGACTGATAATGATGACCACGACTTCAGTAAATACTCACTCAACAGTTAGGAAGGAGATCACTGCCCCAATAATGGATGAATGATCGCTGCCCCAACATTTGATGAATGTGCCCTTGCTCAGTAAATGATAATACCTCTATTTATGCGCCCTTGTACTCAGACTTCCAAGGGAGATGGGCCCTTTCTCAGCAAGAAATCCTTCTGGCTCCCATTCACAAGATTGATGGTGTACTCAGCTGATAACAACCTTGATCTCTACCCAAAGTGATCAAATCTTCTTTATCTTGAAGTGAAGTAGTAGATCTGAGTGATTTACCCTCTAGATTGGCTAGGGTGTGTTGCCCACCTATTTCAACTAGGTGGCAACCTCATGTACATTGAAGATGTACATTCTGTGCAGTTTGTACCATGGAAAAATCCTAGGGATTTTTCACTCAGCAGGGCAATTTTGCCCCTTTTGTACACGAAATGTCCGCTCCCCTGCGTGGGATAATTAATGTAACTTTATATGTCATCATGGGTCATTCCTCTAAGGATGTCACCATGGACTTTATTATTAGGGAAGTCCTCTTCACCGAGTGTTTTTTTCCCCTTCCAGTTAATTTTGTTAATTAACAATTTTAATTGGTTGGGTTTTTCACTCACTAATCCTCCAAAGTGGTGAATTGACGTTCTGATAATCAAGCCCATGAAGTGGCTAAGGTTTCAAGTTGTTGTCCATGACCATGTTAGCCATATCTTGTAGTCTTGTGGAATTTCGTTAGGATTTTAATTTCTATTTTGATTTTTTTCTTAATTAATTAACTTTACCATTTGGTGGTTAATTAATTAAGTTTCGATGTAATAATGTAATTTCTTGAACCTTGGCATTTTGTAATAGGGGCTATGAATGCAAATGAAAAAGCTATGACACCCCTAAGCCATTGGTTCAAGTCTTATGTCATTCTGACAAGGGGTTGGGAAGTTAGAGCAATTTTGGTAAAGACAAGGTAATTTTTCCTAGGAAATTAATTTAATTTCCAAGGGTGAAAAAATAAATTATTTGATTTTGAAGGAAAAAATCAAATAAAGCCATGATAATTAAGTTTGGGGGTGGCTAAGCATAGTCAATTTTTATTTGAATAAACCCCCCCATGGTCAAAATAAATTTTTGAAGATTTCCCAAGTGGGGTGCCCCTCTTGTCTTAAAAAAGATAAAAAATAAAAGATTTAAAGTAAAAGATTTAAATAAAAGATTAAAAAATAAAAAATAAAAAAGATAAAAATAAAAGATTGAGAATTAAAATTAAAATTAAAGATAAAATAAAAATAAAAGAACAAAGAAAAATAAAAGATAAAAACAAAAATAAAATAAAAAAAGATTTAAAATAAAAGATAAAAAATAAAAGAATAAAAATATAGAAATTTTAAAAATAAAAGATTAAATAAAATATAAAAAGTAAAAGATAAAAAATAAAAACAATTAAAATTATAAAAATTAAAATTTGAGTCAAAAGGGGGCCCCACTTGAGTCATGGAAACCCTAGATCTAAGGGTTAAGCTTCATTGTAACATGGATCTATCTTTTTGACCATTGATTTGAAAAGACACCCTTGCTTATGATTAGTGGATGGCTTGCAAAGTCAACAAACCTAGATCTAAGGGTGGAGGAGAGCTAGAGTTTAGATTTATGTTTTGGACCCTTGATTTGGGAGTGGGTTTGAGAACTTTTCAACTATAAAAGAGAGGCCCCTCCTCTCATTTTATGATCATTCTTTGGAGCAGGGTTATGCTGCCAAAATACTCTTTTCTCCCTTTCTTCTCTATTTTTCTCTCTCAAGCCCTAAGAGGCTCTTTTGTATGAAGCTTTGCCCTAGTTGGGCCATAATCAAGGAAATTCTTTGGAGGAACATTGTGCTATTGTTCTACATTCTTCATGGTCCATTGTTGAGGTAACTTGTATCTTGTATTTGGTTTTTGCATATTTGTATTAGTCTAGTTAGCTCTCCACAAAGTATTTTGTGGAGAGATTAGAGAGTAGAAGTATTTTTACCCTCTTTTGTGAATTGTTTAGCAAATTTCTTCAAAGTATTTTGTGGAGATTGTTAGATATTCATCACTAGGCTTACATTTTCTTGCAGATCTAATATTTGTTTACAGGTTTTCTAAGCCAAGGACATCTCTCCAAAGGTTTCATCTTCAAATCTGCATTTTCGTCCATCTCTCTTTCTCTCTCCTAAAACTAGGTTTTATTCATTGTATAGTGAATAAAACCCTTGTTTTAGGGCTTTCTTTCATTATAGATTAGTATAGAATTATAACTCTGTTGTTCATATATCATTTAGAAGCCAAAAAATTCATTTTTTGGTCACTAAAACTTCATTTTTTCCAAAATTTCAAGTTCTGATTTTTCAATAATTTTTCTGGGTTTTATACTAATCTGTGCTAACTTTCTGTTTTAGTGTTTCTGCAGTAAATTTCAGCAAGTAAAGTTGCTGGTTTGTTGCAGGTTTATGCATAAAAGAGGGGGTTATGCTGCCCAAAATTGCCTAGAAAAGCCCTAAAAAAGTTTTGGTCCAAAAGAGGCCAAAAAACCTCAATTTTTCCTCTTTTTTTCTACAAGATTGTAAACCCCAAAAGAGAAGTTCTCTTTGGGGTATTCTCTAAAGCTTTGAAAGCTGTTGTAAATCTGTATATGAGTAGTGTAGAGATAGCCTAGAACACTGGTTGCTTAGATTTATTTTTTATGCAAGTTTTATTTCTGTTTACCCACCTTCCCTTAAGGGATTGAAGTGAGGTTAGTTTAATCACTTTTATTTCTGTTTACCCACCATCTCTGTTACAAAGATTGTTGTGTGGTTAGGATATTGTTTTAGCTAATTGCATTTTCTTTTTCAAGTTTCTGTTCAAAGTAATTAAA
Organism: Pseudotsuga menziesii; assembly: GCA_001517045.1. Classification (NCBI taxonomy): domain Eukaryota; kingdom Viridiplantae; phylum Streptophyta; class Pinopsida; order Pinales; family Pinaceae; genus Pseudotsuga; species Pseudotsuga menziesii. The sequence continues at coordinate 514,285 of LPNX010388691.1, forward strand.
TCTAATTTTTATTTCTGTCAAAAGAGTAACCATACAACCCACTGATCCGGTGTATCCTCTGTCTCAACTTGTCATCTCCCTTTAGGGACTTCAAGTTGGGTATGAAAAGCAGGAGAGGTGGGGGCTTAGCCTAATTAGAACAACTTCTTTTTCTGCTACAAACCTTCACACTTTGCTTTTTCATTCCAAGATCAAGTACTAGCATCTCCCATAAGGGATACTGCTTGGTTGTGCCTTGTTGATAGTTTTTGAAAATTTACTTGCATGCTTAACCACTACAAGATTTAAAATTTACCCCTAAAATTAACCAACAACGAATTTAGCCCCTGTTCCTCTACTCGGTTATCACCCTTCGGGGTACTCACGAGATACGACAAGGGGTAGAGGAGTTTTAGTAATAGGCATCCATCTTGCTATTTTTCCGGTTGATTAAAAACGGTGACCTCGGAAGCTAGTTGGAGTAGAAGACCGTGGGGGGTCTCTAGGCGTTCTACGTCGTCCTTGTTGAGCACCGGGGCATTGGGGTTTGACCTGGGAGCTACAGATGGACTTGTTTCCACTGTTTTGAGCGCACCAGCATTCCCTCTTTGACTTGAGAAATACTAGATTGGGGTAGTCACACCACCGGATCTAACACTTAATCAGAGACTTCAACTTTAATAAAATTTATTAAAACGAACCAAGAGACATTGCAAAACATTCTAGCCACATTTCAGTTTCTGTATTTTCTTCAAAGTCCTTGCTTTTCAAGGCTTTCATTTTACAAGTACATTTTGCAAGCCTCTCAATTTCATTTCAGTATCTTGCACTTTCAAGTATAATATCTTTAAAGTACTGTGGCATGCTTGAGTAAAACATTGTTTAATCTTGTAACTTGAAAGCAATCTGTTGTTTGATCTTTGACATAATAACTTGTTCATCCAGTGTATATCTTGTTTCTTTTCAGGTATCATTGTATATTTGTTTAACCATTTTTTAGCATTTGTTCATATTGTTAATATTGAAGATCTTGCTTAGCTTAGGCAACTGTGGATAATCATTCCTAATTCTTTTGTAAGTTTGTAACTTGTAATCTTTAGACTCCATTTAATCTAGGCACTGATCTTGTAATTTTGTAACCTTAATAAAATAAAATCCCTTTAACTAAATTGTTAATAAACCTTCCTGTAGGGACTACCCCCCTTGGCTCTGTTGGGATTTGGCCTAAACGGAGGAGTTGGTAGACTGTGGTGACAGTGGTTCCCAGCTCTAACTTGCCCCCAAGGACACACAAAGCGGGTTGGAGACTTTCCTGTGTCATAAAGTGTGTATTAGGCGGCAACAGGGTGGATAGATTTCGCCATTGAAACCAATGTTTGTCGAGGGTTTCGTCCTCAACACTCAATAAGATCACCGAGCTCTCAATTACAAATCTTAAAGATGAATAATAACAATGGATGCTGAGCAATTCCCTTTTTCCTCTTTTATTACACTTTTTGACCCTTGCATGTTGCATGCAACTTTAATTACGCATATCCCATGCATTTTTAATTATGCCTCGCATGTCACTTGATATTGCTTAAGTGGCCCCCTTTTTCACTAATGACTTAATATCGCCACTGATAATATGCTTTTTATCCAAGCTTGTCAAAATGGGATATTACAAGCTAATTGCTCAATTGCTTCGATAAGTGATCCAATGGCTTAACAAATGTGCCTTCGGGGTCATGAAAAAGGCTAGGAAATGACAAAGGTACTCTGATAAACACTGCTCCACATAGTCTAGTTGCCTCTGAATGTACTTTGCCCATGATCATCACTGTTGCACTAAATGCTCAACTCATGTAAAGGACCGGCTCTGGTTTGGGACAATTGGTCTGGAAGATATAGTAGCCTAGCTACTATAAATGTGATAACAGTCATTTTTTGTGTTTGACTGAACTGAATGTGTAAATTTTGGAGGAGGTTATTTTAATGATTTAGGGGCTATGTTGCACAAGTTTCTGGAATGCGGGAACATAGGGAATGTGGGTACAAGTATCGGATACGTCTAGAAGTTTCCCCCAAATTTGCAGGAAATGGCAGGTTGGGAACGACAATAATATATATTAAAAAAATATAAAAATAAAATAATTAAAAAAACATGAGAAAAGAAGAAACATAGAGAAGAAAAGAAACATTAACACAAACCAAATGACTTAACTTATCCCTTGTATTACGGTTGTAACTAGAACCTCTTAGCAGATGGAAATGGCAATAAATCAAGATTACCATCCACATCATTGATTATATAATGTAGACTCTTTCTAAAGTGGGGGCTTTTAGAAGTTTAGTCCCTATATTTGTGGCTATATGTATAGAGTAAGTTTTCAGTTTTGTGTCAACTATAATTAAAATGTATTAGAATTTTATATGTTTACAAGACATTCTATGCTAGGGTATTTGCAAAGATATATAAACATTCAAATTTTAATTATTATAAAATAAAAATCAAGATATTTTTTATTTAAATGTAACACATGAATTTAGTTCTAAAGTATGATTTGAAATCATTTCCAATTAGTTAAAAGTTTACTTTTTATTCATAAAGTAAATAGTAGAACAAATAAATTTATTTTCTTTTATTTAATATATAAAAAGTTAAAATAGATTTACATTTATTATTGATTAGCGGTAATTACAATTCACCGTAGGGACAAGTGAATACTCTAGCATGAGCAGTAGACAGAGATCAATGCTCCAACTCGACAAGGTAGCACGCAAAAGACTTTTATTGCAACTTATTTTTCTAGAGAAAAAATTCTGAGTCAACCATGTATATGTACGGTCACGAGGAAATAGTAATGTTGTTAACAACCAAGACGGTGATCATGAATGTGTGGAAATTCCCAATGGAGGAAACGTGCAAAAAAAGTCCCCAAGTTCCTGATTTTAGAGGGTAAAAGTTCCCAATAAGTTCCCAACAATCAGGAACGGTTTACGTTGGATTGGAAGAAGTTCCCTACAAGATACCAAGTTCCCTGTAACGTCGGAACTTTGGCAACGATTTTCCTAAAATTTAGGAGTGGTTCCCGTGCTACATAGTTTAGGTTTCTATGAGTGCAATGCAAATGACACAAGTTCAATCTTGAGCTCCGCAAATACAAAAATGTGACTAAAAATATTTTGCTTTAACTAGGCAATTTTGGCTTCATTGACTTGAAGGTGGAATGGGGTGTTCGATCACTTGTTCGAAATCTCTATCTTTTACGCTCGACATCAAATGCTTTGGCAATCCGAGGTCAAGTGAGTGAGTCATGGGTTTATAGACCCAAAAAAACAAGGGGTTCCTTTGATGTTCAATTGATTTAATTTTTGATCATTTGATGGGCTTTCTCTTGGTTTGATTTTGATCTTGAGCTTAGGCATGAAGTATTGTGATGCGTTTAGAGCTTTAGTGGCAAAGTTTTAGGCCTTAGCTTGTTGTATGGGAGATGGTGAAAGTACCAGAGACTTGGTGGCTTGCTGTGACCACTGATGAGCTGGAGTAGCCTCACACCTGCCCAACAGCCATCCAGACTGAGAGATTCAGTTCATGAAAGATGTATTCTATTGCGAGTTTTGTTGAGGAATCAATTTACAAGTGCTTGACAAGGTTTTATTCATACTTTGATAGCGTTTTCAATGGGAAGGTGAAACCTCTAAGTTGAGAGATGTGCTGGATGCCCAACCCAATGATTTGCCTCTTGGAGGCAAATTTAAAAAAATATTGAGAATCAATCAATTAATGCAACTTCTGAAATTTCACCTCATTTACTGGAGGTTTCTTGGATCTACTTCCTGTGAACTTTCAGTCCTAGTGCTGAATTTGAAATATTAAATTACAATGGGTAATATTTCACTTCAATCCAACCCAATTCACCAAGCAGCCCAAAAAAATTAATACCGAACAAGTGTACTTCAATGCCACAAAGTTACAGCCCTTTGGCACACTTTTCCAAGCATATAACAGATTTGAAGTGTCTTATAACAGAAGATTACAGCAGCCGTAAATCTGCCCTTTTATCTTCTAGATTTGTGTTAAATCACTTAACCGATTCAGGTCTATGTTATGTCAAATCAACATGAATAACCAGGGTTGAAATCTACTCAATCATGAAGATAATATAAGCTGAATATCAAATCTGCAAGTACATAATTTGGAGAGCTGGAAACTTAATATAAATTAAGGATAAAGTACAAATACATAACATAAATTTATCACAAATCTGTTACAAGTCAAGCTGTCCAATCCATTTTTAGGGAAACCATAAGATAACCCTAGCCTTTAAAAGTTTAAATCGTCCTAGCTAGGAATCACTCCCAACTAAAGCTGATCACTCCACCAAAGATATTCAACATGCGAGCATCAACACCAACAAGGCCTGGCCTCTTTGGTATGTACACACAAGCTCTCTACATTAGCGTTGTTTTCATCCATACGGTTTACAAACCCTAACCATTTTGTATCACATAATTACATGGCAAGACCAATATAGCACTAGCCTTTAAATATACATGTCCACCTAGGATTTTAATCCTCAAACCCTAGGTATTCAACTCTTGCATTATCACAAGCACCAAGACCTCCATGGAAAATCAAGAATACAATAACTGAGTCTTCTTTATAGCAATGCTTCACACCACGTTTAAGACTTGTTACCACACAAATTAGCACCCCTAAAGTGCAAGGTCTTCACTAGGGTTTAGCTGTAGGCAACTCTTAGAAGTGTTGCTACTGTCATCTTGACAACAACTTCTCTTTGTTTTAGTGACTTGGATGATGATTCAATCACAAAGGGGTTTTTCCTAATGATGATTCTCCCAAGTGCAACGACCTCAAGTAAAATCATTTACAAGTGTGCCAAATCAACCATAATGGGCCGCCCTCCAAGTATAATGCTCAAATGAAGTGAACGATACTTCAAAACGTGGCATGTGTTAGAGAAACGGTCCTCTAAGGTAAAATGTCCCATCCATATGGTTACTAATGTGCCAACAGTCTCCTAAAGTGAATCATTCCACTTGAAATCCATACCAAGTGTATCTCCAAGGCCCAAGGGTTCCAAAAACCTACAACACTCTAGTCCAAGTGCAATGAATCTCCATAAAGTAAGGCACGCGTGAAGAAAAGAGTGGGACATCCCATATAGATAATGCCACGCGGATGAAAATACCTCCAATTATGTGGATGAGAAGGGCGCTCTCCCAAAGTGGCCTAGTCATCATCAAAGTAGCTCCATCCAAGTGTTAGATCATGTTTTATGTCTAGGGGGGAAACCCCAACGATGTACTCCTAGGAGAAAACCATCCAATACATAAGTAATAACACATGAAAATGTTAGCAAGCGCACTTTTTCTAATAATTGAATGTTCCTTTAATAAATTATTCCATCAACCTTAAATTAACTATGGTGTGACTATAATTAGATTCCTATTACATGTTAGACCCTAGGACAAGATATAACTCCTAAGTTTCTAAGTGAGTCGAGGGAAATGGAATGAATTGTCTACAAGTTAGGTCTATGCCTTAGCTTTCAAGAGCTAGGGATTTTAGATTTTTTCTTCCACATGTGCCTTAGAAGGGAGCACTTTTTTTGAGCTACCCTTACCTTGTGCCTTTTTTTGTGATCCCTTCATTTATTTTTTATTTTTTTATTAGCCTTTTCATTGGCTTAGTCCCTTTACTTTAGATTTAGCTTTGATAACCTAGGACATAGGGAACCTAGTTTTTTTGCAAGGGGGTATTAGTCACATTTATATCATTGATAATTTAGCTTCATCAACCTTCGAGTACTTTGACTCCTTAAATTTGATTTAGGCCTTCATACATGAGAATAATATAGATACCTTAGAACAAAACATATGATAAGTCCATTGTGAAAAGGGGAAATCATAAAAATGAATGAAATAGCTAATGAAATGTAATGGGATGTAAAAGGGCTAGGTAAAAGTTGTGAAATGATTTGAAATGGATCTCACAATCACTTAATTTCCTAGGGATACACTTGACTCACTAGGCTACACACTTAACTAAGGAAATTATGACCACACCATGATAAATCCTTAGCAATGAAACAACAAATTAAAAGTAGATGAGCCACTATAGAGTAATAATATTCGACCCCTCATGGTTAAATCCTTATTTTACACTAGCACCATCTTCTGCTTGGAGCTATTCGAATGATCATTGTCATATTTTTGCCTTTTTTGTGCATCTACATTTGATCTTTTGAAGGGTTTGCACATCGACTATCTTGATAGTGTGCGTGTCTTCTTCTTTTTCATGAAGCACCTTGACCAACATTTTTTCCTTGGATCTTTTATGATGAGCGTTGTGAGATTTTTTTTCTTTTCATACATTTGCATTTGGTCCTCAACATCAAACACTTTTATCCATCTTGAACACTACGAGTTTACTTCTTTTTAATGGAGCACTTGTTTGACCTTTTATGTTGGAACTTTTTCTGCTAGGCATGACTTATGTTTATGTAGATAGGTTTTTGCCATTTTGTGCAGTTGCGTAAGATCTTCCACTTCAACACTCAACAACTTTTGTATATCCTTCCATGGGTACCACTGGGCATGGTCATGTAGACACGAGGCACAAGCATATAATGTTAGAGGCTCTGGGGGGTAGATTCTCATACGAGACTCCCTCAAGAGTCAGGTAACCATGTTGTCATCATATGAGCATGCCAGATTTATGTGGGTCAAACTCCATCGAAATAGCTCCCCCTATTCCGAGATAGCTACATTGCAGTTTGCTACTTCCCTCCATCCTCATCGTCCTTTGCACTTCATCAGGAGTCCGAGGGGTCCCCCTTCCTTGATCTTTATGAAGATATTTCTCACTACTCAACCCTTGGAGTGGTCATTCTTTTGGGTGACTTCAACGCTTGCACAAGATGCTTATAGGCTATCACAAGGTTCAGGTTCGGGTTTGGGTTCGACGACCTTCAAGTTGAATCCGGTTCCGAATTTTCCTATGGGGTTTGGATAGGGTTCGACATAGGTTTGTCCATATACATTTTTCAATATATATATATATATATATATAATATATAATAAATTATAACATAAAACATTTTTTGTAAAACATTATAACATTATAAGATAAAATATTTACTACAAAATATAAAACATTAACATTTTGAATTATTACTATATATATACATATATTTTAATTATGCGTTACCATTGCTCATTGCTCTTGACTTTGGATTAATTGCCAAGGGTCGACGCTCCAAAGGACTAAATCTTATCGGGCCCGATGAAGTTGCGAACACCTCCAATCAAAACTCTCAACAGTCAAGACAATGCAGAGGAGCGTGGCTAGCACACAGCAGCTTGAGCTCAGTGTGTAGCAGGGTAATTGCAGCTCAGGAGTTTCCAATCGGGAGTGTGTCTTAGCTGTGAACAGAGTGGGTATTATGGTAGTGTTTAAGCCCTATTTGTCGAAAAGGTGAAAACCCCTCCAGAAATGTGAAAATCCGCACCAAAAACATGAAATCACTGCCAAAAGTGTGCATGAACCATTTGCTTGAGCTTTGTTTTTAAGAGGTTCGACGAACCCGGTGGACGAATTGGTTTGCCTTTAGGTTTGGCATGAGGTTCACCAATCAGGTTTGCCGAATTGAAATGAATTTTTCAATTTTTTTTAGGTTTTCCAAATTCTAAACCTGGAGGTTCAAGTTCGGAAAACCTTGTGACATAGCTTACAGGTAACCCCTCATGACAGAATCGAGGTTGTCCTCTGCCTCCAGGAGCTAAAGTTAGAGTGTGTGGGTATTTATAGGAGTTTGCATGACAGGTTTGGGCTTCTCACAGTTTATTGGAGGCATCTTTTGCAACTATGTGAGTCTCATGGTTTATTGATCTTGAACAAACTCCCTTGCTTCCCAGGTTTAGGAGACTTTACATGCTTCACCCATAGTGGGGGGGCCAATGTGGTAGATTATGTCTTGACCAACCAAGATCTCCTCCCACATTTTCAATATTTCTTAGTATCCTGCCTCCTTTTGGTAGACCATGCTCTTCTCACCTTTTCCCTCTCCACATCCTCCCGCCCCTTCCCCTACCTCCAAATCCACCCGACCACCTTCTTCTTTGATAAAGTTTATAGTGATGCCTACACCACTTGTCTTAAGGAGTAGCTCCATCCCATTTCCCACTCCAAGTCATTAGACATAACCACCGTCAAATACGAGATTCTCTCCACGGTCCTTGAAGAGGAAACCTTGGACTCTTACCCCCATTCGACTCATCAGTGCACCCATAAGCCCACCTTGGGCTCCTTCCCCATGAACTGATGGTTTGATGATGAAAGAAAAAACCTCCACAAGCAACTTCGTTTCACCCTTACATATGACCCCCCATCCTACCCTAGCCTCTACAAAGCCTACTTCAAACTCTATCGTAAAAAGCGAACATTTCTTTCCCGGAGAAGACGAGAACTTTGTGGAGCACTTTGCCACTCCCCAAAAGTCTTTTTGCGGGCCCTTATTCCTAGACATCATGCCATCCTACCTGACCTTAATCCTCAGACCATGTTTTCCCACACAACCTTCCTTTAGCATATCGCTGGGAAACCCCCAACCTGCATCCCCTCTGCCCCCTCCTTGTGCCACCTTTTCTCTGAGTGGGACATTAAGAGAGTTGTAAGAACTATGGGCATCAACAAATCAATAGATGAGGAAGGTCTTCAAGCCGAATTCTTGAAGCATGGCATCCAAGTTCTTCAGTCCTATTGCTGATTTATTTAACCATGTGGTTTGTTTTGGCTTCCCCCCTACCTGGTTAAGGCACATTATTCATCTGATTCACAAGTCAAGGAGTAGTTTTGATTCGAACAATTATCGGACTATCATGGTGGGCCATACATTCTCTAAGCTCCACGCCATAATATTACATCTGTGACTTTCTGATGAGCTAGAGAGTAGGCATTTCAGGGCTAGAATATAAGCCGATTTCCGCTTGGACTACTAGATGACAACCCACATATTCATGCTCCGAGCCATTATTGAGGAGGGTCGTCATCGCTCTTCGAAAGTTTATAGTTGTATACTTTTGGAAAGCATTTGGCACAGTGTTGAGGGATGCATTACTCCAGAGACTCTGTGACATTGGCATATTTGAGACCCTCCTAGCCTCCATCCTGAGATTGTATGAGTCAGTCGTGGGACGGCTTAGGATGTCACACAGCCTTTTCGACTTCCTCTAGAGTACAATTGGGCTAAAGTAGGGGTGTCCTCTCTTGTCGACACTTTGGGATCGATATTGAAGAGATGGAGTCTTTCCTCCATGAGCACATCCAAGAGGGGAATGGTTTCCTTCTACATTGGGTGTTGATCTCCCTTCTCCTTTTTGTAGATGACTTAGTACTGTTGTCTGCCTTAAGGTCATTTTCCGCTTGGTCTCTTTCCTTGATAGAGTCAGATCTTTTAAGACTCTACCACCAGGAGAGAGAGGTACCCCTACCTTGCACTTTGCTTCTCATAGGCTCTCGCTTTAGGTGACCCCAAAGGTTGTGCATGTGCATGTGGTTGGTTTTTAAAGGCATCTCGACTTCTCCAATTGGTGACCATGTCCCCAGAGCGCCTTCCCCTGTTCAGTTTCTCCCTAAATGCGTCGAGCCATCTTTGGCTGCCTAGACAGGTTCTTAACCAATCCATCAGAGAGGATATTTACAAATTATACATTTAGGTCACTTGGACTTCACTCTCGATGAGCTTGGGCTCGAAGATTTCCTTCTACCTTGAGCACTTCTTGGAGATATAGGATGGCATTATTGTCTGCCCCCTATACACGCGTAGGCATTGGATGCAGTCACTCAGGATCGCCCCTGAGACAACTTCGACTTAGTTCTCATTGACTCCAAGTGGAGACTGACCACCACCTACCACGATCTGATAGGATCTGTCAAATGTGCGATTGTGCCATCTATAGGAGCCGAAGGCAGATGCATCTCATTTTTTGGTGCCCCTTATACTATGAGATCAGAGGATGATATCTTTGCCTCTACAGGGGCTCAAGGAGATTCCTCTCCACCTTCTTCAAGTACTAGGACCAGAGATACCTCACCCTCTTCATCAGGGAGATATTCAGCCACAGGTCACAGATTCTTCACATGCTGCCCTGCCTTGAGAGGACCAAGACAATCATTTCTTATTTTAGTGTCGACTCGTCAGATTGGAGCAACAAGCGATAGACAGAGCCCTACCTCTGACAATAGAGTGGTGAGACCTTGGGTCTCCCCCCAGCCTCTCCCTCTGGGAGACCGAGTGATTTTATCTAGACCAATTCGGAGTGGCTAAACCACACATCAATCCATTCATTCTCAAAGGGTTAGAGGGATTAGGCCCAACCAGATCTAGAGCAAGGCACCTCTTACTCGTTAGATCCCTTCATAGCCACAATGGAGTCACCAGTGATCTATCCAAAGTTTCTTTCCTTTGGCCTCGGATACTAGGAGCATTCCTTGCTTCTACATCATCCCTAGGATCATACAGAAGGACTCCTCGACGACTTTGAAGAGCTTTGACAACGAGTAGGCGCCTTGTTTCCCCCCCTCACCATCGGCAATCAAACTCAGGAGATCTTGCCATCACTGGATTCATCTTCAGCTCTCTCACACGATCTTCCATCTTGAGGATCTTGAGTTGCTTGAGCATTCATGTACCATAACTGATATACATACATACATACATACATACATATATAATTGTCGTCCCCAACCTGCAGTCCCCTGAAAAATGAGGGTGCGCTCTAGCCGTCCCAGAAACTCGTCCCTGCGTTTCCCATGTCCCCCGTCCCCGAGGCCAGTGCAACTTAGTTCTTATGTCAGTTAGAGATATTTTGTTTTTATTTTTGAGTGGTTTAGCCTCCAAGTTGTGGGTGAGCAAGCCAAATGTTATATTTTCACATTATCTTGTAGGCTCATAACTTAAAATTAGGTGAGGTTAGTCTTATATAAATAGTGCCTCCCTCTCATTGTAAAAATATAACAAGATATGGGTTCATTATGAGATATTTTCTATTTCTCTTGGTTTATTGGAGCTCTTGATGCTATTGTTGGACACAATGGCCACACTGAGAGGGGAGGGGGTGAATCAGCGTGAGAGTAATTATAAACTTTTTACATTCTTTTAATCAATCAGAGTATATCAATCAATTGCATAATCAAATTCATCATGAGTCATAAGCAAAACATCACATCAAAAGAGACACAAGAATATTTGGAATTTGATCTTTATTTATTGTACATGGAAGACAACAATCTTCTCGATTACAATCAGCACCAACTGATAAAAAGAGCACCAACTCTGAAGCAGGACCCAGCCTGGTTTTCTTAGCTCCAACTAAGAATGGCTTGAGGAGTCCAATCCTCAAGTGCAAGTCACTACTTGCAAGCTTGATGCCAATTATTGATTGTCATCAATCTGCTGCTCAACCATCTCTGCTCATCATCATCTGTTCATCAATCTGCTCAACACTGCTGCAACACTCTTCTCAATCTTCTATGTTCATCTTTTGCTGGTCAACACTACTCATCACTGTTGGTCAATCTTTGCACATCACTGCTCATCGACAGCTTCTCTCATCATCTGCTCTACTGCACATCAATATCATCCTACACTGCTGGCCTTTATCAAGATATCAGGATCATCAACAAGGTCACTATTGTATATATCATTATTTGCATACTTTATTAGGCATCTGCATATAGGTCTGCTCTTATCAACATAGGATATGTATTACAGTGTCCAAGACACTATCATATCATCATCATCATAAAGCATAAAGATGCCTCATCATCAACATTGAGTCTTTCATAAGTTTTACTTGTCAAGCTTCTTCCTTGTTTGTTGGATTGATAGACCAAAACCAAACAAAAAGGTGTTGCTCCTGTTGTTCCTTTTATTCCAAAATCTCAATCCACTTGTGCATCTACTGCTGCAAAAACCACTGAAAGGACCCACAGACTGCTGCTACCACTGCTTAAACCCATAGTCATCATCTTCAAGCATGCATCATTATTGAGCAAGGTATCATAGTGTTTATCATCCAAGCATTGTTCAATAATACTTGTATCATTTTATTATCATAACGCTTTCATTATCATATATCATCAAAAGGTGTATGCAACACCATCATTTTATGACACCGCATACATACACTACTGTGTGTGTATATATATATATATATATACCCCACTATATCACTGCATATACTTCATCACTTATTCAATTCATCATTGTTCATACTACTGTATTCATACACACTTGTATACTCGTCACTTATTACTAAGCATTCACACATACCTTGGTTGCATACTAACCTTGTCTATGTGATGGTAGGTCATCAAGAATTCTGTCAACTTTCTCACCACTGTGACTGTTGCAACATATCGAGGCTGAGGATGACTGTGGAGACCCCAATAGTTAAGCTCTGTTGAAAGGTTTGGGTCTGCTCCTAGACCACCTTACCGCTGCCTCAAAAATTAGGGTGTTCATCAAAAAGAATTTACTACTGCTGCCACTATTATTCAGGACTATTCAAGCTTCTTGAACTTGGACTGTTTGTGCCCAAGAGAAGTCCTAGACTGGACTTCTTGGTGCTGCAAACACGTATACTGTGCAACCACCAAAATTGGACTGTTTCATGTGTAGAAAAGGCCTAATGCTTGTTACAAGCTTGGACTGTTAGGGCACACACTTTATTTATTGCTGCTGCTCCAACTGTGGAAAATTTGGGACTTTCTCTTGCTGCTATCAAGCTCCAAACAAGATAAAAAATAATGTCCAAAAATATGTGTATAAGTCTGCAATTTCGGGTCTGCTGCTGCTACACGAATTTCCTCAGTCAACTCTGCAAAATTCAGACTGTTATTTCTCTGCTGTAACCCTTGTTTCCAGAATTAGGGCTACAAAAGAATACAAAAAATTGTGTCTTCGTGGAAGAAATTCAAGACTGTTTAAGTGTTGAGAAAGGCTCTAGACAAGTCTCAAAAAAATATCAGACTGTTTGAAGAAATCTGCTGTTGGAAAAAATTTGTGTCTGCTCCTCTGCTTGACTGGTGCTTCTAACCACCCGAAATTCCTCAGTCCTTCACAGCTGCGAATTCCTTTGTTAGCTCCTTCGTTGGTATCTTTGGAGTGAGCAAGGATGTGTTTAAATACACATTGAAGTGTGTCCACATCCACAAGTAAGGTAATATTTTATTTTAAATTTAAATTTTATTTTTGACTTCAAAAAAATTCTTACCACCTCAATGGTCAACTTTATGTTTTTTTGTTATTTTTCTTACCACCTCAATGGTCAACTTTATGTATTTTTGTTATTTTTCTTACCACCTCAAGGTCAACTTTATGTATTTTTAATTTTTTATGTGAAACCATCCTTCAAGGTCATCCACCTTATTAAAATTTATGTCCATAAGTCATTACCACATTTAAGTGTATCCTTACTTCATTAGGTCTTCAATAGTCATAAGAGGGACCAAGGACCCTTATTTAAGGTCTTATCTTTGTCCATAAGCAACCTAGAGCACCACACACCATGTCATTATCATGGTGTCATCATGCCACCATGTAAGTGGGTGCAAGGTCTTTCTTATGCCCTAGGTTCCAAGACCCTAAATGCCCATATCATCTTCATTTCTTCAGGACCATTAAACCATCTAGTGTGTGGGTCAAAAGGCTTCTTCAAGGCCTTCCCTAGAGCTTCTTCATCAAGTGAGGGGCTTCAACCACCTTGACCATACTAGGAGACCTCCAGGGGTCAAGATATCACATGTGGGGTCACTAGGTCTTCTTCTGGGGTACCGTGACACCATCAGAGCATGAATGCGCACCTCTCTTTGGATGATCTTTTTGCTTGAAAGGTGAATGAAAGTGTATCTCCTTGCTCATTCCTTGGTTAATGTTGGTAAGATTATCTCCTAACCCTAGTTTAACATCATTCTTGAAGTGCTTTGGGCTTAGGGTTTCTTGCTAGCATTTTTTCAACTTAGTATGAGGAGAACCTTCTCATCAAAGGAGCTCTCCATTGTTAATTGGGCCTCAATAATTGCAAATTAATAATAATTGGGTAAACTGCAAGTATTTTACTTCATAATTAGTGAATGAAAGCAACTTTGTATGTTTGTAGGATTAATGTATTATAGTTCACAACATGAAATAGTTGGCACTTGGACAAAATTATATTTGGGTAAATAACTATTTTACGTATAATTAATTAATTAATACAATTTTTGCATATTTATAGCATTTATGTGTTCGCATTTTCAACATGATTCCAAATTGGAATAGTTGGTGCCTGGACAATTATAATGGAGGCAAACCTTTCCTCAAATTTAAGACTCTAAAATGAGTTTGCACATGAAGTGATTTAATTCCTCTCGGCGCTTGATAGAGCCATAGTTAAGATGGATCTATGCTGATATAATTCCTTCCTATATTTGTTTCTAATTAGGCAATATTGTCTTGAATGTTCACAGGTGATTGCAATACTTGAAAGGCTAAAACAGGAGCGGGAAAAGAAAGAAAAGAAGAAAGAATCAGTAAGCAATGATCTGGATATCAATAGCCAGTCAACTCAAACAAGATCAATTCCTGTAGAGCAGAAAAAACAAATAGAATTGTCAGAAGATGAAGATTGGATGAGTGATGACGATGAAGATCTAATATACATAAAATGATTGGCATAGCGTTCTAGAATATCCTCATTTTTTTGTGGGATATTAGAAATGTGAATGTATGATTGTAGATAAAGGAAATTGTTTAATGGGAATGACAGAATAACCATTCTTGTTAAATACAACTATGGTTGCCTGGTTAATTAATTGTAAAATGGATAGTTAAAACTCGGAAGCTAAGTTCAAAGTTGACTGCATAAATCTGAGGATTCTATTTTCTGTGATAATGTTGGTGTTTATTGCAAATATAATCTCCGCCGTTTTCAATTGAAGCATTTTCTCATGCTGTTTTTTTTTCAAAGCATTGCACGGTTGACAACTTACTTTCGTGATCCTAATATAAAACCAAAGTGCTTGTAGTAAAGCTCCTGACTTGGCTTTCATTATTTGCGTGCAAGGCAAAGTGCCTTAAACTTTTATTGCCATTGCTTATAAATGTTTGTGACCTTTCAAAAGAATATACATACAGGACAAAAATGTAGATTGCCTGCAATGTCAAGGTTTAATGTAGTTAAAATTTACTGCTTGCCTTTCACAGAGAAGGGGATTCCTATTATGCATAACTAACTTAGGAACATTTCACTACATACCTCAGTCCTATATGATCATTACAGATGGGGCCTTCAACCCGATGAGAAGGCTAATAAACATCCCCTTGATGTTTGAGGCTATAAGTTTGTAAATGGCCCTAGATATTGAGAGTAATAATTTTGGCCTCTCAGTCATGGCATTGAAGGCATGTTGAAAGGCTGATGCATTTCTGCACCTGGAGTCTTAAGTACAAGTTCCATTTATTTTGGACTTCAAAGTTGCTGGATTGATGCCAAAACTGGCAGAAATTGTACAAAATTCTGTGTGCCTAAAAGCTAGTAAATACGAAAAACTACTCATTTGAGTTGTAATGCTTCTTAAAATAGTTACTTTCATGTTGAGTTGAAGAGTCTTGGCAATGCTTCTTTATCTTAGGAAGCTAAGTAAATAAATTAGCTTAAAGATCTTAGTTACTTTCATGTTGAGTTGAAGAGTCTTGGCAATGCTTCTTCATCTCAGGAAGCTATGTAAATAAATTAGCTTAAAGATCCTACTTTGTTCTGTTTCATAACAGTTATTGAAAAACAGAATGTATTTCAGAGCAGTGAAATGCATTTCATCCTTGCGATGGTCTTATTTTTTATATTACTAGCATTTAAGAGTGTTATATTCTGGGGTATTTATTTAATACTTTTGCATGTATCTGGCTACCTTTCAATATAGCATGCCATTGAGATCTAAAATTGCAAATTGTTTTGCTTGCTGAACTGGGAAGACCTTTGTATTTTTGTTTTTATTTTGCTGAAAGTTTTGCCATTCATTACAAAACCAAAGCATCTGTTGTTGCAAGCAATGTATCAAGTTATTCTTGAAGGCACCACTTGGTGCAGAGATGATATTAGTTCATACATGGCATCCAAATGGGTATCAAGTTATTTTTGGAAGGCACCATTTGGTGCACAGATGATATTAGTTCATACATGGCATCCAAATGGGAAAGGTATATTAGGATGGAACTGTCTAAACAGGTGCATTTTTTTTTTACCGGATCCTGGTGAATATGAACTCTTTGAGCGCAATCTGAAATTTCTGTTATTTGTTGCCTGATTTTAAGCACATAAATGAAATCACGCAGCTCAAAAACCCGAGGCACCCTCACTTTGTAAAATCTGACACTGTTTTCGCGCGTTTTGAAAATTCCGTGAAATTTTTTTTGCCGCTTGTTTAGACATCGTATTAGGATTAATTGAGGTTGGCAGGCAATCAAAATATCCCAAAATTTTGATGATAGAGGGGAACTTCAAAACAATTATTAACCTTCCAAAAATGACGAGGGCTGCCTTTGGCATAAAGTAGCGGCTAGCTACTCTTCGTAGAAGATGTAAATTCATTAGCCACAGTTTAAAATAAATATTAGCTGACTAAAAATGAGAAGGGGTCGTACTCGTCACTCTGAGATACTCGTGGGGAACTCAGAAGGATCCCTATGAGAATAACCCCCTACAACTCGGTTCCTCCAATCTTGGTCCCCACCATGCAATTCAACACTCCAATGCAATTTGGAATCCCTCCATGGAGCTCTGTTGCTCCCTGGAATTATTTAGACATCGTTGTCCGCAGTGAGGTGACTGAACTTCAGACTCAGCTTCTGAAAGTTCTAGCTTGCCTCAATGCTTGAAAAATTCAGCTATGGATTGACATCCATGAGACTCTAATTGGCTTGGAGGAATTCTTGAACACACGAACATAAAGCAAGAATTCTCGAACTGAAAACAGAGGGCAAGTAGAGGATAAACCTCAACTGATCATTTAGCGAGTTGTACTCATTTTGATCCAGGAGGATATTGGTGGCCACCCACCTATTCCTCTTGGACCCCCACCATTGCTTCTTTCAGTTTTCCAGTTTCCTTAATTGTAGCACAATTTACTATTTTTGGCAGTTTTTCGGGTCCTAAACTTTCGGAGCCGTTTTGAGGCCCTAAACGACATTTTTTTGGTATCGAATGGTCGAGCAAATATGAGTCCGTTTCGGACTCAATATTTGTTGTTTATGGATGTAGTCTTTAAACAGATCTTTCTAACGATGTATCATGCGCGTCAAACGGAGGTAGTATGCTAAAGTTACGACCCCGGGAAATTGATGTACCAAGTTACCCAACGGGGCCCACATTAAGGCGTTTCACCTCCTAGGGTTAGGTTTTTGGATGTGTAGGGTTTCCATTGTTTCTCAATAATATATAGGCCTTCGAGCCTCATTATAACACAGAGTTCAGAGGCATGTAGCCGCCACATCTCTTCTCAGAGATAAGCTACCAGCACTCTAGCTAGTTTATTTCCATTCTGTATGTAAACAAGTTTCAGTTATTGATTAATGAAATGAAGTGTTATTTCTGCTGCATATTTGTTTTTATGGTTATTTGTGTATTCTGTTGCGTTCCTGCATAAATTTGGATCAGTGGTATCAGAGCAATCTGCTCTTTCTCGATCCTTCTTTGCATGTCCCCAACGAGGGTGGGGTATAAAGAGTTAGGGCTCGATCTAGTTGAACCTTTGCAAGATCAGCCTCACAAATCCTGACAGCCACCCATGGAGGACGAAAAGAAAGACGAGGGCGCAGAAGATTCTATCAAAATGTTGCTCGAGGAGGCCCTTGAAAAACAAAGGAACGCGATGATGGATAACTTCGCCCAGATCCTTCAACAACTTCCCACTGGCGGCGCATCTGCATCTAGCAGCCACTCTGGAGAAGCAACCCCTTTTAAGGTACAAGTAAACTTCGACATTCCCATATTTGATGGTCGAATAGATGCAGACGTCGTAGATAAATGGTTGAATCTATTAGAAGGATATTTTTCGGTTCATGACTTTTCTGATCAGGAAAAGATTACTTTTTCTCTACTCAAAGCCGCCCCCCATGTCAAGGACTGGTGGGAAACCTACTGTGAGAGAAAGGATGAGGAGGAACTCTCTCTGTTCTCGGCTGTACCCACTTGGAATTCTTTCCGAGATGCCATAAAGGGACAATATTATCCGGTGGGGAGCTGATGACAAGTACATCCAATGGACTACGCTGCGGCAGCAAAGAGATCAAGATGTGCATGAGCTGATGAATCTGTTCCATACCCTGTGCACCAAGTTGGGTATCAAAGATTCAGAGAAACATTTGGTGCTAAAGTACCGTAGTTGTCTGCACAGATACATTCAGGAGGAAATGGAGTTCCTCGACATCTCCTCGCTTGGTACGACATATTGGTATGCTGCCAAAATTGAGCAAAAATTCAAACAAAAAAAGCGAGACTTTGGATCTGCGAATCAGAAGCAAGGGAAAGGTGCCCCCAAACCACAGAACCAAGGACACAGCCAAGGCATGGCGACTCAAGAAAACTTGCCAAAGCCGCAAGCAAAGAGTAACACTGCAAAGCCAAAGAAGGAAGCGGGAAGTGGTGCGAGTTCCATAAGAGCCCCACTCACAACACAAGTGAGTGTCGGGCTAAGCAGTCATCGGTGGTCGAGATAAAGGCTTCTGAATCAGATGCATACTCTGACACTGAATCAAAACCCGAGAAGGGGAATGACAGAGGGAAGAAGATTATCGATGCAAAGCCCAATGCCATCGTCCACGAAGATCCAAAAGGAAGAACCAGAAGATTCAGAGGAGTGTCTTTTCCACTCCCAGATGTGGGTAAAGGGTTCCTCGCTACAGTTCATTGTCGACAATGGGAGCCAAAAGAACCTGATTTCAACAGAGGTCATGAAGCGGTTGGGTTTGCCGACCACAGCACACCCGCAACTGTACACCATTGGGTGGCTTCACGAAGGACGAGATCTTCGTGTCAGCCAGTAGTCTCGCCTTCCCTACAGCATCAAGCCCTTCACCGATGAGGTATTATGTGATATTGCTTCTCTTGATGTTTGTGATGTATTATTAGGTCAACCATACTTATGGAAGCGACATGCTGTGTATGAGTCTTGGCCTCGCGCTGTTATTATTACGTTGGGAAATAATTTGTATAGGATACCAGAGGTACCACCCCCTACCGCTATCTCTTTGGTTACTGCAAAACAATGCAGTAAGCTCATTTCCAAAACCGAGAAGTTTGTTTTCTTGATAATCTACCCTCAGGGCAAGAAGAAGATTGTGGCCACAACCTCCAGACAGGGCCCCTCTGCACGACAACAACAAATGGACAAGGTCGTGTAGGAGTACCAGGACATATTCACCTCACCCATCGAGGTGCCTCTCCATTGTCAGGTTAAGCACCCCATCGATCTGAACCCAGGTGCGCCGCTGTCCAATGGACCGATCTATCGCCGCTCTGTTCTGGAGAATGATGAAATCAAGAGGCAAATTCAGGAGCTGCTGTAGAAGGGTCACATCCGGCCAAGTTCATCGTCCTGTGGGAGCTCGATCGTGTTGGTATAGAAGAAAGATGGGACTTGGAGACTCTGTATTGACTATCGGGCGTTGAACAAGATCACTGCCCGGAATAGGTACCCGATCCCACGGATTGATGACCTCCTGGACCAGCTTAAAGGGGCGAAATATTTAGCAAGATTGACTTAAAGTCCAGGTATCACCAGGTACCGATCGAACCGACTGATGTGTCGAAGACTGCCTTCAAAGCCAAGGAGGGCCTTTTCAAATGATTGGTCATGCCTTTCGGGCTGACGAATGCTCCTGCAACCTTCATGAGAGTGATGGATGACATCTTGCGGCCATTCACCAACTCATTGGTAGTAGTGGACTTGGATGACATCCTGATCTTCAGCCAGACTTGGGAAGAGCACCTCCACCACATCCGATAGGTCCTCCAAACATTGCGGCAGCACAAGTTGTGTGCCAATTTGGACAAGTGCACTTTTGGCATGACCTAGGTTCAATATCTGGGATACATTATTGATGACTGTGGGGTACATGTGGATCCAACCAAGATCCAAGTCATTCGGGATTGGCCAGCCCCAACTACTCTAACAGAGCTTCGCAGCTTTCTGGGCCTTGCTAATTTCTACTGTAGGTTCGTGTTGGTATTCTCTCATATCACTTGGCCCTTGAGTCAAGTCACCAAGGGAGGAGCGAAAGCAAAATTCTTTTGGTCGGAAACTCAGCAGAAGGCGTTTGCAGAATTGAAACATCGCCTCTGCTGTGCCCCAGTGCTCACATTACCAGACTTGCAACAACCATTTGAGATCGAGACAGATGCCTCTGACTATGCTATTGGGGCGGTCCTTACTCAACAAGGGCATCCAGTGGCATATCACAGTGAGACACTGTCCGACACAGTCCGCAAATATCCCACTTATGACAAAGAGATGTATTCCATTGTACAGGCTTGCTGACAATGGAAGCATTACATTTTGGGGAAGGAAACGATCATCCACACAGACCATCGACCTCTGCAGTTCATGCAGACACAAGGGAAGTTACAGAACGATCGCCATCAGAAATGGTCCACATCTACAACAGTTTTATTTGAACATCAAGTACAAGAAGGGAAGCACCAATAATGTTGCAGACAGCCTCAGCCGACCACCGATCGTGGCGATAACGACCGTGCTCAATTATTGTGGGCACGAGACTTCTGATTGGCCGCTTCTCCACAAGAGCGATCTAGAATTCAGCCACACATACCAGACACTCTTGGAGGGAAACCAAGTTCCAAAATTTCACCTCCAGGATGTTTCTGTCACATGGGACACCTTTGTGTTCCTTCAAGCGAGCGTGCCAAGATGATTTGGGAAGCGCACTACAGTCGGGTCGTTGGGCATTTCGGGGTTGAGAAGACAGTGGCAGTACTGCAGAAGTATTTCTATTGGTCGAACCTTCGACAAAACGTCGGGAAGTACATCCGATCCTGCATTGCTTGCGCCATTGCCAAACCATCCATCAAGAAGCAAGGCCTCTATACTCCGCTGCCTACCCCTAGTCGACCTTGGGAATTCATCTCCATGGATTACATGTCAAGCCTTCCTTCTACTGAGCACGGCAACGACTGTGTGTTTGTGGTCGTTGATAGATTCTCAAAGATGGCCATAATGGCATCTTGCAAGAAGAATATCACAGCAGAAGCCACTGTTAAACTCTTCTTTGAACGAGTGTGGGTACACTTTGGGATTCCATAGTCTATAATCTCAGACCGGGACAACAGGTTCCTTAGTACATTTTGGTCTAGCCTATGGTCCATGCTAGACACCAAGCTCACAAAGTCCACAGCTTTCCGTCCCCAGACTGATGGCCAAACAGAGGTCGTCAACAGGGTGATCGTACACATTTTGCGCATGTACAACTCAAAGCATCCACGCACATGGGATGAGAGCCTCCCCTATGTACAACACAACTATAACCGAGCCCTCCACAGCTCAACCAACCACAACCCCTTTCAGGTGGGCT
The DNA here is from genome assembly GCA_001517045.1 of Pseudotsuga menziesii. Taxonomy (NCBI): domain Eukaryota; kingdom Viridiplantae; phylum Streptophyta; class Pinopsida; order Pinales; family Pinaceae; genus Pseudotsuga; species Pseudotsuga menziesii. The sequence goes on from LPNX010388691.1 coordinate 535,899, forward strand.
TGGGATTCCAGCCACTATGTCCCATTGACGTAGCCATGCCATTTGCAGCTACTCAGGCTGATTCAGCTCATATCTAGTCTGAAGTTTCCTAGGCAAACAGCTTCGTTGAGCGCATTCAGCACATTCGCCAACATGTTCATGACATATTGGACAGATCCAATGCTAAGTACAAGCAGCGATATGATCAGCATCGGGTGCAACACAACTTCCAGGTGGGCGACAAAGTGTGGCTACATCTGTAGAAGGAGCGCCTCGCTGGACCCCACCGTAAGCTTCGCCCACTCCAATATGGGCATAAACCATCACCAAGGTTGTCGGGGACAATGCCTTCGAGCTCAGTATTCCACCATTCCTTGGTTTGCACCCAGTGTTCAATGTGGACCGCCTTCGACCCTACTTTCCACCTCTACTAAACATATCAAACGTGGTAGAACAACTCACACCAACAGAGTTAAACCCCGATTGCATGGAACAAGTCACAACTGATCGGATTATGGACACACAGATCAAGAACACCCGCCAACAGAAGATTCAGCTATATCGAGTTGTCAAAGTAGGCCAACTCCTTCACTAGGGAAAGTGGCTCCCCAGGGACCAAGTTCAACAGAAGTTTCCTCATCTCATGGAGGAACTCCACGCAATGGGGACCATTGCTTCCTAAGGGGGGAGGAATGATCCAGGAGGACATTGGTGGCCACCCACCTATTGCTCTTGGACCCCCACCATTGCTTCTTTTAGTTTTCCAGTTTCCTTAATTGTAGCACAATTTACTATTTTTGGCATTTTTTCGGGTCCTAAACTTCCGAAGCCGTTTTGAGGCTCTAAACGATGTTTTTTTGGCATCTAATGGTCGAGCAAATATGAGTCCGTTCTGGACTCAATATTTGCTGTTTATGGATGTAGTCCTTAAACAGATCTTTCTAACGATGTATCATGCGCGTCAAACGGAGGTAGTATGCTAAAGTTACGACCCCGGGAAATTGATGTACCAAGTTACCCAACGGGGCCCACATTAAGGCATTTCACCTCCTAGGGTTAGGTTTTTGGATGTGTAGGGTTTCCATTGTTTCTCAATAATATATAGGCCTTCGAGCCTCATTATAACACAGAGTTCAGAGGCATGTAGCTGCCACATCTCTTCTCAAAGATAAGCTACCAGCACTCAAGCTAGTTTATTTCCATTCTGTATGTAAATAAGTTTCAGTTATCGATTAATGAAATGAAGTGTTATTTCTGCTGCATATTTGTTTTTATGGTTATTTGTGTATTCTGTTGCGTTCCTGCATAAATCCGGATCACATTTTCGACTCATGAAAACGCGAAGATATTATCCTCTTCCCCAAGATTAGAAATGGCTATCCTGGTTATACTTTTCATTACCTGAAAACTGAGATATGAGCACATAAGCCAAGGATCTTACAGGTTTTTTCCTCAACTCTGCACTGTACTTCGGGCCATGAGAATTTAGCTGTAGCTTGCCCTTATTTTATGTGTAATTGGGTAAAACTACTATTTGGATGGCAGCACGGTTTGAGAGATCTTTGTAGTTTAAATTTGCATTGAAAAAGGCCAATTTAAACATGAAATGCCAAGGGAAACTTGAGTCTGTCAACATAAAAACGCTCAATACTTCCTCAATGACAAGATAAGTAATAGCTTGACGACGGCATCCTTGTCAGGCCATATTCTCTCTTATCACCGGGTCATCGAAAAGAGTTCTATGGATGAATGGAATTTGGAAAATGATCCATACAATTGTAGTTCCCCGTGGGTTACACTATGCTGAGCTTTCATCTTTTTAAAATCAAATCATTGAAGTTGCAATTTTATGAAGATTTCGCTAGGTTTAAATTTGGCAGCTTCTACTGTAATCTAAGCTTTTATTAGTATATTTAATAAGCTTTAAGCCAAATTTTATTCAGGGGTGTCTATCTTTTTACCCTCATCATAATAGCCTTATCATAATAAAAGCTAAATGTTTCATAGATTTGAACTTTAGGTAAAGAAATTGTTAAACTTGTCTTCTCACCACTCACCATTCGAGCTGTATTTCATTAGTAAATATAATTATTATGCTGGTAGGATCATTCTTACAATATTGTAATGGTTATTGGTTTTATAGGTTAGATACTAAAACATATGCATACATAACTATTTTTGAAATAATATAATATGTTGTATATGAGTATGGGGAGTTGTATATAAGGAATTAGTTACTCTTAGATTATGCAATAGAGTTTTTAAGACTTGGTAACATTAATTTTAATAAGCTAAATTGTTACAATTGTAAGACTTGGTAACTTTATTCTTAATAAGCTCAATTGTGTTTAATTACAATTGAGAGATTTTTTTAAGACATTTCTTATTGGATCTATTTCTTTTTCTCACTACAATATTGTGAAAACGTATTACTTATGATAAACTGACCTTATGAAAATGGTCAGTTGATATGGTAAACTAGCATAGCCATTCAACTTGTGGCTGGTGAACATCGATAGGCCACTTGTCATTTTTGAAGCCCCGAACTTAAAAATAAATTTAAAGCATCAATTGAATAAACAAAAAGTTCTGTAAGCATAAAACAATTGAAAATATTATAATTAATGCAACGGTTCCAGTTAACCATTTAACTCAGCTCATTTAAATCTTAATCAAGATGCATTTAAGCATAACAATATATAGACGACCATGAAATGAATCTTGTTTGTATGCTTGTTACACCTGCGTTAATCTTGTTAATCTACTCAATAAAGCCCAAAATGTCAATTAATATCTAAATGCCTATCAACCTAATGAAACTTTGATTTGTGTACAATATTGTGTAAACGTATTACTTATGATAAACTAGGCTTATGAAAATGGCGAGTGAAAATGGTATATGAAACTTTGATTTGTGTTTTGGACATGGTTTATGAAAATGGTAAGTCAATATGGTAAACGACACTTTGAGAATTTGATTTTTGTTTTGTTTTTAAATGATTTTAAATTAATTAAATTATTATTTATAATGTTATTAAAATTATTTATGTAGTTATTAAAATTAAAATTATTTTATTTATAATGTTTAATGTTATTAAAATTATTGTAATATTGTTATTAAAATTAAATTATTTATAAAATTGTTATTTGTTATTAAAATTATTTTAAAATTATTAAAGCCTATTTACAATGATGATGATGACAATGGTTATGTTGATGATGATTATGACAATGGTAATAATGACATGATGATGTTGATGATAGTCTTACTGTGATCATGATGTTGGTCTCACTATCATCATCATGAACATCAATACATCACGACATGGTTGCTAAGGTTTTACAAGTTACTCAAATAACTGTCATATAAGTTCATTATAAAGCTTAAACCTTAATAACAATTACAACTTCAACTCTAAGCCTTATCCTATTTATCCCTATATTGCATAGAAGAATGGGCAATGAACATGATGATTCTATTGAGGAGAGAATAAGACATATGTCCACTCTAGGGGCAACTCCTACTGGCCAACAACTGTCTACCTCTTGCTCCTAACCCATGAAACCAATCTAAAATGATGGCAATGATAATAGAACCAATTTACAATGATTATGGCGATGATGATCACGGTGACAATGATGACGATGAGGATGACAATGACAATGATTATGTTGATGATGATCATGATGTTGGTCTTACTATGATCATGATGTTGGTATCAATATGGTCTTACTACCAAGGAGGATAGCATAATATATATGTTCACTTTGGGGAAGGTAGGTGAGGATAATGGATAAGTTGAAGAACCATGCAATCCCGTTCTTACAATGTGGAAACTCTACAATACACCTTCCACTCTAGGTGATCAAAATTGATTGATTCCATGTGCAAGGGGCCAATGTTGGATTTTTTGCAAACTTTTTTTGCATCTCACAAAAATGGACCTTATCAACCTAAACTTATACTTTGGTGATATGGGAAGGTTTTCAAAAAATATTGGGCTCCTAAAAGAATATTGGGCCAATGTAGAATTCTATGCAAATTGTGGTTTCATCTCACAGAAACTGGTGTAATCAACTTGACAGAGTACCTCATAGGTCATTTTAAGGCATCAAAATCTGAATCTGAATCATCAAGATCTGAATCAATGAAAGGATTGACCATAACATGTTCTTCTTCATCTAACACAGCTAATTCTTCATTTTCTGCCTCATATTCAAATTCTTTATCTTTGACATCTACCTGCTCCTGATCCGCATCACATTCAATTTCTTCAACTTCTTGGTTTGACAGAACTACCTTATCCTCTACATCATCCTGATCTTCTTCATTATCAACTTCTTCCATTACAATATATTTTACAATCCTTTCTCTTGGATCATACCTAACTACATATGACCAACCTGATTTATTTGGAACCAATGAACAGAACACTTGCTCACAATGACTTGAAAGGATATAGGGCTCTGTATCCGACTCAAATAGCCTTGTATTAATCATGGAGAATCCATTAGCATGCTCAATAATAGTTCTATCAGGATCATGTTCATTCATTCGTAACCTGTATCAACAAATCTCAAAGAGAACTACTTTGAAGGATTCAAAGTCTAACTCTAGTATATCTTTCATGTAGCCATAGTATCTATTTTTAGATAATTCTGGGCACCTATCAGTGCTAGAGGAAACATTAGTAACATGAAATACTGCACTTATTACTCAATCAAAAGTTTTCTTCTTATCATCCAACTACTTGATGCAATTTTTTTCTGCCATTGAACAAAATAGCCTTGTAGTGTTTTACACACACACACACATATATATTCCAAAGAAAAAAATTGCTTTATTCACACTAAATAAACATCGGCTGCCCTCTAGGAGCATACATAAAATGCATAAAAAAAGCCCCACATTTTATCACAAAAATTGTGTGGGCTCCTCTTATCCTCAGCGGGATCCTGTTGTTCAGCTTGTTTGTTTTTACAAGCTTACATACTTGTTAACTTCTTGGTTATTTAGAAAATGAGTCACCTCCATTAAGACTGGAGGGAGGGCCAAAGCCAATGTTAAGAGTTTATCAGCCTCAGTGTTCACCTCTTTGTAAATATGTTGGAAAGTGATTGACTTGAATGTAGCCATCTGATATCTTAAGGCTCTTAGCATATGCTGAAGGTGAGGAGCATTTATCTGAATGTTGTCGTTTTCCCAATCTGTTGTCAGCTTGGAGTCCCCAAATAGCTGTAAACTTTGGACTCGTTTTTCCTGAGCCAATTTGAGAACTGCCCAGAGAGATACAAGTTCTGCTTTGTTGTTTGTGCCCTACCTTGGTGCAAATTTTATCTTAAATATTGTGTCCTCATTGAGGTAAAAGATGTCTCCAGCTCCTCCCAATGGTGGTTCCCCTTGATTGACTCCATCAACGAAACCCAATGGTTTTTTTTTATCTATTTCCAAAGCTTTAATATTTCTTGTTGGTTTTGGGTTGGGCAACACTTGATGTTCATTTAACTTCTGCAGTAAAAAAGTTACCGTTATCTCTAAAGGTGTCCAAGTGTTTTTGAAGATAGCTCTGTTTCTCGTTTCCCATATAATGAAAACAAAAAGCGCTGGTAGGGCTTCATGGGTCCGTACCCTTTCATTTCCCCACCAACACTTTAATCAGATCTCAAGAGACTCATACTCATCTGAATTGGAAGAAGGATCCAGCTTGTGGCTGACTTCTTTCCATACTGTGCCTGCATTATTACATTAAAAAAAAGGTTTGTGCACGTTTCTCCTTCAGCTCTGCATAAAAGGAAAATTCTAAGCCCCATGAATCCACATTTTAGTAGTGCTTCCCACGTTAAAAGTTTGTTATTCATAGCCAACCATAATGTTAAGATGGATTTGAGGGGTGCCTGTAGTTTCCATATTCAAGACCACCACCAACATTTTGTTTGTTGGTACTCCAGTTGAACTGTTGTTTAGTATCCCAGCTTAGCTGAGAACTTTCCATCTTTCCCACTCCATGTCCATATTAGTTTGTCCCTATCCTATGTTAAAAGAATGAAGCTGTTTCCAAGTTAGTTTATATATCTGCTACATTCTGCTACTTCATTCTCCTCTAGCCCCAACTCTTGTTCCGTTTTCCATACTATTCCTCTGTGATCCTCTGTCCAAGAGCTTGCATCTGCTAACAATCTGAATCCTCTGTCTACTAGCTGAGTGATCAAGTGATCCGTTAGTATGAAGTTATCACCTGACCCTGCCCACAAATATCGTCCTATATGGATACTTCTCCCATTATCAATTTTCCATGCTACCCAATTCCCTATTAGGGGAAATGCCAATACAAAAGCTTTCCTGCATACCGATCCTCCTTTGTGTGTTTTGACCGACTGTCTGAACCATTCTTCAATTAAGGAATTAGGGAAGTATTTGAGTCTAATTGTTCTTCCCCACAAGGACTCGGGATTCTCAATCATGTGCCACAAGGATTTGGCTTCTAGAGCTTTGCTAAAGAGCTTAAGATTTTTGATCCCCCAGTCTCCTTTACACTTGGGGAGGACTATGGTGGTTCATTTCACTAATGGAATCCCCTCTGCTTTCTTACTTGCTGTCCATAAGAAGGACAAACATGTTTTCCTTATTCTTGATATAATTCCTTTGGGTATGTAAGAAATCGAGGCCCAATACATAGGGATGCTCTGCAATACTGCTTTGAACAGTACCAAACACCCTCCTCTTCTAATTGTTCTTCCCCACAAGGACTCGGGATTCTCAATCATGCGCCACAAGGATTTGGCTTCTAGAGCTTTGCTAAAGAGCTCAGGATTTTTGATCCCCCAGTCTCCTTTACACTTGGGGAGGACTATGGTGGTCCATTTCACTAATGGAATCCCCTCTACTTTCTTACTTGCTGTCCATAAGAAGGACAAACATGTTTTCCTTATTCTTGATAGAATTCCTTTGGGTATGTAAGAAATCGAGGCCCAATACATAGGGATGCTCTGCAATACTGCTTTGAACAGTACCAAACACCCTCCTCTTCAAAGAAATCTGTTGGTCCACATGGAAACCCTATTTTTGATTTTTTTATATAGCCATTCCCAATCCTTACATGGATATGCATTTGGTTTTAATTGAAACCCTAGGTACTTGAAACCTTCTGATAGAGGAGATTCTGAGACTAGGATTATCTCCTTGGCTTGAGTTGTATTTCCTCTTAAACCTTGTTATGTGATAGTTTCGACTTTTCCAAATTGATTTCCATCCTTGTTGCGGTCTAATAGTTATCTAGAACTTTAACCAAATTTGCTAGATTTCCCAAGGTTCCTTCTCCAAACATTAACACATCATCTACAAATAAGACATGAGTAAGTTCAATTTGATTGTCAATTCTTACTCCCTTTATCCTCCTTTCTTCCCTAGCATTGTGTATGGATATGCTTAGAGCTTCTGCTACTAATAAAAAGAGAAAGGGAGAAAGAGGACAACCCTGCCTTAGTCTTCTTGTTGGGAAAAATAAATTGGAGGGCGAACCATTGATTAGGACCACAACTGAGGTTGAATTAATACACCCCATAATCCATTCCACCATCTCTAATGGAATTCCTATCTTGATTAAGAGAAACTGCAAGAAGGTCCAACTCACTCTATCATAGGCCTTGGATAGGTCCACCTTTAAAGCAAACGTTGTTTGCTTGTCTTTTTTGATGGAGTGCATAGCCTCCTGGGCTAAGGATACCGCATCATGGATTTTCCTATTGAATAAAAATACAAATTGTTCTTCTGTTATGAAATGAATTAGGATAGGTTTTAGTCTCTGTGCTATTGTTTTTGCTATGACTTTATAAATCATGTTGCAACACGAGATTGGTCTAAAATCCTCAAAGGTTTCCCCTTTCTATTCTTTTGGGTATGAGAGTGATGAAAGTGGCATTCATAGCCCTAAGACCGTTCCAATCCTTTGATACTCTCTTACCACCTTCAGGACATCAGCCTTGAGCAGTTCATAAAAACCAATAAAGAAATCTAAGGTGAACCCATCAAGGCCAGGGATTTTGCCTTTTTGGAACGAGTGCAGAATTTTGCTAAGATCTTCTTCTGACACTTCTTCCGTTAGATCTTGTTTCATCTCTTCTGAAATTAAACTAGGGAAGAGATCCAGTACTTCTAAGATTTCCTGAATGGGGCACCCTAGAGGAGCTATAAAGCTTCTTTGGAAATGCTTTTCTACTGTTGTTGCATTGTCTTTGAATGTTTGTGCTATTCCACCTTCTCCTTGATTTCTAATATGGTGTTGACATTTTTTCCGTGAGAGGCATTTCTATGGAAGAATTTAGTATTTTTGTCCCCAGCTTCTAATCAAAGTGCCATGCTCTTAAGTCTACACAGTTTCTCTTCATCAGCTAGTATTCGACTTCTCTTCTGTTCCTGAACTTTTAAGGACTAAAATTCTTCTGTAGATAAGATCCTTGTTGTGTTGGAGTTGTATATCTTTGAGATTTTCTGCTCTGAGTCTTTGAGCTCAAATTGTTGTGACTCTTTGTATTTCTTCCCCCACTCCTTTGAGAGTTTCTTGATGGTTGATAGCTTATCCATCATCTAATACATGCAGTTGTATAAGGACTACACATCCAACGGTTATATATATATATGATCCAAATGCTTAGAATACAATATTGTCAACTATTAAAAATATATAGACTAGCAATTTCTTATGAGAAACAAACAATACTAGCACATCTAATATACCAAACAAAAATGCGGGTAATGATCTGTTTATTATTTGCACCATTCACTAAATCAATTTCCCTTTGCATAAGATTGACATCTGATTTAGAGTGATGAAATATTTTAATCAACTCCACTGCTCCATCCCATGATAATTTTTTGTTACATTGTTCTATCCATGCCTTCATTAGGTCAATATTATTAGCAATGTATAAATGTAGTGCATCCCACTCTCGAGTAGTTGTGTGACAAAAAAATTAATAATTAGGTACACATAGTAAAGCGTAATAAATGATGGATGGATAAAATTTATAAGATTAAAGAAGTAGGAATTTGAAAGAATATGGATGAATAAAATTTATAAGATTAATGAAGTAGGAAATTGAAAGAAATATAATTTACACTATTATAAAAGTTGATATGATTTGTTGTCTCATTACCTTTTAATTTCCTAATTCTACCATTTCCCAACAAAATTCCCCTTCATATTTTTTCATGGAATCAACATCCAAATGCGTGGCATAGTAATATTTGGTAACGCTACTTCAATAAGATACTTACTAATATACACCGTGGATTGATATACCATATATCCCTCAACCATAGAACCCTCAAGACATGATCTTTGTCTAACAAAAAATTTCAATGCCTTCAAGTGCCTCTCCATCATCCACATTGACCTTGCGTGTATAGGTTCACATATTTCAATCTCCTCAACTAGTTGTATGAGGTAGTGTTCTTGTGCGTTGAAAAAGATTGGAGGAAGATACTTTAATACTAATTACCACAAAAATGTGTTAGCTTCAGGGCATCATGAATTGTCCATTTAAGTATTCCAGGGAATTGAAATTGTCCTTGACCTATTGGTTTGGAGATGTCGTACATAGTGATGCCAACACATATCTTTAGAAGTTCATCAATGAAAGACTCAATAAATGCATCCATATCTTTAACTTGGTACTTACCTAATTATTTGAAAATACACACATTTATTACATTGAACATATAATATATTATTATATCTAACAAACAACTAATTAAGTATAATGGAAATTGTATGTATTTCAAAAAAATCATAATTAATTTGAACAATTACCTAGAACAATCATTGTCAACATTGTGTGCTCCTTATTTATCGACATCCAAGGAGAAAAGTCATCGTTTATAAAAAAAAATAGGACATAATGAGTAAATAAATATCTTCTTCTCAAATGAATTGACACCATCATCTACCAATGAAATCCTAACATTATGAGGATCTTCTTTAAAATTCTACGATCTTTCTTTGATGCCCCTAAATGCGGTACCATCTGCATGCATTCGTAGAAAACCATCTTCACTTCTATTGTGTGCATAATAATCCATAAATTGTGCCATGTTTTTGCACCTAAACAATCATTGGAAACGTGGAATTATGGGAATATAAAAAAAACCTTTGCGGGGAACCTTATTTGTTACTTGATTGGTTCAATATATATTAATTCCACATTGAGGGAAGTTCAACTTTGTTGCATTTTGTCCATAATATATAATGATTCCATTAAGCCATGCATCAATGGCTTCATACTCCATTCCTAAATCATTCAAAATGAGAGACAATTCTTGATATGTGCAAGGTAAATGATTTGATGATACTAGAAGAATATCACCTAACAATCTTAAAACATTCAAACAAAAATTTTAAGTAATGAATGTTGCTTGTTAATTTTGCATCATCCTTTTTACAATATAATCAACACTTATAAAAATAGAAAGAACAAAAAAATGTATTCAATATTGTTAGAATATAATCCGACAGGATTATTGTAAATAAATAATTAAATAGGAATTTGAATAGTTGCCCGGGAAGGTGAAAAGGATGGTTCTCAATCGCCTCATTGTAATCTATAAATTAATGTTTTAGTCGTGAATAGAATATCGAATCGGGAGTTATTACCAACAAGTGGTATCAGAGCAGGTTCCTGCCATAACTCCTGCTGTTAAAATTTCAGTCCTGGCAGCCTGTATGCTCGCCAGTCTGCCCTCTGCTCTTCCCTCCTGCCAGTGCATTCATTGTATGCGTTATTCTCATTCTCATGAGACTACTACTGCGTTGAAGACTCTGGAAGTGTAACCCTAACCCTAGTCTGCATCACGCTCTTATTTCCGCTGGTTTTCTTATGCGACCTCCATCTTATATTATTCCTGTAGCTGTTCTCCATGAGTCAATTACTGTTTTAAACATGCCCTCGACATCAGACTCCTTTGACATATCCCCTCCATATTGAAGCTGCTGGTGGCTCAGCCCTTATTTATGGACCGAGCTTAGTTCACAAGAACCTTACAGCCTGGAAGAAACACAGTGATCTTGACCGCGATCGTAAGGTGGAGGAAACACGAAGGGAAGGGCATTGGTATTGGCATAGAGAGTGCCCCTAGGTTAGCTGGTGAGCAGGGGGAACAAGCTTGTTAATCACCGCGTTATTTGCTGCGTGGAGCATCGTGTTTTGTGCTGAAATTTGATGTGAGGAGAGACTGCTCGTGGAGAGACAGTCACATTGAAGACTGCGTGGAGACTGCTGCCTGCCCGTAGAGCCTGTTGAAGGCTGCGTTGGAGTTGGGAGAACGTGGAGGCATAAAGGCGCTGAAAATTAGATACATGCATCACAGATACGTGCATCACAGAGGCGACACCATTAATGGTTTGTAAAAAAAAAATCTACTTTGTCAAATCTACCACATGCATGCGATGAATATCCGATGCCTTGAAATTGGATTCTGTTAGAGTTTATCCGATGCCTTGAAATTGGATTCTGTTAGAGTTTAGACATATTGAAGCCGAATATTTGAGAATATGAAAAAGCATTTGGTAGATATATGACATGTTGGCGCCATCAATCCAGCACTTTTAAAATACATGCGGCAGATATGTGGCACTGTCGATGGTTTGTAAAAATATATTCTGTTGGGTATTTGGCATGCGACCATCGAATATCCAATTCCTAGAAATTGAACCGGTGTCAAATATCGAAGATTAGACACACTATGAATATCAACGTTGTCGAAATTTCGATCCAAGACTAGCGTGAAGACCTGCGTGGAGAGTGAATCGGTTCGTGACCTTCTGCTGCTGCGTGGAGAGTGAATCAGTTCGCGACCTTTACTGTTGAGTTTTTGTGATCTATTGCTGCGACCTGCGTGGAGAAGATTGCCTTGAACGCTGAAATAGCGTGGAGGAAGCAAAACCCTAATTTTAACCTAATTCCTATGCATAAAAGATGACTGCGATTTCCAGCGTGGGCTGCGTTGAAAATTGCTGAGCACGTAGAAGACTTCCTGGGAGATATAATTTTGAAGAGCCCGCGTTGTGTATGCTGCGTGAAGAGACCTGCGTGAAGCCTGAAGAGCCGGCGTTGTGTATGCTGTGTGAAGAGCCCGAGCTGTAATGCTGTGGAGAAGAAACTATGTTGTGAAGCCTGAACAATGCGTTGAAGCCTGAATGGTGAAGGTCGTGAATGGTGAAAGCTGTGCGCACAATTAGAGACTGCGAATCATTTTGATATATTGTGATTTTTGATATATTGTGATATATTGTGATATGTATTTTTGGGGAATGCACAAACCCTAGACTGTTTTTTGTAGACTGCGCACTATTGTATCGCTATTGGAGACTGCCTATTTATCAAAGCGACTTGCTGTTGATAAATGGGGTAGGATTGGTGGCTGCGTTGAAGAGAGTCTGGTGACTATTTTGAAGGCTCCGTTCTACTTGAAGGCTGCCTTGGTTTTATTTTATTGATTGATATAAAAATTGAAGACAGACTGATATATATGCTAAGTATATATACTGCTTGGAAACTTTTATATGTTGCTGGTGTTTTGCGCTGTGTAAATCTAGACTGCTGAAAACCTATTGAAGACTGCGTTGTATGCTGAAAACCTATTGAAGAGCTCCCTGAGTGGAGCTGCGTGGAGCTGAATGTGAAGATTGTTGCTGCAATCCAGACAATTGTTGTTGCTAATCACTTGATTTTGTAGGGTATATAGTCTGGTGCTTGATTTTTGTGCACTTATATCATTTGCACACTAATATATTAGCTTCTGGTGCCTCCACATATTGTATAAAAAGGAATGTTGTTGTATATCTTAAGCACGTGATTGATATATTTTGTATACTGAAGAAGCTTGTGTATGCTCACCTGAAGCTTGCATTGTACTCACCTTGGCAGAGACTGTAGACCTGCAAGGTTATTATTTTTTCTCTTTGTCATATCAAGTTCATTATTGTAAATTAAACTAATAGTTGTAAAGATGCTCTCTTTGGCATCTAGTATTGGTGCTGCCCTAGCTGGCAAAGACCAATCCAAAGACCCTTCCAAGGGAGATTGCGGCAAAGAGAGAGGACAAGGAAGAAGAAATTTCAGAGGCAGAGGGGGCAGAAGCAAAAGATCAGACTTGAAGTGCAAGCGTTGTGGAAAGACTGGGCACACATCAGATCAGTGTTGGGCTTCATGGGATTCCATCAAAGACAAGCACAACCAGAAGAAAGATGACCAAGATGCTAG
>LPNX010388691.1:551797-596700 GCA_001517045.1 Pseudotsuga menziesii
ATATTCAGAAACATGCTCAGACTTACGAACACCCCTTCGGATTAAGAGGGGGATTGTTAGAATATAATCCGTCAGGATTATTGTAAATAAATAATTAAATAGGAATTTGAATAGTTGCCCGGGAAGGTGAAAAGGCTGGTTCTCAACCGCCTCATTGTAATCTATAAATTAATGTTTTAGTCGTGAATAGAATATCGAATCGGAAGTTATTACCAACAAATATGTATGGAGAATTGTATTGCACACCTTAGGATTTGTGTGAGGAAAGTGTTAAAAAAACCATTCAACATTTTAAATTTTTCCAACAATAAAATTGCGGAGAGAAGATTTGTCTTTGAGCCTCCATATAAGGTTTTTTCTGCCTTCACAACAAAGATACTATCTTCAACTTATCCATCGAAGTTATCATCAATCAACGAAGCATGGAACATGTCATTGATCAATCTATTTATCCCATAAGTATGAATTATGTCAATATCATCATTTTCCTCATCCATAGGATTAAATTCACCATCTTCATTATCGACTCCATGATGATCTCTTTTAGCTTATATACCAACATTTCTCTTTCTCATTGTTTGATCCAATCCTAGGACGCTTTCTATTTGTTAAATTACAAATTACAATACATTTTTTTAGTATATATACAAATCAAATACTAAAGAAATAAATTAAAACTTCTAAATTAAATTAATAAGAATAAAAATTAAACATGTAACAACAAAATTCATCTAGTACATCGTACCATTGGATGAAATTCATGCCGCCCCCCTTCGTAGTGTTGAATTTTAATCCAATCTTCAATCCTTGCTAATTATTTAAAATGATTCTTTAAACATTTATTTCATCCCATAATTTCATTGCATAATCAATATTCACTTGTAGCGAAAATAAAACAAGGATTACTTAAATATAACTATGCACAAGAGACACAAAGATTTTACCCCGGGAAACCCAAAAGAGAGAAACCCCAACAAAATTTTCTCAAAATAAATCCATCCAATTCAAGTACAATGCCAATCATGAAGATGAACCCCATCAGGAGAGAGGTTCATCCTCCTTCACAAGAAAGCCTAGAAAGGGTAGATAACCTTCCAAGAGAATAGGAGAACCCCAAAAATTATGCTTCTTGCCTTTGCTAGGACTTGCTTAGAGGTGCACACTTAGAGAGAGAAGAAGATGTGATGTTATTGTGTGCCAAATGAAGTGTGAGAACACTTCTATTTATATTCTCTAGTAGACTTTATTTTCACTCTTGAGGTCGACTTGTACTTTTGTCTTCTAGGGCCAATTTACCCTTTTTATTGGGGTAGTTGTGCTCTTTCTTACCTTCAACTTTCTTTGGGAATTCTTCAATGGATTTCCTTGACTTCTTGGTTATTTCCTCATAATATAAAAGTTCTCCTCATTGATGTACATCTCCTCACATGCATATCAAATTCCCACATAGAGCTCTCATGTTGATTTGACCATACTCTAAGAAGTCATATAAACTTCTTAGAGCCAATGTCAAATTCAGCATTAGATTAGACTTTGTATTTTACACAAGGGAATGATACACCCCATCAAATAGATAAATCGACTCTCTCTAATTAGAATTGATCACCCTCGTTATGGAGCATTCCCACATAGAGTGATGCATGTGACCACTAGCCTTCTACATAGTCAAATCCACGTGAATAATAAAAGGCTAAGCATTCAAGCCTCAATACACATAGTCAATATCACATATGACTACTTAGGGATACCAAGGGGCCATTCTCTACCAACCATTGGTAAACTCAACATGACCTTTCTGGGAGAATAATCTATAGAATGTTTGCTTGATGCTGGAACCATAGAGAAACATCAACACCCCTTCTCTTTGAAGGAGACATTTTGCATCATGCCAAGCCACATACTTGGTGAGAATGTCCAATAGAAACATATACATCACCCCAAGCATTACACTTGGTGAGAATGTCTGTAATCCATATTGGATTTATACTCACGTATTTTGCTCATAACCAAAATGGATATCTAGAGAAATACTGTGCCTGGGCCATTCACCACTAGAATAACCCTGTGAGTGAATGTATCATTTACCAATAGCATAAACCCTTAGATAAATGCCTACCCCATACTACTCGTTTGACGATCCATCACTAGCCATATCAACATTGCCATTTCTTATGAGTGGATATTCAGTAGCTCGTCTGTATAACCATCTCAATGTCTGGTCCATTCACCTCATGTGAATGTCTGCTACTCACTGTTGATTGTACAACATTAGGAGTCATTCTCCAAGACTTGCGTGGTATCAAGTTAAGACATTGTGTGGTATCAAGTCCTATATATGTCCTCGTGTATTGAGGTGGATTCCTGTACAGCGAACTTGTGTTGTATCAAGATTGGAAGTTTGTGTTGTATCAATATTGGAGTCTTGTGTTGCATCAAAACTGTGGACTTGTGTTGTATCAAGTCAATGATTCTCATAGACGGTACTCGATGAGAATAGATCTCCAATTATGGAGATGTACTTGTGTCGTATCAACTCATGTGGTTATACTATGTGATATATTGCTAGTCATGGTCACTAAGTGCTATAAGTATCCTTTAGGGATTAGCTACCCCTAGAGTGAATGACTTTAGCATATGACTATATGGCTTGGGGTAATATATATGATCATCAATATCGAATAATTCTTTCAAGTATGATATGATAAGATGGATAAATAATTAATACAAATATGGACCATGCAATAATTATTTAATGATAATGAGATAAACAATAGAGAAAGATAATTCGAATTGCCCATGCAAATGTTTGAGAAAAATCAAGTTATAAAGATTCAGTAAAATATGAATGCCTCAATCAATGCCTCAGTCAAATCATTATTTGAACTACTAATGAATGTAATTAGTGAAGTAAACAAGAGCTTAATGTTCATCAATCAACATGCATCAATTAACTAAAGATATCCATGAAAAAGTTAAAATAGAAATTGTGCATGGATGGCACCAAGAGTGAAACATGGATGACAAATAAGTTATCTTGTTAACTAAGTGATAAACAATCAGTTAACATTCAGTTCATGTCAATTCAAGACAATGAACATTCAGTTAAAACTAATTGAGGAAAGGAAGGGCGCTAATGTTTGCATTGAGGGAGTTCTAGTTAGCTCCTCCTTGTGAAATATGTTATGTGGTGCTCTCAATGTGTAACTGATCCTCCTATGTGCTACCTTGTGCATGCTAGGTGTTTTGGCTTGTTATTAATATGCTAGGCATATGGAAAGTTCAATATAGTTGCATACAATTGTTTTTGCAGGGTTACATTGGATCTCTCTTCTTTACTACTGTGGTGATATCTCTTATTGGGAAATCCACTTATGTGTTGTAAATCATTCTTTGCAAATATATCTATCATAATTAAATAATTGTTGGGGTTTTCATCCTCCGTGTTTGGAGGGTTTTCCCAGGGTATATCTTGTCTCTCATGGTTGATTGATTTATATGGATGATTTATGGAGTTGATTTATATGGATGATTTATGTGGCTGATATATTTGTAATATTTACATGTGGCTGATATATTTATGATATTCACATGTGGTTGATATATTCATATGTGGCTGATTTATGAGATACATATGTGCTGAAATTGATTAATACAAGTTTTAAAGTTCAAACTTCTCTGATTTTGCTCAAAATGTCAACATGGTATCAGAGCATAGGGAATGAAAGAGATTAGTTTTCTGCAGCAAGATAAGCCTATTCATATCTTGAAGTGTTGAGAAAAATATTACATCCATGACACCAATCTTCGTTCTACCGGAAGACCAACTTGAAGGCAAATCAAACTTCAACACATGGAAAGAGATGGGGTTGAATATTCTAGAAGAG
The DNA here is from genome assembly GCA_001517045.1 of Pseudotsuga menziesii. Lineage (NCBI taxonomy): Eukaryota > Viridiplantae > Streptophyta > Pinopsida > Pinales > Pinaceae > Pseudotsuga > Pseudotsuga menziesii. The sequence continues at coordinate 555,682 of LPNX010388691.1, forward strand.
AATGATCTTGATTCATTTATGACCACTGTGGTAGAGGAGCCTATGACCAATGAAGAGAGAATAAACTTCAAGAAGAATTAAGCAAAGGCCAAGCATATCATCTTTGATTTGGTTAAGGACAATCTCATGTCCATGATCATTCCGTTGAAGACTGCAAGGGAGTATTTTGTTACACTCACTAATCTTTTCAAGAATAAGGTCTCGATTCAAGAAGAGGGGCAAATCCAAAGAAATATTATATACACAAAAGAGGAGAATCTTTTCCTCATGGAAAGAATGAAGAAAGGGAGAAATCCTTTCACTACAAAGAAGCTCTTCCATTCAAGTGAATAAAGAAGGGCTATGGTATTCTCTGCAAGGGTGCATAGATCAAGAGGGAGCCCACACAAATCAATAAAATATAAGTACTTTATATTTTGATTTTTATATGTTGTTATAAATTAGATCTAAAGGTTTTTTAATATGTTTCATGACTGTCATGTAGAGATCTGTATTTCTGGATTTTGGAATTGTGTCGAGCATATACATTGTTTTCTGTCTTTATTGGCATGTTGTAGATATCATGAAGTCCATACTATGATACATTAGATAGGATTGATATAAGATGGATATCGACTTATATACGATTGATATAAGGATTCATATTTTGTTTCATGAGATATAAGATATAGTGTTGCACTGAAAGACTTGAAGCCTATAGTTATTAGGTGTTAATAGTCAAGATTTCTGAAAAACGCTATGTGTTATGATATAACAAATTGAGATGAAGTTTTACTTCATGAAAGTCATTGTCATGTATAAATATAATTTCAGTGCATTGATATCGATGAGAAGATTGGAAATTTGTGAACAAGCTGTTGTCAGTAACGAAGTTGAGATACTTTCAAGATAAGCTTGGTATGGCAGGAAATTCCTGGTAAAGAAATGAATGTCTCCCTCGCTAAGAGGGAGTGTTGATTGTACAACATCAGGACTCATTATCCAAGACTTACGTGGAATCAAGTCAAAACATTGTGTTGTATCAATCCCTATCTATGTCCTCATGTATTGAGGTGGATGCATGTACTGTAATCTTGTGTTGTATCAATATTGGAATCTTGTGTTGTATCAAGATTGGAGTCTTTTGTGGTATCAAGACTGGTTTTGTGTTGTATCAAGACTATGGTCTTGTGTTGTATCGAGACTGTGGACTTGTGTTGTATCAAGTCAGTGATTCTCATAAACTATTAATACCCTATGAGAATGGATCTCCAATTATGGAGATGGACTTGTGTTGTATCAATTCATGTAGTTATACTATGTGATATATTGCTAGTCATGGTCATTGAGTGCTGTAAGTCTCCTTCAGGATTAGATACCCCTAGAGTGAATTACTTTAGCATATGACTATATGTACCCAGATAATATATATGATCATCGGTATGGAATAATTCTTCCGAGTATGATATGATAAGATGGATAAATAATTAATACACATGTGGACCATGCATTAATTATTTAATGATAATGAGATAAATCATAGATAAAGAGAATTCAAGTTTCCCATGCAATTTTTTGAGTGAACTCAAGCTATAAAGATTCAATAACATATGAATGCCTCAATCAATGCCTCATTCAAAGCATCATTTGAACTATTAATGAATGTAATCAGTTAAGTAAAGAAGAGCTTAATGTTCATCAATAATCATGCAGTAATTAACTAAAGAGATTCATGCAAAAGTTAATAATAGAAATTGTGCATGGATGGCACTAAGAGTGAAGCACAGATGACACTTAAGTTAACTTATTAACTATGTGATCAACAGTCAGCTAAATATTGATTTCATTTTACATTCAATTAACATTCAGTTCAAGTTAGTTAACATTTAGTTCAAATAAAGTTATTATTCATTCCAAGTTAGTTATCATTCAGTTCAAGTAAGTTAACATTCAGTTCAATCTAGTTAAAATTTAGTTTAAGTAAGTTAACATTCAGATCAAGTCAGTTAACATTCAGATAAGGTCATTTCACTTTCAGTTCAAGACAATGAACATTTAGTTAAAGCTAATTGAGGAAAGGAAGGGCACTAATGTTTGCATGGAGGGAGTTCTAGTTAGCTCCTCCTTGTGAAATGCACTACGTGGTGCTCTCAGTGTGTTTAATGACCCTCCTATGTGCTACGTTTTTCATGCTAGGTGTTTTGTCTTGTTATTAATATGCTAGGCATATGGAAAGTTCAATATAGTTACATACAATTGTTTTTGCAGGGTTACATTAGATCTCTCTTCTCTATTATTGTGGTGATATCTCTTATCGAGCAATATGATTATGTGTTGTAAACCATTCTCTGTAAATTTATCTATCATACGCAAAGAATTTTTGGTTTTTTCATCCTCCGTGTTTGGAGGGTTTTCCTAGGGTATATCTTGTCTCGTGGTTGATTGATTTATATGGCTGATTTATGGAGCTGATTTATATGGACGATTTATGTGGCTGATATATTTGTGAGACTTACATGTGGATGATGTATTTATGAGATTCACATGTGGCTAATATATTCATATGTGGATAATTTACGAGATACATATATGCTGAAATTGTTTGATAAAATTTTTAAAGCTCAAGATTCTTCGATTTTGATCAAAACATCAACACGCATATGTAGGATCATCACAATTCTTTGGCCATTAATCTCATGTTAATGTATTCCACTCATATGTAGAACCATCACAATGTCTGGGTAATTCACTTCTCATGAATGTCTCCCACTCGTATGTAAAACCATCTCGGTGTCTACACATCCATCAAAACCGTGTCTCACTCAGAGAGGCATTCTCCATCATGCAAAGCTTGTCCCTAAAGTATACACAATTTTTCTTGGATAGAGGCTTTTGAGAGTGTCAATTTTCTACTCGTACATGGATATGTACTGGAGCTTTACTGCTCCCTTTTTCACTATGTATTGGATGAAGTGGTATTTGATCTAAATATGCTTTGACCTATCATGAAACATTGGATTTTTTTGAAATATTGAAACAACTTTAATTGTGATAGTTTATCAAGTTTGTCTTTAGATCCTGACCAATTAATCCTTCAAGTAGATTCCAAAGCCACGCTACTTCACGAATTGCAACACTGGCTACATAATCCTCCACTTATATTGTACTGAGTGCCACAGAAGCATGCTTTCCTCTAATTATAATTGATCCAAGCTGAAGAAACACCCCAAGGTGCTATACCTATTTACTGCACTCCACTCAGTCAGAAGAATATGTATATCTTTGGATCTTCACTTAATCACCTGAGACATCTCTTAGATCATATCCAGTTGTACCATGTCGGTACCTCAAACACATGCTTTGTTGCAACCCAATATGCATGCCTTGGATTAACCATAAAATAACTTAGGGTGTTCATCGTAAATCAAATATAAATCCTGGTGTTAACCAAGTACACCAAGGATCTACTCAACTACCCACCAAATTTGAATAGAATAAGAATCACTCCACTTCTCCAAATTTGTCATCATAGTAGGATCCATCAAATCTAAATCTGAAGAAGAATCACTCATCTTCTCCAAATATGCACATCAATGGTTTCACTAGATCTGAATCTGAATTGGAATCACATAGTATATCTATATCTCTCCATAGGTATTTCCATAGACTTGCAGTCCATCATCCCAAATCTCTCAGGATATCAACTGTGTACTTCCTTTGTTCGAGGAAGATCTCATCTAGTCTCTACCACACTTCTAATCTCTAAAAGTAATGCATCAGTATAATACCCTTCATCTTGAACCCAAAGGCCAAATGTCTCTTGCACTAGACACTGAGCTTCTCAGTTCCCGCAATGGAATAGATCATCAATCATACAACACCAAGATCAAATGTTTACCATAAAAAACATTGTAGTAAAGGTTGGAATCCACATAATTCTTGGTAAAGTACATGTTTATCTCAACATATCACATCATGGGTGCCGACTTGAGTCCATACAAAGTATTCTTTATCATCAACAAGTTGTGATTCAACTACTCCCTCTTTGTGAGAGCATACTACTCCCTTTGCATCTGAGTATATTTCTTCGTCTACATCTGGACACTCTGCACTCTCTACATCTGAGTAACTTGCACTGAAGCAACCTCTTGCCTTCTGCACTTGTTGATATTTGTGTATTCATCTGTGTCATCTATACCAAGTGGGTTTAATGAGACAAACCTATTTCTCTCTCAAGAATACTGAATACAATCCATGACTCCCTTTGAGTTTGCAAACTGGAAATCTTTCATTAGTCATCTTTGATGTTGATTAGAACTGCATGTTTGATCTTGTATATCCACTTGGAATTCATCATTGAAAGAGGGACTTGGAAGAGGGACCAAGTCCCAAGTCCCATTGACTTCAATGGGACTTGGAAGAGGGACCCAGTCCCAAGTCCCATTGAATTCAATGGGACTTGGAAGAGGGACCAAGTCCCAAGTGTCATTTTTCAACAATGAATTATGCTCATCTTTCATGGAAGCATCCCATTCTTTAATACCACGGGCCTCATGAAAGTCTTTTTGATTTGAAGCACTAGCTATAAATGCTCTAGGAGTCCTATTAAGAGAGGACCTTGTTATTCTTTGACCCCAATAAAGAAGTGAAGGATGAATGCTAGCTTATTGTTCTTCCAGATCATTATCATGAGTAGGGGTAGACAATTCAAAGGAAGGATCATCATATGAGGGGTGGCCAATTCAAAAAAAGATACGATATGTTGAGAAGGATGATCATCAAATCGAACACTCTTGTTGATAAGCAGTTCATGAGTACGAGGATGCAATAACCTATACCCTTTAACATATTTTGGGTAGCCAACAAAGATGCAAGGCCTACTTTGCATGTCCATTGCCCTACGTTTTTATTTTGAAATGTATGCCCAAGCATTGCACCCAAAGACCCTAAGATGCCCAATAGAAGGTTTATTCCACTCCGAAATTCTTTTGGTGTGAAACCTTGAACAACCTTGTGAGGTATTTGATTTTGAACATATTTTGCACAGTTTATCGCTTCAACCCAAAACCGTGGGCCAATGCCTCTTGCATGAATCATACAATTTGTCGTCTCCTTCAAGGTACAATTTTTCCTTTCAACAACACCATTTTGATGTGTACAATAAGGCACTGTATGTTGTAGTTGAATACCTTCAGTGACACAATAGTATTTAAATATGTTGCTAATATATTCACCACCATTGTATGTCCACAAAAATTTGATAAGCTTTCCATATTACTTTTCAACCAAGGATTTGAACACATGAAAATTGTCAAAAGTCTCACTTTTATTTTTCAAAAAATAGACCCATGTGCATTTAGAATAGTCATCGATGAATGTAATCAAATAGTGTTCCCTTTGAAAAGACGTACCAAGAAAAGGGTCTAAAATATCACTATGAACAAGATGTAGAATTTTAGATGATCTATGATATTTTCCCTTATAAAAAATCTGTCAAGGATGCTTTCCAAGAATGCAACCTGTACAAAGACCGTCCAAAATTGATCCAAATGGAGATCGGTGGCCACCCACCTATTCCAGTGGCTCAAAACAATTGTCCATTGTGGCAGTTTCCTAGTTATTTTTCTACAATTTTTCGAGTCCTAAACTTTCGGGGTCGTTTTGAGGCCCTAAACGACATTTTTTGGAGATTCGGGGCCATATGGTTTCCATCAAAATGAATTTGTCCAACCAAAATTTGTAAATCTTAGACATACCTTTCCAACGAGCTATCGAACGCCCAAATCGGAGATTGTATGCAAAAGTTATGACCCTGGGAAGTTGACTGTTCAACTTACCACCGTGGGGCCGCAAACTTTATGACGGTTCATCTTCTAGGGTTACGTTTTGGACTTTTGGGGTTCTCACCTCATTCTTATTATAAATATGCCCCTTTGGCCTCATTTTGTATTCAACTTGGAACGGATGAGCGTAGTAGCCACATCTCTTCTCAGAGATAGCTACCACCATTCTAGCAATTGTATTACAGTCTGTTCTATTTCCGCCATTTAATAGAATATGTGTTTACTGTATCTCTGTTATCTTTGCAAAATGTCTGTGATTAGGATTCTGTATATGTTCTTTCATTTCCTTCACGCATAAATCCGGATCAATGGTATCAGACCAATCTGCTCTTTGATTGTTTCTCAGTGCATGTCCCCGACGAGGTCCGAGTATAGAGAGTTTGGTCTCAAACTAGTTTCACTTGATAATTCTCACCGTCCCAAACGACCTCCCATAGCAGAAGAAAATAGAGATGACAGAGCAGGAGATCCTATCAAGTCACTGCTCAAGGAAGCCCTCGAGAGATAGAGGAACGAGATGATGGATAGTTTCGCCCAAATCCTTCTGTGAATGTCGACGATGGCAAGTGCATCTTCAACGAGTAGCCGATTCAGGGATGCAACTCCCTTCAAGGTACAACTTAATTTTGATATTCCTTTATTTGAAGTAAAAATTGATGCAGATGCCCTAGATAATTGGTTGAATGTTCTAGAAGGGTATTTCTCTGTCCACAATTTTTTCGACAGAGAAAAGATCACCTCTGCGCTCCTTAAGGCAGTCCCCCATGTCCAAAATTGGTGGGGTACTTATTGTGAGCAAAACTCATCAGACGAGTCTGGAATGTTTGAAACAAATCCCACTTGGGCCTCTTTCATAGATGCCATCAGGGAACAGTATTACCCTGTGGGAAACTATGACGTCTAGTACACAAAATGGACCATTCTGCGTCAAGAAAGGGACCAGATGGTGTTGGAGTACACCAACAAATTTCATACCCTGCGGACAAAGCTGAGTATCAAAGACTCCGAGCGGAACCTAATCCTGAAATATCGCAGTGGTCTACATCAGTACATCCGAACTGAGATGGACTTCCTCGACATCTCTTCACTTAGATCCGCCTATCGGTATGCTGTCAAAATCGAGGAGAAATTTTGACAAAAGAACAAGCGAGAATCTGGACCCACGAATCCACCGCAGAAGCAAGGCAAGGGAAACCCTGGCCTGCAAAACACAGCAAAAGAAAACGACCACCAATCCCCACCACAAGCAAAGAAGGGAGATCGAAAGACAAAGAAGGACACTGGTAAGTGGTGCGAATTTCATAAAAGCCCTTGGCACAACACTGATGAATGTCGCTCAAAGCAGTCATTAGTGGCCGAGATCAAATCTTCAGAATCGGATCCTAATTCTGATTCTGAACCCAATGCCACAGCCGCACACAATGGGAACCAGATCATTGATGCAGACCCCACTGCCACTGTTTCTACCGCACAGATTCAACTAGAGGATTCTGAAGAGTCAGAGGCAGAGGAGCACCTATTCCACTCGCAAATGTGGGTGAAGGGGATGCCTCTACATTTTTTTGTTGACAACGGCAGCCAAAAGAACCTAATATCAGCAGAATTCGTCAAGAGATTGGAGCTTCCAACAACACCACACCCGCAACCTTATAGCATCGGTTGGCTAAGCCAAGGACGAGGTATCCGCATTACTCAACAATGCCTCCTGCCATAAGGAATCAAGCCTTTCAAAGATGAGGTACTGTGTGATGTGGCCCCACTTGAAGTATGTGATGTTCTTTTAGGACAACCATATATGTGGAAGCATCATGCTATATATGAGTCACGGCCTCGCAGTGTCATTGTCACTTTGGGAGGAAAACTCTACCAGATATTAAGCATATTATGGCATTAGATATTAAGCATATTATGGCATATTAAGCAAGCAGTACATTGGTAGGAGGCAGCAACTCAAAATTAGAAAGTGAATACAAGCATGCATGATGATCCACATTTCCTATGCAAGAATTTGTGAAGGATCCACAATTTCATGAAAAACTATAGAATCAGGGGTAAACAAGATTGTGTTTCCTAGACTAGAATTTGCAATCTGGTAAATTGTGAGCAAGTTGGTTGAAATATTAGGAACATGTAAAAAGTTATTGATTATGACATCCTTCATTTGAATAGATCCCTGCCCTTTAACAACCAAAGGCGAAGAGTTTCCGACAAAAATATGCTCAGCTTTGCATGAATTAATGCAAGAAAACATATTCTTATGGAAATCCATGTGATGGCTGGCTCCATAATCAAATATCCATTTAGGTTCAGGTTCAGAAGAAAACAATTTTTCTCGAGCAGAGAGAGATTTAGCATTCCCTGTATGATTGCTAGGATACGATAGGTTGACATTTAAATTGTGTTTTTTTCATTTCTGAAGACATGACAACTCGTTTCTTAAAACAATTAGATCCTGAATGGCCATCCTTTCCACAGAATGCACATCTAAGAGGATTTTCCTTTCCTTTAGAATCTAGTTTAGGAGAGGAATGTGAAGAATTATTTGATTTTGTACTGTGTGTTTATTTCCCTTTAGATGCATTTTTATGTGCCATCCTTGAATTTGAAGGTGGCATAACTACTAATGCATGATACTTAGAATATATAGAAATAAGAGATCCCATTTGAATGAGCTTATCCTGCTCACAAGTAAGTCTTTCATCAAAGGCATCAAAATTAGGCAATACAAAATCCCTACCCAAGGCATCCTGAGTTGAATAAAATGTGGAAACATACACTAAATATGATTCTCCTAACTTAGAGAGCACTACAAATATGAGTTGTTCATATTTCTTCTCAATATTGCAGTCCTTCAACTAAGGCCTAATGGATTTGAACTTGGAAATAAAGTATTGAATGGTATCAAAATTATTAAGATTCAGACTAATGAGTTCATTTTCTAGTTGATGGCCACAAATGGTATCTGTTTTACCAAACAATGTTTCAAGTTGATTCCATGCTTCACGGGGAGTGTCTATGCCTTCCAAGTGAAACAAGAGTTCAAGTGAAAGAGAGAGACATATGAATCCTAAGGCTTCATCACAACAATTATTCCATTTAGAATTTTCAACATTTTGAGTGGGTTCTTTCTCTGAGCCAGTGGTGACCTTGTACAGACCTTTACTCCAAAGTAAAACAACCATGGTTTATTTCTAGCTAAAATAGTTGGGAGGAATTAAAATAAGGATTTGCAACTTATTTTCCATAGTAAGGAAAATAATATGCCAAAAAAAGAGAATAGAGATCACCAAAAATGTGACTGATGATGCCTTCAATTAGTAGCTTCTAAACAAAGATGCTCACAACAAAGAAAAAAACAAACATGGCAGAAGGAAACTTGAGATGCCCTATAAAAATGTCCAAACCCGCTGTAGCCAAAGGGGATGGAGGAAGCTAACGCCTTGGTGCTATGATACCATGTGGATTTAAACATTGCACATTAGGATCAAAATTGACTTAATCTCCATCCAAAACAGTAACAACAGAGAATTTGAATGCAAAGAAAAAAAAAAGTCTTCATAAGAGCGAAAAAAAAAGCATTCATTATATTAAAAATCAATTGTATATAAACTAGCATAAAAACCACTAAAAAACTAGCGAGAGAAGCTGACATTCAACGTGTTTGGTTGAGAGCTACACCAACCAAATTTACTCATCGATATGAGCTTACTTGTAATGTACACCAACACCTCGAACCTATCCTCATTTGGTTCACTTAAAATGTGAAACCTATTCCCCCATGACACATTAGCACTCCCATCAGGGAAGACCTTCTTTGAGCCAATCTGGGATTGAGATTTTTGTGTTTGGACTTCTTAGTTATCCACTGATCCTCATGTTTATGACCTTTAGAAGATTTTTGGTTATGAGGGAAATCATTTTTGAATTACTCATACTCATGACATACCATACACTTGAATGGTAGTTGCTCATAATCTAGCTCTTGAATGTGTGACCAATCATCCACAATCAATTGAATCGTTTTTGGTAGTCCTTGTTCCAAATCAACCTCTACATAGATTCTTGCACATGAGTTTGATTTTTTGGATCTTCCTTATCACTATATTTTCTTAGGGCTCCAACAATGCACTAGTAAATGCAAAAGCCTAACTCACATAAAAGAAACTTTGAAGATGTCCTAGGAATAGTCAAAATTCAAAGTCCATCTATTTAGGTAAAGATTGAGAGGGCCCATAAAATATAATACACTCATGGAAATGAAATCCCTTTCTTCCTTGATATGAATTCAAATAAAAAATTCCCTAACCCATCCCCTCAATCATATATACTTGCATTTCTACGCCTCCAATCTTAAGGCTCTATGTTGCTCAAATATATAACTTATGGTGTGCTAATATATATCATGTCTTATGGTGTGCTAACCCATCCCCTTCCCAAAATTTATTAGCTTGTTGACTAACTTATGGTGTGCTATACAACTTTAGCCTTATGATGGGATGCGTTGGTCCAACATGTCTCCCATTGATTCTCTTGCTAAATCAAAACAAACAATCAAGTACCATGAAGTGCGCCTTAAAGTGGCTTTTCTCCCTTATAAAGCCAATCAAAATTTAAGTCCCACAACATCCATATTCCATTGGATATAAAATCCAAACAAACTATTTGAGTAATCATGGTGATAAACGAATCATTTCTAACCACAATTATTACACATTGTTAACGGTTGGATCACATATTATATTCAATATTTTGACTTTGGTATAAATAAAAAATAGAATTGTTAAATTATATAAATTTCTTTTATATATATTTGAAAAAATACTTAAAATTTTCTTTTATAAAATTTTATAACACTACCCTATCCGAGGATTTATAACCCTGGTTATATTAAACATTTTTTACTTCTTATCTATTTTTTTTTAAGAAAGTATTTTATAAAAATATTTAGCATTTTATGATGCAAATATAGTAGGATAACATATCAAAAAAATGTGCCAAACATAGAGGAGAATGATGACTATTGTGAATGATAATATAACAAATGAATATATTCAAGCTAAAACAACACAAGGCATGGATGGAACGCCACCTTACCATGCACTACCAAGAAGGAGAGAAAAGAGAGTGGACTTTTTACTATATTTTAAGGCAAAAACTAGAAACCTAGGGTGAAAGAGAGTGGAGTTTTTACTATATTTTAAGGCAAAAACTAGAAACCTACAGTGAGGATGAGAATGAGAGTATCAAAGAAGGGGGAGAGCCACTAAGTTAATTAGGGTTTTAGATCTAGATTATGTTAAGTTATTGTTGTAATTATTTAGATACTTAACTTAGGTTTAATATCAAGTTTTTCTAGCAAATTAGTAAAGGAATGTAAATTAACCACTATGTTTAATTTATCGAAGTTTACTTTAGTGAGCTACACACCATAATGTTAAAAGACACAAGTAGAAGTGTGGATGTAACTCACCTAGAATTTTCCACTATAGGCATTGAATTTGCTTCAGATAGAGAAGATTGTTGTGTCAAGTTTCCAAGAGTGATCCACATCTTGGACGATCGTATAGACACAATTCAACTTTCCTACAAAAATAAACTTTTGTCCAATCTCCAAGGCATATATATACATTGTGTGTGTGTAGATAACACATAATCTATTACCACAAAAGTTAAATTAATGGAAACTTGGCATTGAGTAGAGATACCTAAGCAACCTTAGAGGAATGATACCTTCCTTTCCTTAGCTGTGATGGAACCTTCCTTGAGGTTATAGGGTTGAATCACTTAAGGTATGAGTGAAACTATTCCATAGAAGATTTCCTCGGATGAAATAACAAACCTTCAAGGTTGGAGCTCTTGGAACGTAATTCCATCTAGACATTAGGTTCTACATCATTAATTTGACTTCCTATTGTTTAGTGAATTTGTTTAATGTATTTAGGATTCCTAGTGCATAGTCAAGTGTCTTGGACTAGAGTTTGTCATCTTTTGACCATCATAAACTATTATGGTGCCCTCATTCTTACTTTTGCTCTGTTTTTATTGACTAGAGCACACTTCTTGCTTTATTCCTTCTTTTATCCAAGTTTACCAAGTATAGGGCGGCTTTATACTACTTTTCTCCTGGATTAGGATGAGTTAGGTGTGATAGGATTATTTGGGAAAGCTTGCCACTTCCTCAACCACTTCCATATTTTTCTCCTAAAATCCACTCATTTCTTGATTTTTAGACATCACTCATGGCCTAACTAGCCTTATCTAGCCAATTCGTGACCATTCACTAGGAGTTGGGATTGGCACATGTCTAGATTTGGGGAATTAGTAACATCCAAGCCAAATTTATTGTGAGCTATTCGAATTGCCTCCAAGGATCTTGATTTTCTCTATTGGTAATGTATTATAAATAGAAACATCTTGTTGAATAATAGATAGATGGAAATTCTTCCAATTGAGTTCTATCTCTTATGTTTCTAGCTCACTTTGTTTCTCTATTTTTTGCTAATATATGTTGCAATTATAAGTGAGGATTACATTAGCTCTTAGATCCTTAGCTATGTGAATTCTAGCATGGAATCAACACCATGGAATTTTGACATGGTATCGGAGATTAGGTTGAGCATAGCTTCTTGTAGTAATGCACTAGAAGTAACGGAGTTACCATAGAAATCTCGCGGCAATTGTCTTGGTCATTTGGTTTCACCTTTTGGCCCTCTCAGGTGTGATTCACTCTCGAATGGGCCTACTGATAAAAACAAAGATCATTAGAATCAATTTATCTTCAATATAGATCTTCAAACTGTTGTTTACAGGTACAATTTCTACATGGATTCGAAGGAAGTTCCACCAAATAGGGTTGCATCTCTAAAGAGAATGGAGCTCTATGATGTGTCTATTGGTATTATGAGCAATATTGCACCCTATGAAGTTGTTCAAGATGAAGAAAAACATATGGAAGAAATCTTAACACATGTTCAAATTGGTTAAAGTACCATTGTAGTGAATCCTTCTCCCGATTCTCTAGAAGTTTAATCTTCTTATAAAATTGAGACAAGAGAAGACATTCAAACCTCCATTGTTGATGAGGAACTCATCTATCTCCATCTCTCTCAGTTCTCCAATCATTCTTCAATTTTTTTATTATCTTGAGGATGATAAGCCAGTTGTTGCGGCTCATTCATACTCAAAGCCTCTCATTGGTTCGCATTTTGGTGTGTCAATGGATGTTGTGAAGCCTGCATTTTAGTATGGAATTGTTGCATTCACTCTCACTATCATGCTTCCTATCCACTGCATAATGATGGTTGGAGCATTTCCTTAAAGTTACACTGAATATGGAGAACATTGTGCATTTTAGATCACATTGGAGCACCTGGGAATCTTGTTCCACATTCTTAGAGATGATGCAACCACCCTTGGTTCGAAGTCTCAATATCATCAAGCCTCATTTGGATCTAATATCAGGAAATTCGAGTCTAATGAGCACCTCCATTTGTTCTTCCATTAGTATACCTCAGTTGCTCTACATGGTTTCAGTCTCCATCATGCAGTTTTTTATGTTCCTGATCCAATTGAGCAGATTCCTCTTCTTACCAAGAAGAATATTCCTCCATACATATTTATTTAGTTTGGAGAGAATAAGTTTTGGTTTCCTTTCATGTCCATTTTTAGGGATGATTTTCCCCATGTGGTTTCACCTCTTTCCTCAGTTCATATGGATTAATAATGTAAAGTGTGAGCATAGTCATAGTTTCTTGATCTCTATTTTTGATTGCTCACTATCATAAGTTAGGCTTAAGGGGGAAGGGGGGGTGTTGGGGCATAATTCCATTTATATATTAGGTTCTACATCATTAATTTGATTTCCTAGTGTTTAGTGAAGTTTTTTAACGTATTCAGGCTTCCTAGTGCATAGTCTAGTGTCATGGACCATAGTTTGTCCTCTTTTAACCATATTAGACTATTATGGCACCCTCATTCCTGTTGTTGCTCTGCTTTTACTGGATAGAGTGCACTTCTCACTTTATTCCTTCTTTTATCCATCTTTTCTGAGTTTAAGGAAACTTTATACTTCTTTTCTCCTAGATTAGGATGAGCTAGGTGTACTAGGGTGATTTGGGAAAGCTTACCACTTTTTAGCCTCAATCACTTCCATATTTTTGTCCTAAAATCCACTCATTGCTGTATTTTGAGTTGGGATTGACAGATGTGTAAATTTGGGGAATTAGTAACATCTAACCCTACTTTATTATGATCTATTCGAATTGCCTCCAAGGCTCTTCATTTTCTCTATTGAGAATGTATTATAAATGTAAGCATATTATTGAATAATAAATAGATGGAAATTCTTCCAATTGAGTTCTCTATCTTATGTTTCTAACTCACTCTTATTCTCTATTTTTTACTATTGTCTGTTGCAATTCTAAGTGAGGATTACATTAGTTCTAAGATCCTTAGTTGTGTGATTCTAACATGGAATCAACACCATAGAATTTTGACAGGAGCCAAGCTAGTCACAAGATATTTGCATGGATGTTATAGAGAGGACATGTGCAAGTAGTCCAAGAACATAGGAAAGGTGGAAGATATATTATATAAATATGTGCTACAAATCCTGGTGTGCATCTACATGGTAGTTATTTTTCCAAAAGGTTATTCAAAGAGAAGACAATAGTATTTACAAAGAGGAATAAAGGTAGAAATAGACACATAACCTAAATCAAGGAGTGGGTGTACATTAAGTTTGTTGCTGGAGAGCCCAAGTCCAATGACAAATTCACACTACATGGTTTGATTCTATACCACTAGTGCATATTTTTAAGATTGCACCAGGATTTCTTAGGCTCAAAATCCCCCCCCCCCCCCCCACCCTCCATCCTCTTTTGGGATTTGTGGTACACTCTCTGCCATGAAACTAAGAATATTTAGTGTGGTTTAACTTACTTCAATCCTATCTATAGAAACCTAATATGTATTTGGACCAATGTAAGTTGACAATGAAGCATCCTAAGTAAATGCCAACCCATGAATCTGGGGTTTACACCCAAACTAAGCATAAAAAATTATGAAATTCCCCAAATGAGGCCATGAAGTTTAAGAGGAGGAGAATTGGTGACCAAGAACTAAATATGAGAGGGAAGGTGGAAAAGAACCATGTTGAAGAATCACTAAGATAGTGAAAGAAAAGCTACTAAATGAATCTAACTACCATAAAAGAGATACAATAGCTAGATTATGCAAATAGAATGAAAAGGAGAGAGAAGGTTAGATTAGTACCATTACTTACATGAGGATCAAATCCAACAACGTAGGATTGTGTTGATACAAGTTGGATGCCTACATCACAAATATCAATGGTTTACGTTGAGCAAGGAAGGGAATATTGACCATGACTCCTAGGGAAGGACGGGGAGTAGGTGAAGAGGAGTAGGTTGGGGGAAACAATGCTAATCCACAACCAATGATGTCACAAGAGAAAAATATTAGTGAGATAATCAAAGGCACATTTAGGAGACCACGTCGTTGGAGAGCACAATTGAAGACACAAACAACAATGAGGTACGATCAATGAAGACATAATGTAATGACATTAGAAATGCACCATCAAAACCATCACTAATGATGAGGCATCATTAGCAAAGACATGAAATGGAGATGCGAGTAAAGCAACACAAAAAACTGGAGGCAACAACATTGGTACGAGGCTAAAGCCTAGGAAAGACATAAAAATCTAGAAGAAACAAAAAGGAGGCACATATACAACTAACAATCTCTATAAGTATAATTTATGGATTGCAACCAAGCAAGAATGACATCTTGAGAGAGACCAAGGAAACAAACATTAACCCTTTCCTAGGTTCAATCAAATAAAACCATTCACAATATAATAACCTAAAAAGAACCAACTCACCAAATACACAAACAAAAAACAAATAAATAATAAAATACAAATACAAAATCAAGTAAAACTATACACAATATAATAACCTTAAAAAGACCAAATCACCCAATACAAAACAAAAAGAAACAAGTTCATAATAAAATACAAATACAAATACACAAACACAAAAATAAAATAAATAAAAAGAAAAGTTAGTATTTTTATATTTAATATTCTTTAAAATATTTAAAAAAATTTGATTCTTTTATACCTATACACTTTCCTAACCTTTCTCTACCTCGAAGTCAAATCCTATATATAATATCCTCACCTTTCACTGCTACTCCCTTTTGCTTTCTTTTAATTCTCTCACTAACTTTCTTAACTTGTAATTCTCTCACTAACTTTCTTCACTTGTAGACTTAATATGCTCCATCCACCTATGCATACTAGACAACGTCAGCCTACCAAGGTTACCAAACCTTATAATGACTTGTGTCGCTCCATCAATATTAGCCTACCAATTTCACTAAATATTATGATGGCATGTGTTTGTCTATCAACCTTGCCATATGATGTGATATGTTGGTCCATCATGTTCATAAAGATGTCCCTCGCCTCAATTCTATCACTAGACAACATAGGTAATAATTCTTAATTGTCTTTATATAGTCATGGCATTTTATTATATTTTCTTTTCTAAATCAAAACAAACATAAGTACCTTGAAGTGCCCCATAAAGTTAATTTTTACATCATAAAGCGAAACAAAATTAATGCCAACAACGTTTCTATAGAGTCAAACGAACTATTTTAATAATTATGAAGTTAACTTTTGATCAAAATTATTATATATATGTTTCAACAGAATTGAACTTGTGTGGATGGAATAAAATCTATCTAGCCTCATCCATGAACCACCATATATGGTTGATAATCTATTATATTAAATATACCATTGAGTGTCTTTAATGAGCATGCATGCAAGTACATGGACACACTCTAAGGAGAGGACAAACATTGAGATAATTGTCATTTCCCTTGAAGAGTCGCCCAACACCTAGCTCGCTCCCATGGATATTATTCATCCTCTTTTGCAGCAGTACCAATTTAGGCGTGGGAACAATTATTTCCATAGTCATCTAACAAGGAATATCATGGCTTGAACTCGACTCTTCAAAGAAACAACCAACCACAACTATGAATCACTCAACCAATGCAATACATAAAGGATTTGTTTCAAATGTGGTTTCAGTCTAGGAGGTGGAATATGTACCAAGCACATTACTCAACCTGGAGACATCTAAACAACAATTATTCAGAAGCATTATGACGATAAATGGTAATGCATTGAAATTTTAGAGTAAGATGTAAGGGCGGCCAATTTCAGACAAGGAAAAATACCAATCATTAAACTAAGGTGGAAGCCCTAGAAGAACAAGCATGCAAGTAAAGATTCAATTCAATGGGACATTACGTCGAATCATGATAACCAGGTGATTTCTAATTTCTTAATCTTGGACTCTAATCTTGTTTATTTTGTTCTAAGATAAATAGAATCTTGGATCATGGAGCTTCTAGGAGAAAGCCCTTTGCATAGGTAAACCATTACCTAACTTCTCTGCCAGAAAATCACCCTTTATGATTCTTAATCTCGCGTCTATGGATGCCATGATACTTGCTCCCGAATCTCCCTTCCTATGGAAATCAATCCTTGACTCCTTTATATCAGTTGTTGCTCAAGACTTTGAAAAAACATATAGAGCTCAACCTTTTTCCCATATTGACCATGACTAGAGGACCTTTTTCTCGGGATCCCCACAAAGGCAAAGCCATAGCGAGCGATAGCCAAATCCAACAAGAGATCGATGAACTCAAAACCACCTACTCTCATCTCACCTCAACTCATATTTAGAGATATTGCAAGACAAAAAGAATGGGTTAAAGTGTAACAAGACTAAGACTATACTCATGACAAAGATATACATTAAACTATGGAGTCTTATGGACCTATTCCAAGAAATACAAGGGCTAAGGACACCAAACATTTCAAAATCGTAGTCCTTCATGTTTAATTTAGTGAAACTTAGGATCCTCGGGCCTGAATGAATTTAATTTGAAAAGAAGGCTACATAAGAGAGAAACAATTCAGTGTAAATTGATCAAAACATTCATGGAAAATTGCACACATGAGACAAAATTTGGTCAACATAACATTACATGAACTATCATTAACCTATCTGTAATTCAATGGTGTTACAAATAGGAGAATTCGAATCTACTAGGTAATATTCAAATTACCTAACTTGGAGTGACTCTAGATAAATCTAATTGTGGAAAACACCACTAGAGACTCACTAATGTAACTCCGTATAACTAAATCACTTCACATTCAGTTAATTAGCTGAGTTAGGTGAGAAAAGGAGCCCTACTTCCTCAAATCATGCAAAGTGGCACTAGGATGATTGAAAGTGAACTAATTGTGGTTGATCGGGGCATGACTGAACATAGACTAGGGACGATTACTGGTGACTGCTGGTGACACTGAGTGTGGGTTCCTAAATTATAGGGATTTCTCTTTAGAGCTCCCAAACTCATGTAAACTGGCGTAACAAGTGGTAGGTGGCCCCCCCAGATGACTCTCCCATGGAACTAGTGAGGAGGAATCAAACTCCTAATATAGGAAATGGAATTTAGACTATGGTGGTCAAGGGAGGATTTATTAATAATTCTAACACCCCCCGTTAATCCTAACTTGGACAACCTGGGCCTTGGAAACTAAGACCAAAGGTCACCCATACAATCTAATGTAAAAATAATTTCTCAATAAACCGAGAAAAATGGGGAAAACCAACTATGGTCATTGAGATCATCAACCTAATATGAGTCATTATAACCCACTAAATCTGCAATACCATTAGAGGAGTATTGAATTCCATATGTGTTTATCCCTCTAATGTAACGAAGAATTTGCTTGCAACTTTCCAATGGAGCTCATGTTCTTCCTGCATGAACCGAGAAACCAAGATAATTGCATGTGAGATATCCGGACGAGTGTGAGTCAAGTACAATAGGATACCAACAAGTTGGCAATATAAAGTAGCATCAACTAAAGGAGTAGAGCACTTTGTTGACAACTTTACTCTGGAGAAAAATGGTGTGGGTTTAGATTTTTAATCCAACATATGGAATTTTAACAAGAGATCCTATGCATACTTGGTATATGAGAGACCTATCCTAGATTTAGACTATGTGGTCTACAGTCCAAAAAGCAGTAAAGCATCCCTAAATATTCCATGTTAGACTGTTGTTGAAGATAAAACTTCACCTTATTAATCAAGATAGTTGAACTCCCAATAAGAATGATACCATCCACATATAAAACAAGGGTCTTAAGTTCATTAACATGCCGCAAAATATACTCATTTGAATCATAAAGGTAGTGAGAATATCCTAAAGAGAGAAGGAAAGAATCCATATTCTCATACCAAGCCCTGGGGACTTTTTTCAGACCATACAAATATTTTTTGAGCTTGCACACAAGCGAAGAGTCTTGGATAAATCCAAGAGGTTACTCCATGCATATCTCTTCTTACAAATCACCATCAAGGAATGCACATTTGACGTCCATTTGGTGTAGAGACCACTTGCGAGATGCGACTATAGAAAGAACAAGGAAAATAGAATTCATTTTAGCCATAGGTGCAAATGTTTCAAAATAGTCAAGTCCTTTAACATGTGAGAATACTTTAGAAACCAATCGAGCCTTATATCTCTCGATAGTACCATTAGTTGCATGCTTGGTTCGATATACCCACTTGCATTGAACCAATTTTCTACCTTTTGGAAGAGGGACCAAGTCCCAAGTGTCATTTTTCAGCAATGAATTATGCTCATCTTTCATGGAAGCATCCCATTCTCTAATACCATGGGCCTCATGAAAGTCTTTTGGATTTGAAGCACTAGACATAAATTGTTTAGGAGTCCAATGAAGAGAGGACCTTGTTATTCTTTGACCCCAATCAAGAAGTGGAGGATAAGTGCTAGCTAATTGTTCTTCCATATTATTATCATGAGTAGGGTTAGCTAACTCAAAGGAAGGATCATCATATGAATATACAAGATTTTGATGAGGACGCTCATCAAATCGAACACTCTTGCTAATAAGAAATTCATAAGTACGAGGATCCAATAATCTACACCCTTTAACATCTTCTGGGTAGCCAACAAAGATGTAAGGCTTACTTTGCATGTCCATTGGACTACGCTTTTCTTTTGGAATGTATGCCTAATAATTGCACCCAAATACCTTAAGATGCCTAATGGAAGGTTTTTGTCCACTCCAAACTTATTTTGGTGCCCCTTCTTGAGCAACCTTGTGAGGTGTTCTATTTTGAACATAATTTGCACGTTTATCATTTCTACCCAAAAATGTGGGCCAACGCCTCTTGCATGAATCTTACAATTTGTCGTCTCATTCAAGGTACATTTTTTCCTTTCAGCAACACCATTTTGTTGTAGAAAATAAGTCACTGGATGTTGTAGCTGAATACCTTCAGCGACACAATAGTGTTTAAATATGTTGTTGATATA
This sequence comes from Pseudotsuga menziesii, assembly GCA_001517045.1. Taxonomy (NCBI): domain Eukaryota; kingdom Viridiplantae; phylum Streptophyta; class Pinopsida; order Pinales; family Pinaceae; genus Pseudotsuga; species Pseudotsuga menziesii. Next base: position 575,973 of record LPNX010388691.1, read on the forward strand.
TTTGCCACCATTGTCTGTCCTCAATCATTTGATAAACTTTCCAGATTTATTTTCAACCAATTATTTGAACACAACAAAAGTGTCAAAAGTCTCACTTTTATTTTTCAAAAAATAGACCAGTGTGCATCTAGAATAGTCATCGATGAATGTAAGCAAATAGTGTGCCCTTTGAAAAGACATACCAGGAAAAGGTCCTAAAATATCATTGTTAACAAGCTGCAGAATTCAGAATATCTATGATATTTTCCCTTATCAAAACCGTGTTGAGGATTCTTTCCAAGAATACAGCCTATACAAACACCCTTAGAAAAGGAGATAGGCAGAAGATCAGTAACAATGTTTTGCTTACTGAGCTACTGAAGATAGTGACAATTCAAGTGGTTAAATCTATCATTCCATAATTTGCTTAATTCATTTGAGTGAGAAAGCAGCACATTGGTAGGAGTTTTCAACCCAAAATTAGAAAATGAATATATGCATGCATGATGATCCACATTCCCTATGCAACAATTTGTGAAGGATCCTCAATTTCATGAAAAACTACAGAAGCAAGGGTAAACAAGACTGACTTTCCTACACTAGAATTTGTAATCTGATAAATTGAAAGCAAGTTGGTAGAAATATGAGGAACATATAAAATGTTATTGATCATGTCATCCTTCATTTCAACAGATGCCTTCCCTTTAACATCCAAAGGTGAAGAGTTTCCCACAAAAATATACTTAGTTTTGCATGAATTAATGGAAGAAAACATATTCTTATGGAAAGCTATATGATGGGTGGCTCTAGAATCAAATATCCATTCATGTTTAGGTTCAGAAGAAGGCAAATATGCTCTAGCAAAGAGAGCTTTAGCATTCCATGTATCATTGCTTGGATAAGATTGGTTGACATTTACAATTTTTTTTCTTCATTTCTGAAGACATAAAAACTAGTTTCTTAAAGCAATGAGATCCTAAATGGGCATCCTTTCCACAGAATGCACATTTAAGAGGAATTGCCTTTCCTTTATAATCTAGTTTAGGAGAGGATGTATCCAATGGAGATGGAGGATGTTAACACCTTGGTGCTATGATACCATGTGGATTTAAACAATGCACATTAGGATCAAAATTGACTTAATCTCCATACTAAACATGAACAACAGAGAAAAAACAAAGTCTTCTTAAGAGCAGGAAAAAAACATTCATTATATTAAAAATCAACTATATATAAAATAGCATAAAAACTACTCAAAAATAGGAGGGTGAAGTCGACATTTAATGTGTTTGGTTGAAAGCTACACCAACCAAATTCACTCACCAATATGAGCTTACTTGTAACATACACCAACAGCTCAAACCTTATTAGAATTTGAATTCCATTTGGATATTTAAGTAGATAGTTCTAATAATGTTTGCATTAAATGGAGAATGAAGATACAAACTGAACAAAACAAACCACACAGGAAACAGATGAGTATTGCTCAAGAATTTACAGTATCATTCACAATAATTAATTCCAGTGTTACAATAGTTTACATAGGAAAAGAATTCGAATGCATTAGGTAGCAATTCGAATCTATCCACTAGATCTGATTGTATCTAACTGATCATCTAACTCATGGTGTCTCAATCAATATCGGAGTCCAATAGATCAACTCCCAATTGTCCAACAACTCAATCAATCAGTGATAGCTAGTTAACTCAGTGCAACTGAGTGTGGTAGGTGGGAAAAGGTGCCTACTCCACATGCAGCCATGCATTAGCCATGCATAACTAGCGCTAGCTAATTGATTGTGAACTAACTGAAAGGAACTTGGGGCAAACTAAGACTAGCTAGTTCCAACTCCAACTAACCGAAGGAGGTTGGTGCCACGACTCCCAGTGGCTCCTAAAATGTAGGGATCGGTCTAAGAGGCCCCCAAATTGATGCATGCACATGCAGTAAGTGGCAATTAACCTCTAGCAGTGTTCCCCACACTCTAGTAACTGGTACATGTGGCCCCATTACGCCAAGTGGACCCAATGGTACTAGTGGACCCAAATAATTAATTAAGGTTCCTAAGTTAGGATAAATTAATCTAATAGACATTTGACCAAGGGAGGATTAATAATTCTTACACCCCCCTGAATCCTAACTTGGACAACTGTGGGCCCTAGTAACAAGACCATAGGTCACCCAATACAATCTAAAAGATAGTAAAAAATGTTTCTTAATACAATCGAGGAAACAAGGGAAAACTTCATGGGAACCCCCCCCCCTCCCAACCAACCTCAAAATAAGTAGGAAATATCAAACTACGAGCTATCTTTAGAATAAAGAAGCTTCCTCCTTAGAAAAATAACTTGAGCAAAAACACTGCTGCAAATTTGCAGCTTTATGCAACAACATGGTCCATCAGTGGACCTCTCAATGTACTTCTGAACTGATAACCATGTTTGTCTCTTCTAGATGGTGAAGGTAGGGAATGATCAAGTTTATGCTTTTGTAGGCCATGTAGCTGATCATTCCCCATCATCAAGTAGCACCGACCTAGAACTTTGTTGCACCATAATGTAGAGAGTGAATATGTGAGAGATAGTGCAACATGCTCATTTTGATACTGGGACCTTGTTCTTGTTCTATCTTCTGGATCTCCAGCACCACTTCCAGCTGCATCAAGAAGCTTTTGAGCCCATCTGGGTTTAGGCTTCTGATTAGGAATGGGTACTGAATCTGGATCTAGAATCTCTTGAGATTCAGTCTCAATAACAAGATCATGTTGAATGTGATATTCTTCATCTAAATTTGAAATGTGTAGCACATCATCATCATAAAAAATAAGTAGAGAAATAGTTATACCTTCCTGTGCTGCTGGAGGTGTGTCACACAACTGATCTTCTTCGAACTGGACACTTCTTTCAATGAAGCATCTTTTGATTGCAACCTCCATCATTTTGTAAGCCTTTGCATCTTCTGCATATTCCAGCAGAATGCATTCACTATTTTGGGCTTGGAAGGCCTTCCTCTTGTCAAGTGGTATTTTGGCCCAATCTTTGGAACCAAAAACTCTCAAATGAGAGACATTGGGATTATACCCATGCAGTGCTTTGAATGGAGTGAACCCAACCAATGACTTGTGGGGTACCCTATTCTGTAAATACGAAGCACAATTTATTGCTTCATCCCAAAGAGAATGAGGTAGATGTTTGGCATGGAGAAGGCATGTTGCCATCTCTTTCAGTGATCTATTCTTCCTCTCACCCCCACCATTCTGTTGTGGTGTGTATGGAACTGAGTGTTCCATTCGAATCCGCCCTGATTCATAGAAAATCTGGAAATCTATTTTGACGTACTGTCTTCCTTTATCAGATCTTATTGACTTGATCTTCTTATTGAAACTATTCTCAGCCATAGCCTTAAAAACTTTAAAAGTCTCAAAAACTTGTGATATTTGTTTCATGAAGTAGATCCAGCAGTACCTAGAACAATCATCAATAAAGGTGAGGAAGTACCTGCAACCATTAATGGAGTTTGTGGGCATAGTTCCCTCTACATCACTATGTATCAAATCAAGTATAGAGGCAGATCTATGTGCCTTCCCAACATCATACTTATTTTCTGGATGCTTACCTACCAAGTAACCAACACATACTCCATTGGTAGTTTGGATGGAGGGAAAACCTTCAACCATTTTATCATTGTGGAGTTGCTACATATATTTGAAATTGAGATGGCCGAATCTCTCATGCCAAATCTTGTTGGTGTTGTTAGCATGAGACAATAAAGTTGTAGGAGGAGAGATAGGTAAGAAATGTGAGAACTCATAAGCTTTGGTAGAGTGATTTGCAATACCTTTCACTACAGGTTGTCCAACGGCTTTTTCTGTAATCTCAATTGTTTCTGAATCGAATGTAACTCTCTTGGGAGAGCTTGTATCAGTCATATGATAAACATACAACATGTTAGTAGCAAGAGAGGGCACATATAGGACATTTTTGAACTCACCATGCTTCACTCTGACTGATCCCCTTCCTTCTGCTAGAATCTAGGAATCATCTCCCATGTGAATGTTAGGCCCCTTTGATAGTGAGAGGGTAAAGAAGGATTATTTGGAAGCAACCATGTGAATGGAAGCTCCAGAATCAATTATGTATGTTGTAGACTATGTAAGGCTACCTTTCAAAGCATGGCACCTTTAATCATCTTCTATCAGTGGTTCTTCATCAGGCTTCTTTTCTCTTGGAGGAGCAATGTTACGCTTCTTGAGAAGAGTTGACATTTCATCAAGTTGCTTCCTCATATGATGATCTTCAAGATGGTACCCCTTTTCACAATAGGGACATAACTTATTTTCAAACTTCTTTTTCTTAGAGTCAGAGGCCCCTTCGGAAGTTTGTTGATTCTGTTTAGGCTTCGAATCAGCTGCGTTTGGATCCTTCTTCTTTGATTTCCCCTTGGATTGCGCTTTAGAAGAGTCAGTAATTAGGAGAGCTTAATCTTTGGAGGTCTTGATGACTCCCATTCGAATCAACTTATCTTCCTCCTTGATTAAGGACTTGAAAAAAGAATCTAATGAAGGAATTTTCCAATCGGGGAAGCCATCCCATTTGGAATGAAATATAGAAACAAATATAGAATACTCAGGGCCTATTTTATTGAGTATGAAGAGGACATTTTTCTCATCCTTCCATTCTATTTCGCACTGTCTGCGTTGAAGTGAAAGAGACTTGAATTTAGTAAAGAATTGCTCAATAGCATTGAAACTACTGGGATGTAAAGATACCAACTCATTCTCCAGAATGTGTCCCCAAAGCTCATATTGTTCGTTAAATAAGCTCTCAAGCTTCTCCCAGGATTCCCTGGGAGTCATCAATCCTTCTAGGTGGAAGAGGATATCTCTAGATATATGAGTGCATAAGTACCCGAATGCTTCATCACAATGGTTCAGAAACTTGTTCTTTTCAACTGGATGAGGAGGCTTTGCCTCCCTTCCTTGTATTATCTTGAGGTAGCCATGCTGGCACAAGGCTAGCTGCATATCAATCCTCCAATCAAGATAATTGGAAGTTGTAAGGATTCGAGGTGTAGGAGATTGAGAACTCATAATTGCTCCATTTGAAAGATCACAAAACTCCACACAAGCTACATAGCACGTGTCAATTTTTCACTGCAAAACACACTAAAACCTTTGAATTGTTAGGATCATGTTTTTCCTCTCGACATGAACATATTTTCAGGGTCCGTCACTCCCTCTCCACTACTCTAAATAAATTTAGAGCTAGCAAATCATCAAAGGGTACTTTTGTGGAAACCTAGCTGCTTCTGATGTTCGATGAGGAGAAACAAGCATGAAACCTTCTTGAGAAGGCTCTAATACCATATTAGAATTTGAATTCCATTTAGATATTCAAGCAGATAGTTCTAATAATGTTTGCAGTAAATGGAGAATGAAGATACAAACTGAACAAAACAAAACACAAAGGAAACATATGAGTATTGCTCAGGAATTTATAGTATCATTCACAATAATTAAATCCGATGTTACAATTGTTTACATAGGAAAACAATTCGAATGCATTAGGTAGAAATTTGAATCTATCCACTGGATCTGACTATATCTAAATGATCATCTAACTCATGGTGTCTCAATCAATATCGAAGTCCAACATATCAACTCCTAGATGTCCAACAACTCAATCAATCAGTGATAGCTAGTTAACTCAGTGAAACTTAGTGTGGTAGGTGGAAAAAGGCGCCTACTCCACATGCAGCCATGCATAAATAGTGCTAGCTAACTGATTGTGAACTAACTAAAAGTAACTGGGGGCTAGATAAGACTAACTAGTTCCAACTCCAACTAACTGAAGGAGGTTGGTGCAGGGACTCCCAGTGGCTCCTACAATGTAGGGATTGGTCTAGGAGGCACCCAAACTGATGCATACACATGCAATAAGTGGCAGTTAACCTCTAGCAATGTTCCCCACACTCTAGTAACTGGTACATGTGGCCCCATTAGGCCAAGTGGACCCAATGGTACTAGTGGACCCTAATTAATTAAGGTTCCTAAGTTAGGCTAAATTAATCTAATAGACATTTGACCAAGGGAGGATTAATAATCCTAACAAACCTATCCTCATTTGGTTGACTTAAAATGTGAAACCTATTCCCCTACGACACATTAATGCTTCCTCTCGAGGAACCTCCCGTTAGGGAAGGCCTTCCTTGAGCCAATCTGGAATTTGGATTTTTGTGCTTAGACTTCCTAGTTATCCATTGATCCTCATGTTTCTGACCTTTAGCACATTTTTTGTTATGAGAGAAATCCTTTTTGAAATACTCATACTCATGACATACCATACACTTGAATGGTAGTTGTTCATAATCTAGTTCTTGAATGTGTGAACAATCATCCACAATCAATCAAATGGCTTATGGTAGTCCTTGTTCCAAATCAACCTCTACATAGATTCTTGCACATGAGTTTGATCCTTTGGATCTTCCTTGTCACTATATTTTCTTAGGGCTCCAATAATGCACTAGTAGATGCAAGAGCCTAACCCATACTGGGAAAACTTTGGGATGTCCTGGGAGGGGTCAAAATTCAAAGTCCATCTATTTAGGTAGAGATTGAGAGGGCTCATAAAATATAGTACACTCATGGAAATCAAATCCCTTTCTTCCTTGGATATGAATTCAAATATAAAAAAACCCTTACCGATGGAGTAGGATATAACTAATCGAGATGAGGGGTCTCTAGTTCCTTTGAACCTAAGCTGACATGGCATTTGGAGAAGGCCATAACCTAGTAAATTGGCCAACTAAACCCAGTTATGCTAAAGAGATCATGGCTTTTCTTAGTTGCATCGATGTAAGAGCCACTACCGGAATTGAATCTTGATTTTTCACGAAGTGAGAGGGAACAACAATAGTCAACCACATCCCTTGTGCCTCAATCAACCTTCTGGACACTTCAATATTCGAGGGGGAGAGGTAGGGGGGGCATCTAGGCCCTCGACATCAACCATAGATGTTGTCAAACATGTTGCTATAGACCCGTGAAAACTCGCTTCTGAGCCTAAAACTAAAACCCTTGAAAATCCCTCTGCAAACCCTATGCAAATGTTTTATAATAAATATATATTATTATCATATAGCTATTATATATTTATTAAACTTATTATTATACTTCAATAATATATTCTATCATTATTATTTGTAAAATAATCTAAATTTTTCATTATTATTTAATAATTATAAAATAACTTAACTATAATTATAATTGTAATGTGATGTGGCATATATTACTACCAGTTGTTTTTACAATAAATCCATTTTTTCATTAATTATAAAACTTTTAAGATACTAAATATACATTTATTAACTAAATAAAACATACGATACAAAATTATTTTAGTTAAAACTAAATAAAATAAATACTTAATATAAATAATTTGTATATTTTAATTGAATTAAACATATTTAAAAACAATCTCTCTTAAACATATTTAAAATTCAACATACCTTAATCAATCACCTCAATTATATATACTTGCATTTTTATGTCTCCAATCTTAAGTGTCATCTCCTTTCAAATCCCAAGGGTTGGCTCAATTGCTAAGATGTGTGCACACTCTTTCCATTCACAGGAGGTCATGGGTTTGAGCCTTGAATTCTCTGGGATCAAACTTTTTGCTAGAATAATCGACGATTTACCACGTCTACCATCCACCTAAAGTTTCTGATCACTCCTTAATTTATTAGCTTATTGACTAACTTCTGGCGTATTCTACAACGTTAGTGTTATGATGGGATGCATTGGTCCATTATGTCCCTCATTGATTTTCTTGCTCAATCTAAACAACAATCAAGTACCATGAAGTGCGCCTTAAAGTGACTTTTTTTCCAATAAAAAATTAAGTCCCACAACATCCATATGTCCCTCATTGATTCTCTTGCTAAATCAAAACAAACAATCGAGTACAATGAAGTGCGCCTTAAAGTGGCTTTTTTCCCGTATTAAGGCAATCAAAAGTTAAGTCCCACAAGATCCATTTTCCATTGGATAAAAGTCCAAACAAACTATTTGAGTAATCATGGTGATAAACGAATCATTTCTAACCACAATTAGTACACGTTGTAAGGGTTGGATCATATATTATATTCAATATTTTGATTTTAGCTATAAAGAAAGAACAATAATGTCTAAAATGTAGAATGGTTAAAGTATTTAAATTTCTTTTATATATGTGAAAAAATATTTAAGATTTTCTTTTATAAACCCTATGCGAGGATTGATAACTTTTGTTATATAAACATTTTTTACTTCATATTTACTTTTTACTAGAGCATTTTATAAAATTTATTCATAATGTTATGATGCAAATATAAAATTAAAATTTACATTGATTTTTGTTCAGACTAATTGAAAAAGGCGGCAAACCCTTTCATAGAGCCTTTGCTAGCCAAAGGGTAGGGACTAATAAAGTATGATAACATATAAACAAAATGCACCAAACATAGAGGAGAATGATGACTCTTGTGAATGATAAGTGTAACAAATGAATAGATTCAAGCTAAAACAATATAAGGTAGGATGAAACACCACCCTACAATGCATCATCAAGAAAGAGAGAAAGAGAGTGGAGTTGTTACTATGTTTTAAGGCAAACTAGAAACCTAGGGTGAGGATGAGGATGAGAGCATCAAAGAAAGGGGGAGAGACCACTAGGTTAATTAGGGTTTTAGATTTAGATTATGTTAAGTTATTGTTGTAATTATTGAGATACTTAACTTAGTTTTAATACTAAATTTTCTTAGCAAATTAATAAAGGAAAGGAAAGTAAATTATCAATTATGTTTAATTTATCAAAGATTACTTTAGTGAGCTACATAGCATAATGTTGAAAGACACAAGTAGAAGTATGGATGTAACTCAATTAGAATTTTCCACTATATGCATTGAAGTTGGCCTCGTTGTCCACAATTATAACAAATAATCTGGCCTCGCCCGCAACCAAATCCTCATCCTTGTTCTCGGCCTTTAAAAGGACCGCCCCTTAGATGAGGGTATTGTGTGTGAGCTCACTCATCTTGCATCTGTGCATCATTTTTCATCAAATATGTGCTGACCGTATTTTCTTGTAGCAATCGGTATGCTCAACAGTCTTTCTCGTCGTGACCCATAGATCGACATAATTTACAATATAAGCTAGCATGTGTACTTACTATCTTCTGTAGGTACAAATATTCATCCAACCGATGAACTCTTATATGGAAAACCTGACACCGTGACATTCCTTGTGAACTTATTGGATTCGACACTCTTGATGCAAGGTAATTCAAGAAAGTTGGACATGAATCCTTATTATGACCTTCAGTTATGCATCTCGTACACCATACTTCCTCCTATATTTCTTTTCCTTTCTTGATTTCTTGTATTTGCAACATTGGATTGGCTAGTTGTGACTAAATTTGCATCATTCCAGCACCAGTTTCTCCAACCTGTGAAGCTTCTAATTTCATAGCAAGCTCGAGAGCTAGGATACGTGGATATGTGGTAGCATCGCAACAATGAGTCATTCTTTGTGTTGAATGTCAGACATATGGAAACTCAGCTTAGCCATAAGAGTCTTAAACCTCTAGTTGAAGTCCCACATAGACTTAGTTAACATTTTCCTGATTTCTCTTAACTATGTGATGCATTACGATTCGGACTTAGGCTTATTGAATACATCAATTAATCCAAACCAGATCTGATCTAATGACATTTGAGGGGTTCCTATAGGAGCCACATAAAAAATCATGTACCAATCAAGAGCATAACCTATAAAGGTTGTGATCATATGGGCTCTTTTTATAGCTTTGACCTGGACCTGCCATATTGTCCAAACAGCCTAACACAAGAACCAATCTTTCTCGGGGTTTTCCAACCCATTCCCATTGAATATGGGAGGTTTCACCCTCAGACATCCTGTGTACTTGGGGTATTGATGAATATGAATTAAATATTCCACCAATAGGAATTCCCTGATCACTTTCCTGGCTATCACTATTACTGTGTTTTGACAAAACACTCTTCGACACATTTTTGGGTCTTACCTCAGATGTTATAGATATACGTGGAGTTATGGGTATGTCATAGTTTGGAATCCAAACCGGTGCTTCTTCTTCGTCCCAGAAATAAGCCTATATTCCTCCTCTTCGTTGCAATATTATTCATCGAGTAGTGGCACCAACTTGTATTCCTCTCTTCTGATCGCATTGCAAATATCTCTCTCTATTATAGTCCTTCTCATTTTTCCTAACATAAATATTCTTCCACTCCTTAGGAGGCCACCCTCTTCTTCAGTCTCACTCTTGGCTAGGAACATCTCAGCTTACTCTTTTCATCTCGTTCAAACCTTCCTTCTTTCATAACCTAGGTCCTCTGTGCATAATGGTTTACTCGTCATACTTCATCCTCAAGATCCCTTTTTCACAAACCAACATTTTTATCCATAGCTTTAAAGATTTTAGGTATCGGCCTCTACTAGAAACTAGAAACTAGAATTGTATGCATTATATGTACATAAATTAACCGGCCAGGATCATTCAATATGATGGTATGAATGCGATACCAAGGAAACCCCATGCAAACACCCCTTTATCGGAAAAATTAGACACTATGTAACTCTCTCACGTTTTACAACAGACATTGAAGAATCTAATGGTGAAATCATCAAGCCTGGGGTCTTTTTCTTGTTCCAATTCCTATATAACTTGTTTGATTTATTCCTTAGTGATTTGCCTTTGGAGAAGGGTGTTATCGTCCATCACAACCCCTTGGGGGACACATGCAAGAAGATCTTGAGTTGAGCTATCATTTTTATTTTCTTCCTTGGTGAGTAGATCTTTGAAAAGAATATGTGCAACTTTCTTTATTTGCTCAAATTCTACTAGGCGTTGCCCTTGTGGGGATTTATTTCTTCGATTGTGTTTTTGGATCCTCATACTTGGGATTGTTTATGGAAATATTTTGAATTTTTATTCCCTTATTTTAACCATAGACTTTGATATTTGAGGCACTAAAACATTTCTTCTTTCCAACATGCCTAATGAAGGTTTGTGTAATTGGGATTCTTTTTTTTAGATATGCCTCTGAAATATCTCCTTGTTCCATTTGTTCTTGATGTTGAGACAATTATGATTGTGCTTCCTGGAAAGAATGGGTCAGATTCTACAACATTTTTTCCCATTCCTTGAGCACCTTCTTAATTCTTTACAATTTCTCTTCCCATGAAAACAATGGAGATCCTTGAACACGGGTTTTCCAGCTCTCATAAACCATTTTCATGAACATAGTACTTTAGATCCAAAGGGGGTTGAAACGAAATGGAATAGGTCCCATATCTAGAACATTTGAGATTGTGAGAACTATAATATTATTGTTAGAAGATTTGAATGGGATTATTTCTAAATGGATTATCAGTCCTTGAATAAGATAGGATTTGGGAACAAGAATCCTATCCAACCTTACTGTGATATGTCCTGGACGAACCCTCTTGTTTGTCCAAGTATAGATTCCTTTAATTGGTTTTACATTCAACAATTACCAGTCCTAAATCAGATCCTCTACTTGTTCTCGGATTGGATCCCTTACTGGAGAGCCCTCACCTTATGGTGGAGGATCACATCGAGATACCTATTTAAGATGATATTATCCAATTAACGCTTTATTTAAAATTCTTTGAGAGAGCTATAACATTCACGTTTTTTCAAATGAGGTTAGGAACATACACATTGAAAATATTTACATACTTTTGGGAACTTACAGGAAGGAAAGATGTATAAATCCAATGCTACGAATTAACTAAGTCTTTCTCCATGGACTTGGTTGTAGCCATTTCCGTGCATAATCCTCCTGATTCTCCTCTCGGGTTGATTGCAATTCCTTTGCTTCCTTTCCATAATTTGGTTCTTGGTTTAAGATAATCATTTCCATCAATTTTAGTCTCGTGGATTAGAAGGATTTATGGCTTATTTATTCTGATCAAATCCCTTAATGCTTCCCCTTTGGGTTTACTACCCATCCCTATGATATTCCAAGAGACCAACTTCTTATTTAGATAATGTAGCAATGGAGGCCTCTCTTGGGGCCCATATTTCAATTTTCCAACTTTTATATTTCCTCTCGTGATGACTTTTTCTATGGTGGGTTGGGATCCTAAAGCCTTTTCCTTGGTTATATCTCCCTCTTGTCTTTCCCTCTCTGATTTTCTCCCTTTAGGAGTTGATCTATCCTCCTCCTACTCTTCATATTTAGGATCATAAATGTGGTAGAGTGGATCTTGCTAGAGGGGGGACTCCTGGAAGTGCATGGTTTTTCCATATTTTTGTGACCCTTCCTATGGCTTTTGGGTCTCTTCTTCAATTGGTACTTTCTTAGTTGGATCCTTTGTGTTTGAAGGAAATAATTCCTTTTAATATTCCTCATGTGCATTTAAACAATGCATAGAAGGAGTCAAAACTGACTTAATATCCATACAAAACATGAATAACAAAGAACTTGAATGCAAAGAAAAAACAGTCTTCTTAAGAGTAGAAAAAAACATTCATTACATTCAAATTCAAATGTATATAAACCAACATAAAGACTACTCAAAACTAGGTGGGAGAAGCCAATATTTGATGGGTTTGGTTGAGAGATGCACCAACGAAATTTACTCATCGACGTGATCTTACTTGTAACGTACACCAACAACCCCCTTAAGTGAGAGGAGGTTTACATAGAAATAGATGAAATGGGTCCTGGCAACAAGGCCTGCTAAGGTGCCCATGTACAAATTGATCAAAACATAGATAGGAAAATATGGAGGATACTGAGACTACCCCCCACCCCCCCCCCCTCAAGGACAATGTCCTTGACCCCAAGCAAGGCATGCAGTTGAACAAATCAATTTTGTGCCAANCCTGCAATTCATTCATATAGTATTGCAAATCAATGGTTTGTTCACAAATTAGTTGTTGGATGTAATGCATGTGAAATTTTATATGCTTAGTGCATTGATTCTCCATAGGTTCTTTGTGAATATGGATAGCACTCTGATTATCACACCAAATTAGAGTGGGTTACTCCTGCTATAAACTAAACTCAAATAAAATCGGTTGAATCCAAATATTTTAGTAGCAGCATTAACAACACCTCAGTACTCTACTTCTGTATAAGAAAGGGAAAGTGTTGCTTTCATTTTGCTCGAACAAACAACAATGGAAAAACCATGGAAGACATATCTAGATGTGGATCTATGGTCATTGGGATCACCAGCCCAATATGAGTCATTATAACCCACTAAATCCGCAATACCATTACATTAGTACTAAATTCCAAATATGTGTGTCCCTCTAATGTAACGAAGAATTCTCTTTGTAATTTTCCAATGGATCTCATGTGGTTCCCGCATAAACTGAGAAACCAAGCTAACTGCAAATGAGATATCCAAATGAGTATGAGTCAAGTACAGTAGGATACCAACAAGTTGTCAATATAAAGTAGCATTAAATAAAGGAGTAGAGCACTTTGCTCGCAACTTTAATCTAGACAAAAATGGTGTCGGTTCAGATTTGCAATCCAACATATGGAATTTGCACAAGAGATCCAATGCATACTTGGCACGTGAGAGACATATCCTAGATGTAGACCATGTGACTTGCAGTCCCAAAAAGCAGTGAAGCATTCCTAAATATGCCATGTCAAACTGTTGTTGAAGATAAAACTTCACCTTATCAATCCAAATAGTTGAACTCCTAGTAAGAATGAGATCATCCACATAGAGAGCAAGGATGATAAGTTCATTATATTTCTGCAAAATATACACATTTGACTCAGAAAGGTAGTAAGAAAATCCTAAAGAGATAAGGAAAGAATCCATGTTATCGTACCAAGCCCTAGGGGCTTGTTTTAGACCATACAAATATTTTTTGAGCCTGCACACAAGTGAAGAGTGTTGGATAAATCCAAGAGGTTAATCCATGTATATATCTTCTTACAAGTCACCGTGAAGGAATGCACATTTGATGTCCATTTGGTGTACATTCCACTTGTGAGATGCGACTATAGAAAGAACAAGGAAAATAGAATTCATTTTAACCATAGGAGCAAATGTTTCAAAATGGTCAATTCCTTTAAAATGTGAGAATCCTTTAGAAACCAATCGAGACTTTTACCTCTTGATAGTACCATCAGTTTCATGCTTGGTTCGACATACCGACTTGCATTGAATCAATTTTCTACCTTTTGGAAGAGGGACCAAATCCCAAGTGTCATGTTTCAGCAATGAATTATGCTCATCTTTCATGGAAGCATCCCATTATTTAATACCATGGGCCTCATGAAAGTATTTTGGATTTGAAGAACTAGCCATAAATGCTCTAGGAGTCCTATGAAGAGAGGACCTTGTTATTCTTTGACCCCAATCAAGAAGTGGAGGATGAGTGCTAGCTGATTGTTCTTCCATACCATTAACATGAGTAGGGATACCCAACTCAAAGGAAGGATCATCATATGAAGATACAATATCTTGAGGAGGATGCTCATAAAATCAAACACACCTTTTGATAAGAACCTCATGAGTATGAGGATGCAATAATATATACCCTTTAACATCTTCTAGGTATCCAACAAAGATGTAAGGATTACTTTGCATGTCCATTTCCCTATGTTTTTCTTTTGGAATGTACACCCAAGCATTGCACCCAAAGACCCTAAGATTCCCAATAGAAGGATTTTTTCCACTCCAAACTTCTTTTGGTGTCACCCCTTGAAAAACCTTGTGAGGTATTCGATTATGAACATAGTTTTCACGTTTGTCGTCTCAACCCAAAAGTGTGGGTCAATGCCTTTTGCATGAATCATACAATTTGTCGTCTCCTTGAAGGTACAATTTTTCCTTTCAGAAACACCATTTTGTTGTAGACAATAAGAAACTGTATGTTGCAGTTGAATGCCTTAAGTGTCACAATACTCTTTAAATATGTTGTTGATATATTCGCCACCATTGTCTTTTCGCAAAAATTTGATAAACTTACCAGATTTATTTTCAACCAAGGATTTGAACACAAGCATAGTGTCAAAAGTTGTATTTTTATTTAAAAAAATAGACCCATGTGCATCTAGAATAGTCATTGATGAATGTAAGCAAATAGTGTGCCCTTTGAAAAGAATACCAGGAAAAGGGCCTAAAATATCATTGTGAACAAGCTACATAATTTCATAAGATCTATGATATGCTCCCTTATCAAAATTGTGTTGAGGATGCTTTCCAAGAATACAACCTATACAAACACCCTCATAGAAGGAGATAGGCAGAAGATCGGTGACCATGTTTTTCTTATTGAGCTGTTGAAGATAGCGATAATTTAAGTGGTCAAATATCTCATGCCATAATATGTCGAATCCATTTGAGTGAGCAAG
This sequence comes from Pseudotsuga menziesii, assembly GCA_001517045.1. Classification (NCBI taxonomy): domain Eukaryota; kingdom Viridiplantae; phylum Streptophyta; class Pinopsida; order Pinales; family Pinaceae; genus Pseudotsuga; species Pseudotsuga menziesii. Next base: position 591,385 of record LPNX010388691.1, read on the forward strand.
CAGTACATTGGTAGGAGGGTGCAACTCAAAATGGGAAAATGAATACAAGCATGCATGATGATCCACATTCCCTATGCAACAATTTGTGAAGGATCGTCAATTTCACAAAAAATTACAGAATCAAGGGTAAATAAGACTGACTTTCCTACACTAGAGTTTGTAATTTGATAAATTGAAAGCAAGCTAGTTGAAAGATTAGGAAGATTTAAAAGCATTCTTGATCATCCCATCCTTCATTTCAACAAAGCCTTGCCCTTTAACATCCAACGGTGGAGAGTTTACCACAAAAATATGTTCATTTTTGCATGAATTAATGGAAGAAAACATATTCTTATGGAAAGCCATGTAATGGGTGGCTCTAGAATCAAATATCCATTTAGGTTTAGGTTCAGAAGAAGACAAATATGCTCTAGCAGAGAGAGCTTTAGCATTCCCTGTATCATTGGTAAGAGAAGATAGGTTGACATTTAAATTGTGTTTTTTATTTATTTTTGAAGACATGACAACTAGTTTCTTAAAGCAATGAGATCCTAAATGGCCATCCTTTCCATATAATGGACATTTAAGAGGATTTTCCTTTCCTTTAAAATCTAGTTTAAGAGAGGAGTGTGAAGAGTTATATAATTGTGTACTATGTGTCTGTTTCCCTTTAGATGCATTTTTATGTGCCATCCTTGAATTTGAAGGTGAGATGACTACTAATGCATGAGACTTAGAATCTATAGAGATAAGAGATCCCATTTGAATGAGCTTATCTCTCTCAAAAGTAAGTCTTTCAGAAAAGGCATCAAAATTAGGCGTTACAAAAGCGTCACCCAAGGCATCCTGATTTGAATAAAATGTGGAAACATACACTAAATATGATTCTCCTAACTTAGAGAGCACTGCAAATATGAGTTGTTCATCTTTCTTCTCAATATTGCAGTCCTTCAACTGAAGCCTAATGGATTTGAACTTGGAATTAAATTCTTGAATGGTATCAAAATTATTAGGATTCATATTAATAAGTTCATTTTCCAGTTGATGGCCATGAATGGCATCTGTTTTCCCAAACAATTTTTCAAGTTGATTCCATGCTTCATGAAGAGTGTCTATGCCTTTCAAGTGAAACAAAAGTTTAGGTGAAAGAGAGAGACAGATTAATCCTAAGGCTTCATCACAACGATTATTCCATTTAGGTTTTTCAACATTTTGAGTGAGTTCTTTCTATGAGCCAGTGGTGACCCTGTACATACCTTTACTCCTAAGTAAAACAACCATGGTTTATTTCCAACTAAAATATTTGTGAGGATTTAAAATAAGGATTGGCAACTTATTTTCCATAGTAAGGAAAAGAAGATGCCAAAAAAAGAGAATAGAGATCACCAAAAATGTGACTGATGATGGATTCAAGCAATAGATTTTGAACAGAGATGCTCACAGTAGAGAGAAAAGCAAAGATGGCAGAAGTAAACTTGAGATGCCCTGTAAAAATGTCCAAACCCACTGTAGCCAAAGGATATGGAGGAAGCTAACGCCTTGGTGCTATGATACCATGTGGATTTAAACAATGCACATGATTGAAATTGACTTAATCTCCATACAAAACAAGAACAACATAGGACTTGAACATAGAAACAAAGTCTTCTTAAGAGCAAAAAAAAGACATTCATTATATTAAAAATCAGTTGTATATAAACTAGCATAAAGAATACTAAAAAATAAGCGAGAGAAGCCGAGATTTAATGTGTTTGGTTGAGAGCTACACCAACTAAATTCACTCACCGACATGAGCTTACTTGTAACATACACCAACACCTCGAACCTATCCTCATCTAGTTGACTTAAAATGTGAAACCTATTCCCCCACGACAAATCAACGCTTCCTCTCGAGGAACCTCCAGTTGGGGAAGGCCTTGAGCCAATTTGTGATTGGGATTTTCGTGTTTAGACTTCTTAGTTATTCATTGAGCCACATGTTTCTAACCTTTAGAATATTTCTGGTTCTGAGGGAAATCCTTTGCGAAATACTTGTGCTCATGACATACCATATACTTGAATGGTAGTTGCTCATAATCTAATCGTTGAATGTGTGACCAATCATCCACAATCAATCGAATGGCTTCTAATAGTCCTTGTTCCAAATCAACCTCTACATAGATTCTTGCACATGAGTTTGTTCCTTTGGATCTTCTCTACCACTGTATTTTCCTAGGGCTCCAACAATGCACTATTAGAAGTAGGAGCCTAACCCAGATAGGGAAAACTTTGGGGATGTCTTGGAAGGGGTCAAAATTCAAATTAAATAAATAAATCCACTTTTTTCCTTAATCATAAAACTTTTAAGACACTACTCAATATAAATTTATTAACTAAATAAAACATACAATACAAAATTATTTTAGTTAAAACTAAATAACTAAATATTTAATATAAATAATTTGTATATTTAATAAAATTAAACATATTTAAAAACAATCTCTCTCTTAAACATATTTAAAATTCAACATGCTTTAACCCATCCCCTCAATCATATATATTTGCATTTCTATTCTCCAATCTTAAGTGTCGTTCCCTTTTGAGCCCCAAGGGTTAGCTCAATTGGTAAGACATGCACACACTCTCTTGATTTGGAGGGAGGTCATAGGTTCGAGCCTTGAGTCCTCTAAAATCAGAGTTTCTTCTAGAATGATCGACGCTTTACCACCTCTAGTATCCACAATTGTGGAGAAGTATTGCTAAATTTTCTGTGCATATCTCTATATAATAAAACGAATGGCATCGCCTTCCCAAAAATATATTCCCTTTCTCTCTTTAATTTATTAGCTTGTTGACTAACTTCTGGCGTGCTATACAACGTTAGCCTTATGATTGGATGCATTGGTCCATTATGTCCCTCATACATTAATTCTCTTGCTAAATCAAAACAAACGATCAAGTACCATGAAGTGCGCCTTAAAGTGACATTTTTCCCATAAAAAGCCAATCAAAAGTCAAGTCCCACAACATCCATATTCCATTAGATAAAAGTCCAAACAAACTATTTGAATAATCATGGTGAAAAACGAATCATTTCTAACCACAAATATTACACCTTGTTAACGGTTGGATCATATATTATATTCAATATTTCGATTTTAGCTATAAAAAAAATCAATAATGTCTAAGTAGAATTGTTAAAGTATTTAAATCTCTTTTACATATGTGAAAAAATATTTCAGATTTTATTTTATAAATTTTTATAACATTACCCTATGCGAGGATTAATAACCTTATAAACAGGTTTTACTTCATATCTACTTTTTACAAGAGTCTTTTATAAAAAATATTCATTATGTTATGATGCGAGGATTTATAACTTTATAAACATTTACCTCATATCTACTTTTTACAATAGTATTTTATAAAAATTATTCATTATGTTATGATGTAAATATAGTAGGATAACATATAAACAAAATGCACCAAACATGAAGGAGAATGATGACTCTTGTGAATGATAAGTGTAACAAATGAATAGATTCAAGCTAAAACAATATAAGGTAGGGATGAAGCACCACCCTACCATGCATCATCGAGAAAGAGAGTGGAGTTGACATTATGTTTTAAGGCAAAAACTAGAAATTTAGGGTGAGGATGAGAGCATCAAAGAAAGAGAGAGAGCCATTAGGTTAATTAGCATTTTAGATGTAGATTATGTTAATTTATTGTTGTAATTATTAAGATACTTCATTTAGGTTTAATATCAAGTCTTTTTAGCAAATTAGTAAAAGAAAGTAAATTATCAACTATGTTTAATTTATCGAAGATTACTTTAGTGAGCTACACACCATAATGTTGAAAGACACAAGTAGAAGTATGCATGTAACTTGTCTATAATTTTCCACTGTAGGCATTGAAGTTGCTTGAGATAGAGAAGATTGTTGTGTCAAGTTTCCAAGAGTGATCCACAGCTTGGACGATCCTATAGACACAATTCAACTTTCCTACAAAAATAGACTTGTGTCCAATCTCCAAGACAGATATACTGTGTGTGTGTGTGTGTGTAAATAACACATAATTTATTACCACAAAATTTAAATTAATGAAAACTTAGCATGAGTAGAGATACCTAAGCACCTTTAGAGAGATGAAACCTCCCTTTCCTAAGTTGTGATGGAACCTTCCTTGAGGTTATAGGGTTGAATCACTTAAGCTATGAGTGAAACTATGCCATAGAATATTTCCTAGGATGAATTAGCAAACCTTCAAGATTGGAGCTGTTGGAACATAATTCCATCTAGACATTACGGTCTACATCATTAATTTGATTTCCTATTGTTTAGTGAAGTTATTTCATGTATTTAGGCTTCCTAGTGCATAGTCTAGTGTCATGGACCATAGTTTGTCCTCTTTTGACCATCTTAGAATATTATGGCTGTTAGAATAATCAACCCATAGTTTACCCACTTAGAAATTAATTCCATTATTTTTGTCTTATTTGCCTAGTTCATGTGTCCCACCTTGTGCAAGTTGCTATTTGCCTATCCATAATGGTCAAACTTGCCTTATTTGACTCATGGAGCGCATGGGAGAGCTAAAGGAATCAATTCTGCTTTATTCCTAGCCTCCTAGGCGCCCTTCTACTTTTTCTGCTTTATTGCCTGCTTTTTCAGTGTTTTAAGGCAAAAGGAAAAGCTAGACTAGGTGAGGTTGACTTGTTTTTTGTCCTACACATCCTCCTCTCTTTTCTCCATGCAAAAACATGTATGAGCTGCCATTCCACCACTCTTTAGCTTGCCTATGCCTTTTTGCCAATTCGTGAGCTCCATGACAGATTTGGGATTAGATTTTTACACCTATGGGGGATTTGCTTATTTTTGGTAAGCCTGCTTTATGCTAGATTTGGATGCCTCCTCATGCATTCGATTTCTTGATGTATTCTATTTATTCAGCAACCTATGTTATTACAGGGTTGGCTATTGTACACTCAGTTAATACAATTTAGTGTTACAGCTCCATATTCAGTCTCTTTTGTGAGCAATTTTGCATGATCAATTGATAATTGTTGTGAGTAAAATTAATCTATTGCTGGCCTTAATTTCCACATGGTATCAGATCCATTGTAGGTTGTTTCTCTCCTTCAAAAATTGTTTTGCAGGTTCGACATCAAAGACTGGGAGCCTTCTACTGACAGCCGGGACAGATTTTCTAGAGCTATGGATCAATCACAGAAAACTATCTTGACCCCCTTCAATTTCTTTGAATAGAAAGCAGAGATGGAGATACTGTTGAGAGCGAAAGGCCTCTACAGGGTGACTATGGCAACAGAAGCAGAGCCCAATGCAGCTGCAGAGA